>CM076578.1:548038466-548481071 GCA_034641835.2 Pinus albicaulis
CAAGGGCGCCTGTATCAATTTTGCTAGGTTGTGATTTCCACAGTGCCTTGTGCACGTTTGGGTGGCCCATTTGCTGTTTTCTCCCTTGTGGCATCCTTCGGTCTGGCGCATCGTGTCGCACTGTGTGAGGTCGCCTGACTGAGCACGTTCGGGTCAGGTCATTCCATTCGAGGGTGCCTGTTTCTGTTTGGCTAAGTTGTGAATGCACGAGTGCCATGTGCACGTTCGGGTGGCCCATTTTCCATTTTATCCCTTGTGGCATCGTTCGGTCGGGCGCGTTGTGTCGCGCCGTCGCCCGACCAGGGGCGTTCGAGTCGAGTCGTTTTGTTCGAGGGCACTTGTATCAGTTTTGCTAAGTTGTGACCGCCCCGGTGCCTTGTGCACGTTCAGGTGGCTCGTTTGCTTTTTTCTCCCTTGTGGAATATTCGTTCAGTCAGGTGCGTCATGTCGCGCCGTGTGAGGTCGCCCAACCGGATGCGTTCGGGTTGGGCCGTTTCGTTCGAGCGCTCTCGTATCAATTTTACTAAGTTGTGACCACTCGGGTGCCTTGTGCATGTTCAGGCGGCCTTTTTTTCATTTTCTCCCTTGTGGCATCATTCAGTCGGGCGTGCCGTGTCGTGCCGTGCAAGGTTGCCCAACCGGGCGTGTTCGGTTCAGGTCATTTTGTTTGAGGGCGCTCGTATCAGTTTTTCTAACTTGTGACTGCCCAAGTGCCTTGAGCATGTTCGGGCAGCCCATTTGTTGTTTTCTCCCTTGTGGCATCATTCAATCGAGCGCGCCATGTCGCGTTGTGCGAGTTTTCCCGATCGGGCGCATTCAGTTAGGGTCGTTTTGTTCAAGGGTTCCCGTATCAGTTTTGCTAAGTTGTGACCACCCGAGTGCCTTGTGCATGTTCGGGTGGCCTGTTTTCCATTTTCTCCCTTGTGGCATCGTTCGGTCGAGTGCCTCATGTGAGGTGGCCCGACCGGACGCATTCGGGTCGGGCCATTTTTTTCGAGGGTGCCCATATTAGTTTTGCTAAGTTGTGACCACCTGGGTACTTTATGCACGTTTGGGCAGCCTGTTTTCTGTTTTCTCCCTTGTGGCATATTCATTCGGTCAGGCGCACGGTGTCACGTCGTGTGAGGTCGCCCGACCCGTCGCATTCGTTTCAGGCCATTTCTTTCAAGGGTGGCCCTATCAGTTTTGCTAGGTTGTGACCACCACGGCGCCTTGTGCACGTTCGGGTGGCCCGTTTGCTGTTTTCTCCCTTATGGCATCATTCGGTCAGGCGCATCATGTCGCGCCATGCAAGGTCGCCCGACCGGGCGCGTTCGGGTCAAGTCATTTCATTCGAGGGCACCTAGTTTTGTTTTGCCAAGTTGTGACCACTCGAGTGCCTTGTGCACGTTCAGGTGGCCCGTTTTCCATTTTCTCCCTTGTGGCATCGTTCGGTTGGGCGAGCCGTGTGACACCATGTGAGGTCGCCCGACCAGGCACGTTCGGCTTGGGCTGTTTTGTTCGAGGGCACCTGTATCAGTTTTGCTAAGTTGTGACTACCCGGGTGCCTTATGCACATTCAGGCAGCCCATTTGCTATTTTCTCCCTTGTGGCATATTCATTTGGTCAGGCGCGTCATGTCGCGCTGTGTGAGGTCACCTGACCAGGCACATTCTGGTCGGGCTATTTCGTTCGAGGGCTCCCATATCAGTTTTGCTAAGTTGTGACTACCCAGGTGCCTTGTGCATGTTTGGGCGACCCATTTACGTTTTTCTCCCTTGTGGCATCGTTCGGTCGGGCGTGCCATGTAGCGTCGTGCGAGGTCGCCCAACGGGGCGCGTTCGGTTCGGGCCATTTTGTTCGAGGGCGCCCATATTAGTTTTGCTGACTTGTGACTGCTCGGGTACCTTGTGCACATTCGGGTAGCCCGTTTGCCATTTTCTCCCTTGTGGCTTCATTTGGTCGGGCACGTCAAGCGAGGTCGGTTGACCAGGTGCGTTCGGTTCAGGTCGTTTCGTTCGAGGGTGCCCATATCAATTTTGCTAAGTTGTGATTTCCCAAGTGCCTTGTGCACATTCAGGTGGCCCGTTTGCCATTTTATCCCTTGTGGCATCATTCGGTCAGGCACGTCATGTCGCGCCATTTGAGTTGGCCTGTCCGTGCGCGTTCAGGTTGGGCCATTTTGTTCGAGGGTGCTCGTATCAGTTTTTCTAAGTTGTGATCGCCTGGGTACCTTATGGACATTTTGGCGGTTTGTTTTTTGTTTACTCCCTTGTGGCATATTCATTCGGTCAGGCGCATCATGTCGCGCCGTGTGAGGTTGCCCGACCGGGCGCTTTCAGGTCGGGTTGTTTCGTTCGAGGGCGCCTGTATCAGTTTTTCTAAATTGTGACCACCCGAGTGCCTTGTGCAAGTTCAGGTGGCTCATTTTCCATTTGCTACCTTGTGGCATCATTCGATCGGGCAAGCCATGTCGCATTGTGCGAGGTCGCCCGACCGGGCACATTCTGTTTGGGTCATTTTGTTCGAGGGCGCCCGTTTCATTTTTGCTAAGCTGTGACCATCTGGGTGCCTTGTGCACGTTCGGGTGGCCCATTTGCTATTTTCTCCCCTGTGCCATCGTTCGGTCAGGTGCATCATGTTGCGTCGTGTGAGGTCGCTCGACCGGGTGCGTTCGGGTCGGGTTGTTTCATTCGAGGGCGCCCGTATCAGTTTTTCTAAGTTGTGACCGCTCGAGTGCCGTGTGCATGTTTGGGCGGCCCGTTTTCCATTTGCTCCTTTGTGGCATCATTCGGTCAGGTGCACCGTGTCGCGCCATGTGAGCTCGCCTGACCGGGTGCGTTCGGGTTGTGCCGTTTTGTTCGAGGGTGCCCGTATCAGTTCTGCTAAGTTGTGACCGCCCGGGTGCCTTGTGCAAGTTTGGGTGGCATGTTCGTCGTTTTCTCCCTTGTGGCATCGTTCGGTCGGGTGCGCCATGTCACGCCATGTGAGGTCACCTGAATGGGAGTGTTCGATTCGAGCCGTTTCGTTCGAGGGCGCCCGTATCAGTTTTGCTAATTTGTGACTGCCCGAGTGCCTTGTGCATGCTCGGGCGGCCCATTTTCCGTTTGCTCCCTTGTGGCATCGTTCATTCGGGCGCACCATGTTGCATCGTGTGAGGTCACTTGACCGAGCGTGTTCGGTTCGAGCCGTTTCGTTCCAGGGCGCCCGTATCAGTTTTGCTAAGTTGTGACCGCCCTAGTGCCTTATGCACGTTTGGGCAGACCGTTTGCTGTTTGCTCCCTTGTGGCATCGTTTGGTTGGGCGCGTGCATGCATTAACCCTAACCCATGATTAATTAACCCCCTAAACCCCAAACATCTAACCCCTAAACCCCTTAACCAATTGATCTGCTAGGGGCTGGTTACCTTGATATTAATGATATTGGTGTATTCATACTCCTTCTGAATAACCAATAAAGGATCAAGTAAATTGACCAATATGTTGTCAAGATTTATATTATCCATCTCTGGGGTTAGCTGCTTATGTTGTCACTATCTCCCTCTCTTACCCTTCTCTACCTCTCTCACTCCTCTCCCTCTCTCTCTCTTAGCTGATCCATTCCTTCTCTCCCCTCTCTTTCAATTTATCTCCATCTCTCCCTTGTGACTCCCCTTGTTTTGCCACTTGATCTATAAATTTATGTCTTTATAATTATTCCTTCTCATATATATCTAGAGTTAATATATATCATGACATATTGGGACCTAGGATTGTGTTAATTCCGCCTTGTTGGCAAGGTTAAAATGGTTAATCTTCAATAGACAAAATGTAGATCAAATATTTCATCAAAAAGAGGGAACCATACCCTATATTCTTCTATGCTATGCCTATCAGTCGCTTGCTCTCTTCTTGCTCTCACATGAATGTAGTCTTGCTTGACTAGTACAGAAGAAGGTTTCGCATTATCAACTATTTGTTTGGGACAACTTTTAGTTGTTTCAACACTGCTACATTCTAATTCAAGCTTATCCTTTAAACCATCTTAGTCTTTTGTACTCTCTTCAACTTTGTAGTGCTTTCCATTCCTCTCAGTCACATATGTTTCGTTGGTCTATTAAGGGACAAGGTCGACAACATTAGGATGTTTTTGCAATAAATAAGGGTATTTCTAGGACACAATCAGGTGGAGCAAGAGTATAAGAGCCAAATTTCTCATGATTGTGGGACAATCGAACTTAAGATTTTCTAGAGTAGTCACGAGGTGCAGTCTAGTTATTAAGACTTCATCAAATGGCCATTCTCCGGACATAAATTGTGTGACAACATTGTGGTTAAGTCTGAAACTGGAGATTGAACATACATCTGGTAATTTGATTGCAATAGACATTTTCATCAATAAATTTAAAGCTATGGCTAACCCCCTAAACCCCTAACCCATTTAACCCCCTAAAACCTAAACCTATAACCCCTTAACCCCTAACCCATTTAACCCCATAAACCCTAAACCTATAACCCCTTAACCCCTAACCCATTTATCCCCCTAAACCATAAACCTCTAAACCCCTAACCCATTCAACCCCCTAAACCCTAAACCTATAACCCCTTAACCCCTAACCCATTTAACCCCCTAGACCATATTAAACCTCTAAACCCCTAACCCCTAACCCCCAATCCCCTAAGCCCTCCAAATTCGAATTAGATTTGAAGAAGTAATTGTTTTCTTACTTCTGTCTAATTCACTATATAATCAGATCATGAATGTGAGAAGGCTTCTCGTTGTAAGCATGGTTGTAGTATGTTGATGTTCAGATGAAAACTACAACTTGTATCCCTTGATCTGCTAGGGGCCGGTTACCTTGATATAATTAACGGTGGTGTAATATTCATACTCCTTCTGAACAACCAATAAAGGGTCAAGGAAATTGACCAATATGTTTTCAAGTTTTATCTTATCTGTCTCTGGGGCAAGCTTCTTTTCGACTTATAACTCCACTACTTTTGATCTTAATTTTTCCAATTGCTTCCTTCTCTCATATGATACCTCAGTGCATTCGATTCGAGCCATTTTTTTCGAGGGTGCCCATATCAGTTTTTCTAAGTTGTGACTGCCCGAGTGCCTTGTGCACGTTCGGGTGGCCCATTTTCTATTTACTCCCTTGTGGCATATTCGTTCGGTCAGGCGCGTCGTGTTGCGTCATGTGAGGTCGCCCGACCCGGCGCTTTTGGGTTGGGCCATTTCGTTCAAGCGCGCTCGTATCAGTTTTGCTAAGTTGTGAAAGTCCGGGTGCCTTGTGCACATTCGGGAGGCCTGTTTTCCATTTTCTCCCTTGTAGCATCATAATTCGGTTGGGCATGCGGTGTCGCACCATGCAAGGTGGCCCGACTGGGCATGTTCAGTTTGAGCCATTTTGTTCGAGGGCGCCCGTATCAGTTTTTCTAAGTTGTGACCACCCAGGTGCCTTGTGCATGTTTGGGTGGCCCATTTTCTATTTTATCCCTTGTGGCATATTCGTTCGGTCAGGCGCGTCATGTCGCGCCGTGTGAGGTCGCCCGATCGGGCACGTTCGGGTCAGGCCGTTTCATTCAAGGGCGCCCGTATCAGTTTTGCAAAGTTGTGACAGATCGGGTGCCTTGTGCAGTAAGTTCGGGCGGAAAATTTTCTATTTTCTCCCTTGTGGCATATTCGTTCAGTTGGGTGCACGTTGTTGCGACGTACGAGGTCGCCTGACCAAGCGCGTTCGGTTCGAGTTGTTTTGTTGGAGGGTGCCCATTTCAGTTTTGCTAAGTTGTGACTACCCAGGTGCCTTGTGCACGTTCAGGCTGCCTGTTTTCTATTTGCTACCTTGTTTCATATTTATTTGGTCGGGCGCGCCGTGTCACACCGTGTGAGGTCATCCGACCGGGTGCATTCAGGTGGGGCCGTTTCATTTGAGGGCACCCGTATCAATTTTTCTAAATTGTGACAGCCTGGGTGCCTTGTGCACGTTCGGGCTGCCCGTTTTCTGTTTTCTCCCTTGTGGCATTGTTCGGTTGGGTGCGCGGTGTCGCGCCGTGGAAGGTTGCCCGACTAGGCACGTTCGGGTTAGGCCGTTTCATTCGAGGGGACCTGTATCAGTTTTGCTAAGTTGTGACAGCCCGGGTGCCTTGTGCATGTTTGGGCAGCCTGTTTTTCATTTGCTCCCTTGTGGCATCATTTGGTTGGGAGCGCGGCGTCGCGCCATGTGAGGTCGCCCGACCGGGCACGTTCGGTTTGGGCCGTTTTGTTCGAGGGCACTCGTATCAGTTTTGCTAAGTTGTCACAGATTGGGTGCCTTGTGAAGTACGTTCAAGCGGCCTGTTTGTTGTTTACTCCCTTGTGGCATATTAATTTGATTAGGCACGCCGTGTCGTGCCGTGTAAGGTCACCCAACCAGGCACGTTCAGTTCGGGCCGTTTCATTCCAGGGTGCCCGTATCAGTTTTGCTAAGTTGTGACCACCCGGGTAGCTACTTTTACTAGAAATAAATTTCCCACAGGCTGACTGTAACTACTCCAAGATTAACACAAAAGGTCCAAAGTATCTTCTTTACAATATTATGGGATGCTATTGGATGAATTAAAAGTGCAAGTGTTGCACATGAAATCACCAAAAAGCTACAGAATCAAGCACTGTGTGTATATCATATTACAAAAAAATTGTAGTTCACCCTCTTAGATTCAATATCTTCGACCCACATGTAAATTAATACTTTCATAACCTCGTCATACAATTTTGATGGTAACACAATACTTGCCAACTTCTTCAATATCCTAAGATAACCATAAAAATGAGGGCTTGTTTGTGCACATCATTCATTTACAAAAAAGATATGACGATTTGGATAGATCTGGCACAAGGCTGAAAGCCCATCTGATCAATGACATGAATCTTAGCAAAAGATAGTACTCCCTTTGTTAACAGATCACGACAGCTAGTTGGATCTCTCCAATAAACTTGATCAAGTAATAAAAACATTCCCGGGGTAACTGATTTCTGATTTGATTCATCCATGAGTGGCATAAAAATAGAAGGATTCATTCTGAAATGGGAAAATATTTCATCTTTGCATATGTCTATTCTAGTCCAAAGAAATTAATATAGTCTTCCTATTTTAGAAATGAATGCTTGGAACATGCATTCATATTTTCTCCACTGAGAATTGAGACTAAGGGCATCCTTAACAAGAACTAGGTTATGGATAGAGAAGGTATGGATATACTAGGTTATGAGGGTATCATGTGTTTGTCGGTAATGCCATTATTACCATGTGTTTTTAGACTAATTAGTAAATTTTAATTAAATTTACTAGTTCATAATTAATCAATTGATACATGATTAAAGACCCCTAATTAATCAATTGATATCATTAATACATGATTAATCATAACTAATCAATTGATAGCATTAATACATGATTAAAGATCCCTAGCTTAGCCTATTTTTTAAAATTCCAACAAATTAGCCTAATAACCTTACCCACGTGCCCTTTTTCCAAAAATTCTTACCAATCGATTTCATTACCCACGCACCCTTTTTACAAAAATTCTTACCGAATCGATTTCATTATCTCTGCAACGGTGTTGAGAGTTCGACTATTTGTTCAACCGGTCAGTTGTTTGTTGGTTCGAGGGTTTAGCAGGTTTGGGGCTTTCGCAAGGGACTCATTGGTTTGACCACCAAAATGGTAAGCATACACCAATCCTTTGGCTGTAATGCCCCGAATGTTATAAAAATTTGCAATTTCTTGAAAGCATGGCAAGGAAACAAACAAGAAAATTTCAAAGAATTTTCACTGGATCCTTTTGACAAGAAAATGCTACAAAAAAAACCCACGGGAAATGACTGTAGCTGTCATCTCGACTTACAAAGAGTATTTAGCCCATTCCTATCCATTTTATATTGAATCAGCTGATTCAATTACAACCAATGAAGTTAAAATACATGTCTGTAATGCCAAGTTCTAGGATAGTTGGACCCTTTTCCTGAAGCAAGAGTTATTCAAATTAATAAAAGAGGAGGCTTTCAAGGTTTCAAGAGTTTAGTTCTTGACTCTAGCTGAAAACATGGAATGAAGGGAAACCAACGAGCCTTGTTATATTCAACCTATGGAGGAGAAGCCCTGAATAAGCTAGTCAGGTGATGTAGCGCTTAGCCCCACACAGAATATTTTTTAGCTTCGATCACCTTTGTATTTTTCTAGAGTATCCTGGGCAGGGAAACCTTGCCACATTATAAAAATTGTATATTTTACAATTTCTTTAATAGCAGTCTCCCAATCATTCATTGCTTTCTTGAATACCACAACAAAGTTGTCCATATCGAAATTGAGGATCACTAACATTTATTCATGGCCATTTACACTCTCACTTCTACACTTCCTCCTCCACCTCATTATAGATCATGACATCTATGTTACTAAAAATTTCGTTGATCGATTGATATTGTTGTGAAGTAGTCAACACAAATCATTTGATTTAGCTCTCGATTTTTCTACAACATCATATTCTAAGAGGCATGCGTTTTCCAAGATCCAAACAACTACATCATTCATCCAAATATAGAGTTAAATACAGAGTTTTAATCACTTATAGTCATATAAGGGAACAGTTGTATCCGAAATGAAGCACATGAGAATGATGGTTGATAAATATAGGGTCATATATAGAGTTTTATTCATATAAGGTCTTGGTTTTTCCTCCTTTGTATATGCATGTGTTTTAGGTTGTGGCTCTAATGTATCAAAATTTATATAGAGGTTGACATCCACTGGGTGTTCCAAGAGGATTCTTTACTACATCAAGCTCAAACCTCTATCTCATTTATTTCTTGAAGCTCAAATGTTGTGTGAACCTTAGGAATCATTGCACACTAAAGAAGCCCCGAGAAAATGTAATTAATAGATACCAAATAATTATCTCTACATGGAGTTACAGCACAGGAGAACAAAAAACGTATTAAGATATGTCTAATGGGAAAATATAAGTCTTTTGGTGAAAAGAATGGTGTTTATTTAGTGGGTTCCACTGCCTAAAATTGATCTGCCATTTTCTCTTAATGAGTGGTGATTCATTGCCTTGAAATCTGCACTTTGCTAAATAATATCTTGGGAGACAATGAAATCATGACATTTCTTGGGTACTTAGCGTGGCTTGGATTAACACACATGATTTAACATTCGATATACATACCATAAGGCTTAATAATCATTTAGAACATATTACATTCAAGGCAATCTCTAGAAATTTGCATTTGCACACAAAAATATTTATACCACATTTGCATAACAACGCAATAATATATTCTTTATATTTTTTTCCCCACAATTCCTTTCAACGCATTGTACAAAGATATAATTCCCCTCGTGGGCTCCTCCTCTCTGTGCCTTGTGTGTTGGCTTATGACTTGGTAGCTACTAGCTGGTAACCTTGTGACTTGGTTGTTGCTAGTTGGTAAGATTTGATCCTTGGTGGACTTTTGGTGGTTGGTCGACGACTTGGAGATTAGGTTACTCAACCCAATAATTTTTAAAAAATAGAATAATGAACCTACATATAAGTTTTTGGTGGTTGGTCCATGACTTGGAGATTAGGTGACTCAACCCAATAATTTTTTAAAAACAGAGTAATGAACCTACATATAAGCTTGAGAGAATAAATAGGATTTTAAAACCAAATTATTTTCATGCACAAATTCTTAGATATTTTCACAAAAAGTTATAAAAATTTGCAATTTCTTGAAAGTATAGCAAGGAAACAAACTAGAAAATTTCAAAGAATTTTCACTGGATCCTTTTGACAAGAAAATGCTACAAAAAAACCCACAAACAATGACTGTAGCTGTCATCTCGACTTACAAATAGTAGTCAGCCCGTTCCTTTCTATTTTCTATTGGATCAATTGATTCAATTACAACCAACGAAGTTACAATACAAGTTTGTAATGCCAAGTTCTAGGATAGTTGGACCCTTTTCCTGAAGCAAGAGTTATTCAAATTAAGAAAAGAGGAGGGTTTCAAGGTTTCAAGAGTTTAGTTGTTGACCCTAGCTGAAAAAATTGAATGAAGGGGAACCAAGGAGCCTTGTTATATTCGACCTATGGAGGAGAAGCCCTGAACAAGCTAGTCAGGTGATGTAGCGCTTAGCCCCACACACACTGTTTTTTAGCTTCGATCACCTTTCTATTTTTCTAGAGTATCTTGGGCAGGGCAAACTTGCCACTTTATAGCACTTGTGTATTTTAAATTTTCTTTAATAGTAGTCTCCCAATCATTCACTTCTTTCTTGAATACCACAACAAAGTTGTCCATATCCAAATTGAGGATCACTAACATTTATTCATGGCCATTTACACTCTCACTTCTACACTTCCTCCTACACCTCATTATAGATCATGACATCTATGTTACTAAAAATTTCGTTGATCGATTGATATTGTTGTGAAGCAGTCAACACAAATCATATGATTTAACTCTCAATTTTTCTACAACAACATATTCTAAGAGGCATGGGTTTTCCAAGATCCAAACAACTACATCATTCATCCAAATATAGAGTTAAATACAGAGTTTTAATCACCTATAGTCATATAAGGGACCAGTTGTATCCGAAATGAAGCACATGAGAATGATGGTTAATTAATATAGGGTCATATATAGAGTTTTCTTCATATAAGGTCTTGGTTTTTCCTCCTTTGTATATGCATGTGTTTTATGTTGTGGCTCTAATGTATCAAAATTTTTATAGAGGTTGACATCCACTACATGTTCCAAGATGATTCTTTACTACATCAGGCTCAAATCTCTATCTCATTTATTTCTTGAAGCTCAAATGTTGTGTGAACCTTAGGCATCATTGCACACTAAAGAAGCCCCAGGAAAAGGTAATTAATAGATACCAAATAATTATCTCTACATGGAGTTACAACACAAGATAACAAAAAACTTATTAAGATAGGTCTAATGGGAAAATATAAGTCTTTTGGTGAAAAGAACGGTGTTTATTTAGTGGGTTCCACTGCCTAAAATTGATCTACCATTTTCTATTAATGAGTCGTGATTGATTGCCTTGAAATCTGCACTTTGCTAACTAATCTCTTGGGAATACCCATAAATTCATTTCAAATCTATATTAATTCCCAATCTATTGAGCTAGGGGAATACTCATCAATTCATTTGAATAGATTAATTCCCAATTCCTTTCAACGTATTGTGCAAAGATGTAATTCCCCTTTTGGGCTCCTCCTCTTAGTGCCTTGTGTGTTGGCTTCTGACTTGGTAGACAATGAAATCATGACATTTCTTAGGTACTTAGCGTGGCTTGGATTAACACACATGATTTAACATTTGATATACATACCATAAGGCTTAATAATCATTCAGAATATATGACATTCAAGGCAATCTCTAGAAATTTGCATTTGCACCCAAAAATATTTATACCACATTTGCACAACAACACAATAATATATTCTTTATATTTTTTTCCCCACAATTCCTTTCAACACATTGTGAAAAGATATAATTCTCCTTGTGGGCTCCTCCTCTTAGTGCCTTGTGTGTTGGCTTGTGACTTGGTAGCTGCTAGCTGGTAACCTTGTGACTTGGTTATTTCTAGTTGGTAAGATTTGATCCTCGGTGGACTTTTGGTGGTTGGTTGACAACTTGGAGATTAGGTGACTCAACCCAATAATATTTAAAAAACATAGTAATGAACCTACATATAAGGTTTTGGTGGTTGGTCGATGACTTGGAGATTATGTGACGCAACCCAATAATTTTTAAAAAACAGAGTAATGAACCTAAATATAAGCTTGAGAGAATAAATAGGATTATAAAACCAAATTATTTTCATGCACAAAATTCTTAGATATTTTCACAAAAAGTTATAAAAAATTTCAATTTCTTGAAAGTATAGCAAGGAAACAAACTGGAAAATTTGAAAGAATTTTCACTGGATCCTTTTGACAAGAAAATGCTACCAAAAACCCACAGACAATGATTGTAGCTATAATCTCGACTTAAAAATAGCAGTGAGCCCATTCCTATCCATTTTCTATTGAATCAGCTGATTCAATTACAACCAACGAAGTTACAATACAAGTCTGTAATGCCAAGTTCTAGGATAGTTGGACCCTTTTCCTGAAGCAACAGTTACTTAAATTAAGAAAAGAGGAGGGTTTCATGGTTTCAAAAGTTTAGTTCTTGACTCTAGCTGAAAACATGGAATGAAGGGAAACCAACGAGTCTTGTTATATTCGACCTATGGAGGAGAAGCCCTGAACAAGCTAGTCAGCTGATGTAGCACTTAGCCCCACACACAATATTTTTTAGCTTCGATCACCTTTGTATTTTTCCAGACTATCCTGGGCAGGGCAACCTTGCCACTTTATAACACTTATATATTTTACAATTTTTTTAATAGTAGTCTCCCAATCATTCACTGCTTTCTTGAATACCACAACAAAGTTTTCCATATCCAAATTGAGGATCACTAACATTTATTCATGGCCATTTACACTCTCACTTCTACACTTCCTCCTCCACCTCATTATAGATCATGACATCTATGTTACTAAAAAGTTCGTTGATCGATTGATATTGTTGTGAAGTAGTCAACACAAATCATTTGATTTAACTCTCAATTTTTCTACAACAACATATTCTAAGAGGCACAGGTTTTCCAAGATCCAAACAACTACATCATTCATCCAAATACAGAGTTAAATACAGAGTTTTAATCACCTATAGTCATATAAGGGACCAGTTGTATCCGAAATGAAGCACATGAGAATGATGGTTGATTAATATAGGGTCATATATAGAGTTTTCTTCATATAAGGTCTTGGTTTTTCCTCCTTCCCAATCTGCATGTGTTTTATGTTGTGGCTCTAATGTATCAAAATTTATATAGAGGTTGACATCCACTAGGTGTTCCAAGAGGATTATTTACTACATCAAGCTCAAACCTCTATCTCATTTATTTCTTGAAGCTCAAATGTTGTGTGAACCTTAGGCATCATTGCACACTAAAGAAGCCCCGAGCAAAGGTAATTAATAGATACCAAATAATTATCTCTACATGGAGTTACAACACAGGAGAACAAAAAGCGTATTAAGATAGGTCTAATGGGAAAATAATGTTAAACAAGAAGAGAGGTAGGTCTTAGCGAGAATAATGGAGTTATTAGAACCACCAAAGATTTGATATCATGTCATATAAAGGTGTAACTCCAAACTTGGATCATATTCCATTAACATGAATCCATATTTAATATGGTAATATGACTCTTGATTTCATCTTTCAAGAGGTTAATTGACCTTTCATGTTGACCTATCTATTCATATTTCTCCTATTATTTAGAAATGATTAAAATGACAAAAAAATGAAGAATTATATGTCCAATAGCACTAAACCCAAATTGAACTACAATCTCAGCTTGCAAAAACCCCCTGAAACTTCTTTCACTAAGGTCTATTATTCTACTTGAATTCACTTTACACGAGTTCACACTAGTTATCTTGTACATGTGTTATGCGTTACATTTTGGTCTTCATCATCCTTGTCTCTCATTTTGTCTCTCACAACAAGTACCTATATGCAATCATGTCACCCCTTGGTCCATCACATTATTCCACATAAAATGAGCTTGCCCATTCCCATCATGCATTAGTCCAGATAACTTTCCTTCTCAACCCATGTGCTGACTCATTTCACCCACTTAAATTATCAAGATAACATGCATGCCAACTTGTTTTACCCACTTAACTTATCAAGATAAACCATGTGTCTTCTCAACACACATTGCACCAAACTATGTTATGTCATCTTATGCCATGCTAACGCCTTGGTCAGACGCTTACCTCTAACACCATTTACCATCATCATGCCATCTTAAGTCACTATCCAAAAATCCACTTAAACTTTCTTGCACCAAAATTTAGCCTTCGAATCATGCATAACATGCTTGACACATTTTGGTGTGAATCCCCTTGGCACTTTTGCATGCCCAAGGAAATCTAGCCCACCCACTATATATGCAACGCACCTCTGGTTCACGCATAACACATTGCATTCATGCAAATAGCTACTTCGTGAAATCGTGCAAGAGAATACACCTAGACCATGACCTTCAAGGTTTGACACATCCTATTGAGATGAAAAAAATGGAAATTCTACCCATGACATGGTCAACATGCCAAATTTGAAAAGGATTTTGTCAAAATGCTTGTGTTGTGAAAATGGAGAGTATATTTTATGAATTTCAAAGTTTCAATTAATTTAAATTGGTTGGATGTGATAGGCTAGAATCACTACAAGGAAAAGAACCTCTAACAATTTTTTTTCAGGAACCCCTTATAAAAATACCCCATACATCTGTTTCTAGTGTAGGTTACCAGAGGAGGTTGGCGGGTGGACGGTTTTGCGGATAACTACACATCTGTGGTTATATATTGTGTTCATTTCCACTATTTGTATGGTACTGATGAAATTAGTAGAAAGACTACTTTAGAGGTCAAATCACTGCTATAGTAGAATGCGATTATGTTGTTGCTTTTCTAGTGTTTTGTTTCAAGCTTTTTGTGATTTATACACAGCAGACTCAATAATACTGAAATTATGAAGCTGATTTGTTTCGATAATTAATATACCTTTTGAGATTTTAAAATTTCACTACAAATAACCCAGTTTAGTCTCATTGTCAACTCGTATCTTGTTTGGGTGCCTTAATGTGCAATGACAGGTTTCCAGGACTGAATTCAATGCAAGGCATATTTGAAACTCTAACTCTGTCTTCCTGTGTCTTATTAGAAATTATTTCAGTTTTAATTTTGTGTTTTCAAGTTAGATATTGTTTTCAAGTTTTTAAATTTATAATTTTATTGCAATGTGGCAGACTGATCAGGGCAGTACAGGAACAACCCCGAGACGGGATGATTGCGGAAAGAGGCCAGCGGAAGAACATGTAAAGTGCCAGCATTGCTCTATCTTTAGGTATTTTAGTTATTTACATAATTGAAATAATATTAATTTTGTTCAAATATGCAAACACCTAGCCATGGTACACCTGATGATTCCCTCTTTGAGGAAGAGCTTTCTTCATCCCTATCTCCAGTGTTCTTGTTGCAAAAAAAGGCACGAGATGCAAGGTTGGAATTTAATGCTTTGATAGATGTGCCTCAAACACCTGAAACAGAAGAGAGGATACAACATCTTATGAGGCAGCTAAATAGATATCATGTAATAATAAAAAGTCAAAAGGATATTTTTTTTGTTTTGCATGAGATGAATTGTGATAGTTTGATTTTTAATTTTTACATTGACTAAACTAACAAAAATTTCTTTTGTATGTAGCATTTTCTGGCACTTGCTGAACCCGGTGTTGGTGGTAGTGGGACACAAGGGCAAGATATTTCCCAACAACCCTCTCGTACACCTTCTACTCCTTTAGGTTCCAGCCAAGAAACACACCCTGCCCAAGCAGACACCCAGCCAACCGCTGAACGTGTTGGCAATGATGAGGCTGATATGGCCAACTACATTATTGCGTTTCCTGGAGCTACACTTGTCAGCTCCACAGGGACCATTAATGGCACGTTGTTGGTGAACGATGAAGGTGTCCCTATAAAGCATGTACAACTCCCAGGTAAATTTTAATATTTTAACTATTTCATGTACTTTATCTAAAACATATTTATCATGATTTTTATTTTTAAATTAATGATAATATATATTTTTTTTCTATGTAGGAAACAATGAGTTCTACAGGTTTTTGGAGAGCCATGCGTTGGTAATTTTTGGCCCAACCATACGCACAGGGTGGAATTCCCAGAATTCCAACCTGAAAAAAGAACTTCTAGATTATCTAGAAGCCCTTTTTGGGGTCGGCACATTTGACAGAACAGTGATGGCTCGGGTAGCCGGCAAATATTTGAAATATACCATGGACACCTATAGGACGCAATTGCAATTTAACCCTAGATACGAGCATCCTCTCACAGTTCCAGAGAGTGAGTGGAGAGCACTCATCCATGACGGAAAAGAGAAAAGGGCAAAGAAATAAGGAAAAATGCCAACTGGACCCGCAAGGTAAATTACAACTTTAATTCAATAGCTTTAATTTTCTCTATGTCTAAAATAAAAGTGTGCTACGTCATATCTGACTTCAATCTTTTGATGATAGGTTGTCTGACACCTCGAAGGCAACCAAAGCTAGGATTGAAAAAAAGGGCCATCACAAGCTAGGCCAGGGCGGCTACTTGAAATTAGCCGCAATAATTGTAAGTAGCTAAACATCTTATAATTAATTGTATCGCCTTCCAACGTTTTTGTAATCCTATCAAATAACATTAAAAATACACAATCATATGTAATGTAGGGTGATGACTTCGGAACAGAAACTACAGAGGAAGATAAAAATATCGCTTTCCATTTCAGCTATCAAGCCATAGTTGAACGTCGCAGAAGCTTGGGGCAGGTCCCAAGATCCAGAATGCCTGATAAGGTAAAACATTAACCTTTCAATATGTTTGTTTTCGTCCATAAATTTAATGTCTAACAACTTTGTTTAAATCAGGGGAGCAACACTGCCGACGAGGCAAATAACCCAGTTGTAGAGCCAGATGTAGATGTTCCTCACGTGCAACCTGATCATTGTAGTGGGGACCAGGCCGACAATGCTACTATCAGTGAGGGCCGTGACGGTAATTAATTTCCATTTATAATTTTTTCTAATTATACCTTGATGGTTGTCCTTATAACATTTTTTGTTTAAATGACAGAGAATGTTTCCCTTGAGGATCTTACCACCAGAGAGGAAGACAGGGCAACAGTCCCAACGACGACAACTGGTGCACCAGGTAAATAATCTCATTGCAATTTTTTTTATTAATATTACCGAACTAGTTCAATGATATTTAAAACTGACAATTAAAATTTAATATTATCTGTTTTTGTAGGCGATGCCCCGTCACTGGATGAGACCAGACATCGTGACTACGCAACTAGGTCAGCAGTGCGGGTCGAAAGGCACGAAACAGGAGCAAAGCACGATGATATTGATGATGTAATTAGGAGCTTTAGAAATAGGAAGAAGAAAAATAAAATTTGATAATGTAAAATATTGTATTATTATAAGACAAACGTTACCATACTTGGAACGTTTTTTGCGTTATATAAAAAACTCATTTATCATACTATTTTTATGTCAAGCACTAATTTCAATGTTTCCTTGTGTACTTTTTGTTGCATTGTTTTTTTATTAGTTATTGAATATATTTTTTTATGCTCATGAAAGTAAAAAATGAAATATAGATTGGGTATTGGGGAATTGAGAGTGATGTGAGGGGGGGGGGAGGGGCCATAAGAGCTTCCACCTTCACGTGGTTGGCCCTGTTTAGTAGAGAATAATTTATTGGATCGATTTAATCTTGGAGCAAACCTCCCTCGATCCAGCGTAGCAACAAAAAAGTCACTGTTGACTTAGTTGCTACTCTTTCAGATCGTGGGAGGCTTGTTCCAAGTTCATGCGACTCCAATAAATTGTTCTTGAAACGAAGATGAGCTTATTTAGGTATGTTTTGACATTTTCAACATATGTTCTAACATTATCATAAGAATGCATCTTAGAGTAAAAAATACTACATCAATTACTTGTATGTATTGTATAGATAATGATGGATTTTTATTGACTTGGAAGTGTAGGTACAAATCCTCTTGCATCATGAGCAATACAACTTGTCAAACAGGGTCATGTCCAGGATATTTTTTCTTATGCGCTTGACCAGGTTTGTAATGTCACATTTTGTAAGTTCCTTTACAGTTCATAATTCAACATTAATCTTGTTCATGATTATTATCTAGGTTTTTTGTATGTATTTTTCCATCTATTTGATTGTAAGCAACTCTGCATGTTTCCTATTGTTCACTATGATATCTCCATTTACCACTCCCAGGATGAATCTGAATTTATTGTTACATAGGTTACTTTATTGGTACTATGATTTCTCCATTTATGATTTCATAGGTTACATCATGTAAAATTGTCAATCTCAGGTTGGTGATGCTTTAGTTCTCCAGATTTGGGGATTTTCTGATATTTTCTCCCTCATGTCATTCCTACATCACCTCATTGTTTGAGCATGCCAATTGTAAACCACTTGTACCAATTGGCACATGTCAATCTTTGAGTGGTGCCACATTTCACCTATTTTTGGCCCACTTGACCACCTGAAAAACTCAAATCTACACACCATGTGTCTTTATCATGGAGCACCACATGTCCTAGATATTTTAGATACTAACATCATTCTTCTAATGTGTTATGTCAACCAATCACAGTGGTCCATGTGGCCTTGTGCCATGTCACCAGTCTGGAAGAGAGATTTGAACCTTTTCTTTTCATGATTTTTCTATTATAATTTTTTTTCTTCAGGTCTGCAAATCCCTTTTGCAATAGATGGGGATTTTCCCATTTCCCTGGAGTCATCTCCTAGGACACCCTTCAAGACATCATCTAAGAGGAAATATGCAACTCCTTGTTTTTGCCCTGTTGCCCTTGAATTATACGCTTCTAGAAGACCAGTTAGGGCACTCTTCTAGCCCTTATCCCATTGTTTCATCATTGTATCAACTTCTCCCATAGGCTTCTTCTATTTTTTGTCCACATAAAGGAAGAAAAAAATACCCTAGGGTGAGGTTACTCCTCAGTTATCCCTACCTCACTTATGGACCAACCAGCAATATGAACATTTCCCTTACTTATGGAGACACTCCCTATGCTACTGCACATTCAATTTCAGGAGCTACTTGCTAAGGAACACTCCTACACTAAGCCTAACGACCCTCCAAACAATCCCTCTAACTATTGTTGTATCAACCTCCCTTTTTGGTCTTTTAGACAAAGGTGACCCTCACACCATCAAGCACATAATGCGATCACAAGACTCAAACCCAATCCTACATGTGTTCTCCACAAACTTCTCTTCCAATTCCTTTAAATGGGATCTGTATTTTTTGAAGAAATCGGCCCTGGTTAGGGCACCTATCCCCACTCAAATCCACCCTTCCTCCCACCTATAAGCCTTCTTCTTTATGTGTTCTTGGCGTAGAATCTAGTAATTTATCTTTTGCCTTATGCAAAACAAGCAAAAAGCAACAAATAAGAAGTCATGTTCATCTAAAGTAGCTCTCAATTCCAATGCAAATGAACCTAGCAAAGAATCATAGGAAGATGAAGGGTAATAAAAAGCGTCTTCTACTATGCTTTATTTACTTTTCATTTTGTTGTCTGTTTTCTCCTTAATCTAGTCTAGTTTGTTCTATGTTGGAAATTTAGAGCAGCATCCAGGACATTTTGAGCAATGCCATTTATTTTCTTTGAAGAGTCTCTAAAAAAATATGAAACAAATTTGTTGTGGTAAGGCATGAGAAATCTATTATTGATTAAGTGATACATCTGTGAAAATAAGGCAATAAGAGCAGTGATCATTTAGACTTGATCTAAGACAAGGCACTAACTCTGGCTCGTGCATAATTACAAGAGTGTTTTAAGTGTCTGGATCAGCAAGTAATATTGTTGGCATCACATAAAAAGGCATCTACATAGGCATCATGCCACTTTCATGTCACAATTACATGTAGCCATAAAACATTTTTGTGGTTCTGACAAGAATCCATGAAAGCAATATGAAACAACGTGTCAACACTTTCTATATTTTTGTGCGAGGATCCCATTGTAGGCCACCATTTAGATTGTGGCTCCTCAATGTTGTGAACCCACAAACCTTTTCCTCTAGCCCACAATCCTAATTGGATCCTTAGTGTCATAGCCTTGCAAACCTCATCTATGAGGAGTAGCAATCTGTACTCAACAAATGATTTAACAAATAGAACTTGTCCCTGTACTTTATTCAGTCAATAGTAGGTTTACTGGCAATCCTACAATTCAAGATGATTCCCATAAACTCAATTTATAGTAGCTTTGTTGACAATCATACAGTTCAAGAGAATAATGTCATTCCATCTCAAATAAAACAATACAATTACCTGAAATCAGAATACTCTGGTCAAGAGCACCATGGTAAAGTTTTTCAACGGTGGAAAATACATTCATTTAGAGTTTATGAGCTATTCCTTTGGTTCAAACTTTGCAATGGTGTTCAGGGCATACATATTTTATTTTCATTGAAAGGGCATACATATTTTCATGAACCCTTTTCTCCCATTTGCACAAGATAGTCGTTTCATATTGTCTCACCAAAAATGTAAATAAATGTTTGTTTGATTCTTTTAAAGTATTTTTAATGCCTTTTTTATCACAACTTGTGATTATAATTTCATCTTCATGAAATGGATTTGGTCCCATAGTTGTCGTATGGCAATCACTAATTAACTGTAAAGTTTCAAAATCCATGAATTTAATTTACTTACCTTCGTATCACAAGGACACATGCAAATAGAAGATGAACATGACAACAGATCCTGGGTCTCTCATTTCCAAAAAAAGATCGAGTGCCATAAGTTCTTTTAGATGCTTTTGTTTTTTATAATTTGTAAATTTGAAAATATTAGAGATAATTATGCATATGCTTAGTATTTTCCACAATTCCTTTCAATACCATGAAAGCGTGGAAGGTAACCAACCCTAATGCTAATGGTTCCATAGTCCTTTTTAGAGTTGAGTGGTTTATTTTTGTGCTTCTTTGTGTTGCCTATAATTATATGTGGAAACCATTGAAATAGTGGCAATGATAAATTAAAATCTTGGTGTAGAATCTAGTAATTTATCTTTTGCTTTATGCAGAACAAGCAAAAAGAAACAAATAAGAAGTCATGTTCATTCAAAGCAGCTCTCAATTCCAATGCAAATGAACATGGCAAAGAATCATAGGAAGATGAAGGGTAATAAAAAGCGTCTTCTACTATGCTTTATTTACTTTTCATTTTGTTTTATGTTTTCTCCTTAATCTAGTCTAGTTTGTTCTATGTTGGAAATGTAGAGTAGCATCCAGGACATTTTGCAGAATTCCGTTTATTTTCTTTGAAGAGTCTCTAAAAAAATATGAAACAAAGTTGTTGTGGTAAGACACCCTCGACATCTTGAGTGGAAAGTTGGCCCAAATAATAAGTAGATTTTTATACAACATTCTAGTTGACCTAGTTTTCAATTACTAAACTAATATCTAAATATTTATATAAAGAAAGCCATCACATTTTTTAATTTATATGCCTCTATATTGGATTCTCTCGCTCTTGTAAATAATGACTACACCAATAACATTTATGCTTTATATGACTTTTACTTCCCACCTTTCTATGCTTGCTTATTTAATGACTTGTTTGAGCATGAAAGCTTCAGTCACATACACACGATTATTATCTAAATTTTTTTTTCTTTATGTTTGATAGGCACAACGACACAAAGAATACCGGGAAAAAATCCTTAAGAACTATCAACTTGGTCAGGAACCTTTTTTTCTATTTCTCACATGTTACTTTGGTTTAGCTAGTAATAAGTCTCTTGTATTTGAAAAGATTATCATTTATAGAACTTAAATCTTTGGTTTTGATACTTTTATTCTGGATTACACACCTGATACATGTATGAAAAACCTACATATTGTGAGATTAATAACACAAAAAGGTAACAAGAGTCACTAGGAAACTCAACTTAGTACTAGCCAATTAAGTTATAAGGTGCATTATAACTTATGTTTATCATCAAAGTTATGTGGTTATAGAAGTTCAGTAGATAAATTAACAACATTTATGACTAAAAGGGACATTCTCATAATGTATGAAATCACTCCAACAACAGTAAAGTTATTAGTCAGAATATTTCCTATGCATATATTTTACATATTTCCAAAAGTAATATTAGAGTGAGAATACTCAAAGCACATTGTTAGTTCAGAGAACCAATTTTGAATAGAGAGAAGCTAAATAGAATTTTAAATGTTTCCCTGAGTTGGATATTGGCATTATTATTAGGAAAAAGTTATTTGTTGGAAAACTAAGTCAAGGAAATGAACTTTTGTGAATAGAAAATACTTTCAAACTTTCAAAGAATTGAACAACCCATCATGCATTAGAGTCACAGGGGAGAAACTATAAGTCTGACATCAATATTACCTTGCAGCATTAGCCATGGTCTTAAACACAGAGCTGACAATTTCAATACGGACCGGCAGACCAATTATTACTTGCAAGGGAGGAGGAAACCCGCCAAAATGCAATCACAGGTTTTCATTTACATGTGACATACAAATATGATACATCATAGAAGGTGATGCAACCGTCACACAATTCATTCAGAGTCATGTGGGCCCTAGCATATAGCCACTTATAATTTTCAAAAACAGACACAGAAACCAAGAGCATAAATTTGCAGATAATATAGGCACAGGCTGTTATACAGTCTGCTTAGACAACATGCACAGATTTTTCAGAAGATTAGTTTTTTGAAAAAGGCATGACAAGATTATTTTGTTCGGCATAATCTCTAATACGTCCAACAGAAATTTGAGAAGCACAGATTTGAAGGTATATTTCTATCCTGATTTTCTTTTTTAAATGGAAGCAACGAACTCATCTATTGAAAAATTCCATGGATTTAGCTTTCACACTTGGAAATCAACGCTTCAACTTTGTTTGATGGAAATAATTCCATGAGAAGTATAAAGTTTCGTAAGAAAGTAACCCACAAGGGAAAGTAAATTAGTTGAATGGTAGAATAAAGGAAATAAAACAATTGTCCTTATTCATTCGGGATTATCAAATAACTAGTCACAACATCTGGATTCAAAGAAATCCAACAATGATATCTGCCAATCACTAGGAATATTGTTTGGCAGTAACAAAATGCAATATTGTACATAAAAAAGAATTCTTCAGTTTGCAAATGTCATGTGATGAAATTAGGACACAGACTATGTAGACAATTTGAGGTTGTTTTTGTCACAATTAGCAGAAGTTGTAGTCAATGTAGAAGAGAGACACAAATGATGTAATATATTCATACATATTAGCTTCTGGTTGCTCTAGAATTGTTTTCACCTATCAAGGGGAGCACTTCATGTGATGTGGAGGGATTGCACTATTACACGAAATTGCTTAAAGGGGTTGTAGCTTGTGTAAAGGTCTTAGCAACATCTGGCACACTAAATAATGCTAGCCTCCCAAGACATTCTACTTTAGAAGCTCCTCTAACAATTAATATCCCCAACAACACTAAAATGTCAGATGTTGAGGTGAACAATCAGCAGTCAACAATTTCAACACAAGGAATGAATATTACTGTACTAGTTTCCATCCAAAAGCAACAGTTGCCAGCAGTATCTTCCTCGGAAGGTATTGATGGAAATGTGTCAGCAAATTCTGCTCAACCAGTGAGAAAGAAGAGAAAAAAATGGACTGAAGAGGAGGACAAAGAACTAATTGCTGCTGTCCATAAGTGTGGTGAAGGGAACTGGGAAAGCATTTTAAAAGGAGCATTCAAGCATGATCGAACATCTTCTCAGTTGTCACAGGTGATACACATTCATTCATATTATAAATAGTCCTCTTCTTCTCGTCTTAGTATGAGGAATGCGAATTTGATCTGCTTTCTCTGTTTAGTTCTTGTAGATTTATCTATGTATATTGTGCATTTAGTCAAATTCAAGCTTATTTAGAAAGCATGATTCATTTTATTTACCTGATATTTAATTAGGAATTTTCATAATAGTTTCTTTTTCCAAGTTTTTTTTCCTTTCTTTTCCCTCAGATATGCTAAACACTAAAGCCAATAACAGGCCAGTCACTATATATTGATGTGCCAGAAAGTGAGGAATGACAGTTTCTTGAAGTTAGTAATGTAGTCCCATAAGCTATAATTCTAGGGTTATTACAACCTCAATAAAATCCTTATGTTTAACTTCATCATTTTCCTTATCTAATGTTGGCTTTTGAATGAATGGTAGCAACAGTACTTAAACTCCTTCAAAGACAAACTTACAATGCAAGTTACAAAAAATATTAGATAACCAAGCATTGTATGCATGCAGTTCCATCGGCCAACATTGTTGTCTATGAGTATTGTCACGTTTCATTTTGAGTTGAAGGGACTTCCATTATATTTCCCACCCCTGCTTGTATTCTTCAATGTTGGGATATGTACAAGGCTCAGAAACCTCAAGGATTTTGGGTTTGTGTATGTTGGAGCTAATAGGATAGAATTGGACACACAAGGAGATTTTATCTGAGTTATACTCAATGATCAGACCTTTGCATTGCCGATTAATATGTGCATTTAGAGTGGAATCTATTAAATGCATGACTACAGGAGAATAGGAATCCCGGGGTTTTTTTCAGCCACCTTGGTGGTAATTCACTTGGTTTTGTATTGATGGTACTGAAATGGAAGTCTGATGGAACAACCAAGAAGGAGGCGAACAGGAAGTTGGCGGTCTTGGAAGCACAAGAAACAGTTACTTTGGTTGAGGGCGAGTGTGAGTACATGAATAGTAGTTCTGTTACAATTCTCACACCACCTCAGTATGTGTGTGCTGTTTGTTTGAGGATTGCTTCAAAAAGTTGTGCGAGATGCAAAGCTTTGAGATACTGGTAAGTGCCATTAGGGTGGTTTCTATCTTATTTTTGTTATATAATTGTTTGGATATGCTTTTTAATTGGAGAAACTTGACATGCATCTAATTTTGTTTCTCAAATTTCCCCTCTGAAAACTATATTGTATATATTATATTATATTTGGTCAAAATCAGGTACAGAAAAGAAAAACATGTCATTCGAGTTTGGAGCCCTCCCTATATTAGATTCTTCCTTCTGAGCATCTCGTTTTACGTTTCAAGACTAAATTCAATCTTTGTTCTTAGCTTTTATGTTCTAGTTTTTTGTCCATGTAACTTCCCTTGGGAAGTATGAAACTTGCAAAATGACATGTTTCGGCTTGTTTTATAGTGATCTCATTATAGGAGCATATAAATGTCAACAATATAGGTGTATTCTATATAATTTTGAATATAGAGAGGCAGAACCCAACTTGATTGCAGAACTGGAAAAGCTAGATAAAGCTGAACAGGATTCATGTAAAGACTTAACTCATGTGATTTTTTATTATGAAAACTTTGGCATCTGCTAATGTACTTTCACAGTAGATACATATTTATTAATAAAGGTCTCGAAAATAAATTTATTTACATGCTAATGAAGGTTTCTCAAAGAAAATAAATAGAGAGTTGGGAGGAAACTCAAATGATTAGATGGGTATCATGCTAGGCACAAAGATGTGGTTTTAAATCTGAGCAGGTAAGAATGGGACTACTAGCCACTAATCTAATACATAAGAGATTCATATGAAGAAAAGGTGGAGTTTCTTATGGTGCAAAAACAATATATTGATTTCTTTCTGAATTGATGCTTTACAAGACTCTTAAAATCTCCAAATGAGAAGGATACTGCCACCGAAATGGATTGCTCTCTCATCTCTTGACCTTTTTTTGTTTGTTTTATATATATAGCTTATTACTGTGATCAATTTTTTAAAATTTTGCTAGCATTTGGTATACACTTGTGTAAATTAAGTTGTTCCTTATCATACTCGAGATATGTTATCTTATTTTTTATACTTTTGTTCTGATTTTATACTTGTTAATACTAGTATTAACTTCATTTTTTGTAGAGATCTGAAATACTTCATAAGTTTTTCTCAACAAACTAGTTAAATTGCAATGAACATCGAAAAACATTTCCTCAAATAGAAATTTCTATTCTATATGATTATTCCTTCTCTTTTCACATCTCGAGAAAGTGCCAGATAATTCACTGGAGGCAAGGCCACAAGGAAGAATGTCAGCCGGCAGATATATGCACTTTTTTTTTTCTACTAAAAAAACTGAATTTAATTCAACCAGTTCTTTGTTGGAGCCCAAGGAACACATGTTAGTGTATTTTAAAAGGAGGAAATGTTTATCCTCATCTTTAAGAACTTGGATCCTTATTTCTAAAGCTCCTGAAACTTTGCATCAAAATTGCATCAAGTTTCTACATGAAATAGGAGTTATGAAGCTACATGTGAAATCTCAAGATTGGTTTGTATTAATGGAACTGATTCTGTTTGCAATGTTATTCATACAATCAATGTAAGCTCCCAAGTTTCTCTCTCCAATACCCATTCACCTGTTTCCAGATCAGCATCATGTACTGAAAAGGATGTTTTTATGCTTGACACTCCTATCTATGAGATTTCTGGATGTGAAGTCCCCAAGTAACATGGAGTATCTTCTTCCAATTATCTCTCCAGCTCCATGAATGCAATGGATCCTATCACTGGTACCTTGGATTTTGTACGTCCTGTTCTAGATAACACTAGCTCCAAAATCTTTCAAAAGGATTTGTTCTGTTATGTAGACACCCATAACTGCTTGAATTATTTATTGAGTTCTGGTAGTTATGAAAATGACCTGCATAAATCTACGGGTATGACACACAATAATTCAACCTCCGGAAATTATATGCTTGATCTCCACACCATCAACACTGTAAGCAACAATCCTCCAAATGAAACTAGCAAACTCTGTGAGATGGACACCTTCAGACCCAGTACTTCTACCTGTAGTGGTCCTAGTAACATATCTACATTGGATGAAGCAACCCCCATATTGTATGCATGCAATGCCATAGGCCAACATTGTTGTATATGAGTACTGTCACGTTTAATTTTTTTTAAAATAATTTTTGCCTTGTGTCGGAAGACCGAAGTTTCCTATGTGTCGGAAGACTGACGTTACTTTTATTAAATAATTTTTTCCTTGCGTCAGAAGACCGACGTTTCCTAAGCGTCGGAAGACTGACGTTATGTTTTTAAAAAAATTTCCCCTGCGTCGGAAGACCGACAGTTCATCTTTAAATATTTTTTGTTGTTTCGTCGGAAGAGAGACGAGTTAAATGTCAGTAGAGGTAATGTTGTAATTGCGACGCATATGTTTTGTCAAAAGACAGACAGTTCGTCTTTAAATCCCTTTTGTTGTTTCATCGGAAGAGCGACGAGTTAAACGTCGGTAGAGGTAACATCATAATTGTGACGCATATGTTTCGTCAGAAGACTAACGCATTGGAAAACGTCAGAGGAGAAACGCATATGGTTTGTCAGAAGACCAACACTTTGGAAAATGTCGGAAGACAGACGGAGTACACAACGTCGGAAGAGCGACGGTCGGAAAACGTTGGAAGAGCGACGATTGGTTTGAAACGTCGGAAAAATAGTCGCTCTTTCGACACATTATTGAGGTGTCAGAATTTCGATGTAATGGCTAACCACGTTTGGCCCAGCCTCACATTGTCAGTCTTGCAACGCCGATGTGTCAGAATAGTGATGAAGTGGTTGTTCGAAATTGGGCCAAATTTACTAGTGCAAGGACATATCAAAGGTATCATTATGGTCTATGAAGATTGGGAGAAGAGTCACAAAACTAATTTCCACATATTTCAGACCCCTACAAACATAAGATGAGTCATGGTATCTAAAAATATATAACATGTCCAATCATATATATCTCTGTTATCCAATCACTATACTGCAATATCAATGCAATCCTCTATCTCTTTAGTCAAGAAATCATCCTTGCACTCTAACATCAGATAACAAGAAAATAATCAAACCAAACGAGATTTCTATTATTGATATATAGAACAATATTTGAAAACAAATCATAATCACGCATTGGTCAACAAACGAAACCATCCATCCTCTCTTTCATCTATCTCTGCAGACAACCTTCAAAAATTTGCAAATAAACCAAAAATACAAGTCAGTATTGCCATGGTATCAAGGCATCCTCTACATACACATTAGATCTCTAAAAACAATGTGATATGAGCAAGTGAGGTAAAAAACATAAGCTCGTTGTTTAATAGAATGAGCTATTTTAGCAAATGATACTATATATATTTTCTCCCTATATCCTTCATTATACCTGCATTCAACAAGTTAGATCATAGATATCAATGCTTGATCACCTTCATGTGCCCTTGCCCAAACTTGTGCAAGACAAAGTGTAAGAAATTCAAAGAGATGCACTTTTCAAATGTATTATAAAGTTACTGAAGAAGAAAGGGTTTTCCCTGGAATCTTTGTTTAAAGGTAGACATCTCAGGAAGGAGAAGACACTATTGGAAAGTGGAAGACAATTGAAATCGAGGCAACTTTTAATTAATTAATTTTTTTAAGCTTTAAAATTTTAAAAGATGTCAAAATTTGAAGGTTAATTTTTTATATGGTTTTCAAAGACCACAAAGGTAGATGAATATTTGTAGGCTTGTCCACATTCAATCGTGAGTCACAACACTCATGGTGACAGATAAAAACATTCCTTTCCAGAAAGAAAAATCGCAGAGATAGTGACTATATACCAGCAAATGTAAACGTGGAGGAAGATTATCAGCCCAATTATGAATTTCATCAGGTAACATAATTGTGACATTATTGTGGGTGATCAATCCATGACATCTAATAACTGTTCTAAAAGAATCATGTCAGGGAGCTCTAAGAGGGTCAGTGTTATCTCCAGGAAAAAAAATACGCACGTGGGAAACTTGCATCTAAGGCAGACAAGAATGTGACAAGGATATGAGGAAGTGTAGCAAACATCCAAAAAGGCAGTGTGGATACTCGATAATGGTGTAGAAAGACAACATGGACAAATTGTTGACATCAATGAATTTATGCAGATTGTCTCCAAGGTCTAAAACTTAGGGAAAATAGAGTAGAAAGTTGAAACTATAGCAACATCATACACTATCGAAGCGGGAACGTATGACTTAATACAAGTAGACCATAATTTTGTGGCAGTTGTTACAGGCAGACCAAAATCTAGGTAATTCTATTGTAGTTTACACAGGAATGCAAAAACATCGAGATCAAACCATGAGAGTAGACAAAAATTCATTGTTGCTCCTAAACAAAGGCATATGTTAAAAAGTCAGATTCAAGAATTTGCTAGAAGTACATCATTGATTCTCTCCAGGAAAGTAACAGAAGTCACAAAATTAAACTCCATAAGTTTCACGACATAATATATGGCTTGAATTAAGGAATGAAATACAAGGTTAAAATTTCACCATGATTTTCTACTCTGGAGAGGAACCCAAGAACAAAGAAATTGGCTTTATAATGTGAAACAATATCCATGATGTGCAATTTTTTACCAATAAATTCTTGATAAGATGGAATAAACATTTTCCGAAACTGAAAATGTGTATTAATCACTTATATCAAAGACAGACATGACACTAAATTCTAGTGAATGAGGTTCCGAGGTCCAAGGTTTGCATGATAATATCTCTAGCACTATTTTAAAGGGAAATTTTCATCATCTCCATGATGTGGTTAGTAAAATAGATGTAAAATAAATTTTTATTCTTGCAATGCTTGAGTTGGGTCAGTGCCATCATATTTGTGTGGATAAACTCTGTACATATAATTTTATTTTACCACTTTTTCTCGAGGTCATTACCAACCTCCATACCTTGTATATTCAACACGTGTAATATTATCCTTCATGTTTAACACTTCATGTAGACCATTTCCACTCCTTCGGTGCCTATATCTATATAGGTAATAGTTTCACATTTACAAATTTTGGCCAAGGCCATTCCAAACTTCTCTAGACCTTGGCCAATGCTATAAGTGAAAGAAAAAACACAGAGAAAATCAACAGAAAAACCAGAATGCAGCTACCACTGCGACATTACACAAAGAGAAATTACCAAGTGAATCATATGCCTCCCGCTAAGCCTCTATATTTATATCAAAATTTTCAAGTTAGTTACATTGATTAAAATATAATTTTGTCAGGTGGTGCTTGCCCTTTCAATTCTGCAGGTGGTAATCACTATTCAATGGTGGATACGACAAGGTGGTGTAGGCTATGCTAGAAATGAAATAATTATGTTAACATTATCCCCCTTAATTATTTCACAAAAAACAAAAGGTCAAAACTTTGCTATTACATCAAAATTTCGTTACATCATACATACTCCTATGTTTTCCCTATGAGTTTCAAGCAATGCTTTTCCCAAGGGTTTTCTAAATATGTCTTCAAATTGGTCTTCTGACTTGCAAAAATTCATACATATTTCATTATTACTTACTAATTCTCAAATGAAATGATATCTTGTATCAATATGTTTACTCTTCTTATGGAAAAAATGATTTCTTGATAATGCGATAGAAGATTTGTTATCACAGAAAATTTGGGTTGGTTCTTTCTGTTCATGCAACAACTCAGTCAAAATTCTTCTCATCCACACAATTTGACATGTTTTTGTCGTCGTTGTAACATACTCTGCTTCAGTTGATGATAGAGCCACAATGGATTCTTTCACTGATGCCCATGAAATTTCACCTAAACCCAAAATGAACACATATCCAGATGTGCTCTTCCTATCATCAATATTACATACAAAGTCACTATCTGTATATCCATTTAGTTTAAAATCTGAATCAAATGTATACATGATACGATAGTTTCTTGTTCCAGCAACATATCTTAAAATCCTTTTTCCAACTAGCCAGTGGGTACTCTTCGGAGACTCCATGAATCTTGAAATTAAACTTACAGCAAACATTATATCAGGCCTTGTTGCAGTCAAATACATAAGACTTCCAACCAATTTCTTATACAATGTTCGATCAATATCTGAACCTTAATCATCCTTACTGAGTTTTGTACCAATTCCAATTGGGGTTACAACTAGCTTACAATTCTCCATCCTGAATCTTTTCAATATATCCTTTTCATAATTCGATTCAAAAATTAAAATACCATCTTCAGCTTGAGTTACTTCAATGCCAAGAAAATATTTGATTAGACTTAAATCGGTCATATCAAATTCTATTTTCATGCTTGTATCAAAATTGTCTACTTAGAGATCTCCAGTGAAAATAAAATCATCAACATACAGGCATACAATCAAAATTTTACCTTACTCATTCACTTTTGTATACAAAGTTGGCTCACTTGGACTCGTACTGAATCCATTATTATTCAGATATTCATCAATTCTACTGTACCACACTATGGGTGCTTGTTTTAATCCATATAATGCTTTATTTAATTTGTAAACTTTATCTTCTTTACCATGAATTTCATATCCAGGAGGTTGTTTCCCATAAACCTCTTCTTCCAAAAAACCATTTAGAAATGCAGACAACGTCCATTTGATATATTTTCCATTTGTTTTGTGTAGCAATAGCTAATACCATTCTTACTGTGTCAAGTCTAGCTACAGTTACAAAAGTTTCATTATAATCAATACCAAGTTGTTGACTGAACCCCTGAGCTACAAGTCTTTCTTTATGCTTTTCAATTTCACCTTCAACATTCACTTTAGTTTTGTAAATTCATTTACACCTAAAATATTCTTACCTTCAGGAAAATCTACAAGTTCCCAAGTATTATTTCTTTCTATAGCATCAATTTCTTCATCCATAGATTTTATCCAAAATTCTTCTTTCACGGCTTCATCAAAATTTATTGGATCATATGCAATTAATGCAAAATTTGAAACTTGATATATTTCATTATTATGTTCATACAATTATCTTAAGCTTCTAGTTCTCCAACCTTTAATTCTATCCTTTCATGTAGCCAGTGTAGGATTAGATTCATTACTCACCTCCGACCCTATTCTTTATTGTCCACCATAACCCAATGTTTCACCATGTTCCTGATTTATTGGTGTTCTACATTGTAATGGACTGAATCTTGGTGATTGGCTTGCTGAAGTGCTTGTAGCAGCTGTATATGGAATCAAGTGTCCACCTTGTACCTCTTTATCATCTTCATTATCATCTCCATGAGATAATACAACTCCCTCTGCAACAGATTTATCTATGCTTCCATCCCATGCTTCTTCTTCCTTGATTTCAACATCTCTACTAATAATATATCTCTTGGTGATGGGATTATAGAGTTTATATGCTTTATATTCTTCACTATATCCAATAAAGATACATTTCTCACTTCTATCATCTAACCTCTTTCTCAATTCTTTAAGAACATGTGCATAAGCAACACAACCACAAATTCTTAAATGAGATATATGACAACTCTTACCATTCCATGCTTCTTCGGGAAATCAGTCCTTCACGCTCTTCGTTGGGTTTCTGTTAAGGATATAAATAGCACAAGCTACTACTTATCCCCAATATTCATTTGGTAGATGCTTTTCCTTCATCATGCCTCGACCCATATTCATAATAGTTTGATTTTTCCTTTCAGCTGCCCATTTTGTTGATGATTATAACGTGTTGTGAACTTCCTCTTGATTCCATGTGATTGAAAAAACTCACTGAAATTTGTTAGCATATATTCACCACCTCTATCTGATCTCAAAATTTTAATATGCTTCCCACTTTCCTTTTGAGCCATACCTTTAAATATTTTAAATACAAAAAATGCTTCAGATTTCTGTTTGAGAAGATAAACCCATGTTTTTCAATTGCAGTAATCAATAAAAGTTAAAAAGTAAACATTACTAGCCAAAGAAGGTGTTTTCATCGGTCCACACAAATCTGTGTGAACAATCTCCAATGGAGCTTTCGCCCTATATGAAACTCAAGAAACAAATTTTTGTGTATGATGCCTTGCAAGTATACAACTTTCACGGGAGCTCATTGGATGTTGAATATTGGGTAAACCTTTCACCATTTGTTTCTTTTGTAACAAATCTAGACCACCAAAATATAAATGACGATATCTTAAATGCCATAACCACGATTCATCGAAATTATTAGTTTTATAAGCATTCAAGGAGGGAGACAAATCATTTCTCATTATAAGTGAAAACATCCTATTCTTTCTCATTTCAACTCTTGCTATCAACTAATTGCTTGGATATTTTTCAATGATAGTACACACATTATTCTTTAAGAACACTCGATACTTTTTCTCTATGAGCTGTCCAACGCTCAAAAAATTGCATTTTAAGTTGGGCACATAATACACATCATTAATTGTTCTTCTCTCACCGTTTCGAGTATAAACACCAATTGCTCCTTTACGTTTAACACATACCTTATTATCGTTACTTGGCTTGACTTCAAACTGAATACTGATGTCTATATTGGAAAAAAAATCTTTGTTTCCCGTCATGTGATTGCTACAGCCACTATCTAAAAGCCAAATATTATCTGAACAGTCTTGAGTTAAATTACAAGTAAAAAAAATTGACTTATTATTATCTTCCAATTCTTTTGAGATGTGTGCAGATTTCTTACCAACATCAGCCTGTCTCTTCAAACACTTAGTAGCAAAATGACAATATATTTTGCAATAATAACATTGAACTTTAGACATATCATACCTTTGATTTCCTCGATGCCACGTTATATTGTTACTCCCCCTTAAATTATGAGGAAGTTGCTGATATTTCTCTTCATGCTCATAATTATTTTGCGGACGTCTTTGATCAACTATTCTGCCGCCTCTTCCTTTATTACTCGATCTTCCTCTGCCTCTTCCTCTATTAAATTGCAACTGAGTTTTGAAGGAATTCTCCAACATGCTATCATCATATCTTGACATCCTTGATTTATGTGCAATCAACAAACTCTTCAACTCTTCAATTTGCATTTGACTTGTGTCCTTGAACTCTTCTATGGATACAAAAACTTCTTCAAATTTCTTTGGCAAACTTCGAAGAAATTTCTCGATCACTCTCTTGTTTGAGAGGTCTTCTCCATATTGTCTCAATTGATTAACAATACTATGAATTGAGTCATAAAGGCATCCACAATTTCACTATCTTTCATTTTCAGATTCTCGAAATCTCTCCTCAAATTCTGCAACTTGACATTATTTACTTTCGCTACACCCTGATAACAAGATTCAAGGGTCTCCCATGATTTTATCAAAGATTCTGCATTTGATACTTTTTAAAGCATCACATCATCTAAGCCTTGTTGAATAAGGCCAAGATATTTATTGTCTTTGTTTATGTTGTCTTTCAACAACACTCGTTCAACATTTGTAAGAGCCATCTCTGCTACCTAATTATCAGGCTGTGGATACCCATTAGTAACAAATCCCCAAATATCATGAGAACGAACAATGTTCTCATTCGAATAAACCAGGAATAATAATTTATTTCATTCAAAATAGGAACTGATGACTGAGTAGTATTGGTAGTTGTCACCATCATTAATAGAAGAATTATTTCTTAAAAATGGAATGCAAGAGTACTTTTGCAATATGACTATAGCTCTTGAGACGAAAATAAAAATAAGGTGATGGTAGCTTAGGCTTATTCACTAGCAATAATAAGTGAATCTAAAATACTTTGGAAACAATAGCTTCACTAAAATTTTGGGAGAAGAGATTTATATGTGAAAGAAAAGTGGACTCAACATATATGGCTTTTAACTACATAATATGCATAGGAACTTAGTTGACTAGTAATCAGAAGTTAATTTGGCTTTGATATGAGATAAAAGAAAAAACATAGGGCAAATCAACATAAAAACTAGAATGCAGCTACCACTGCAACATTACACAAAGTGAAATTGCTGAGTCAAGTCAGTTACATTGATTAAAATATAATTTTGTGAGGCCATGCTTGCCCTTTCAATTCTACAAGTGTTAATGACTCTTCGATGGTGGATACAACAAGGCAGTGCAGGCGGCGCTGGAAATGAAATAATTATGCTGACAATAAGCAAAATTGTAAATGGATAGAGTGTGCTCAACAAAATTCTGTGAGTGGTTGGTCCAGACCTCCAAAGTCACGGTGAGGGAATTTGGGTGAGGAAGTGGATCCCTAATAAGAACATAGTTAAGTTTACTTGAAAACACGGGTACTTAATAATCACAAAGTTACAGATAAGTGAGAAGGCAAGTGCCTAATATAACTTCACCAACTTAGAAATCAAAATATAAACACTCAGTACATGAATGGGTGTCGCATTGGAAACTTCATACACTATTAAACTTCCCTTAATAAGATCGTCCATCAAATCTAGCACATCACGACAATTGATACAAATGGAAAAATATCTAAATTATTAGATATCGACTCTCTATGGCAACAAAGGCTGATATCTAGACTTAATATGCATAAATGTAGTATTTAATATATTAACATCAGCTACATAATACATTATGCTGCACACTTTTGCATAACATGGGTTGTCTAGCAATGCAAACCTGCAATTCTACGCATTTCGAAAAGGTACGAGTCCTGGGTGGATTCAACAAGTAAACACCCACCTGTGACTCTTAGCAGAAGAGACCTTTAGAGAGTGTTATAAGCCAACTATATTCCATCGTAATACTTCCATAATGACTTAAGACGAATTTTCAATAGAGTAAGCAACTTGTAATAATAAAAATGAAAACAAATTGAACTAAAATTATATTATAAACCTCAAATTCAATATTCTCAGTAATATAAACACCAAAAAAAAACTGAGGATTATCTTCTTTGAATTCACCTCCCAAGTAAAAAAGGCCCTGAACTTTTATTTACGCAAATCTACCAATATACTCAAAATTAACAATTTTACCTAGGCAACGATCCTGTTAACAAGCCTTCCTAGTGACTGCAACCTTCCAACCACACTGTTGAGCCTTCCTCTATGCTGAACTTGTTGCTATGGTGCTAAAGTGGCTTCCAGAAGACATTTCAATGTGGCAAAAGAGCTCTGCGCGTGGTGGTCCACAACACCGATGTAAATGGTGGAGAAATGGAGACGAAGCTTTGCGTGCGGCAGTCCACAACATCGATGTGGATGGTGGAGAAATGGAGACAGCGCTCACGGTGAGACAACGGAGAAATGGAGATAGCGCTCTCTGCGTGCGCGGGTCCACAGCCGCGCCGATGTGGACAGTGAGGAAATGGAGGACAAATTCGTAATATCAACGAATTACTTAAACTTACCCATATGTCAACATATTATTTGTGAAAAGAGTAGTACCAAAGATTTGCAATTGCGTGGGTTGAATAGTGTTTATCTCTATACAATATTTTTTAATATTCTTATACTAAAATATATAGATTTTTTACCCTTTTAATTAATTAGCATTATAGATTTTATAATAGTGATGCTAAATATTTATTTTTAAGGTTGTTATAATTTTTTTATTAATTTTTATAAAAATTAACCCTAGGTTATTTTATATATTTCATTCAATAAAATAATTTAATTTACTTACCATGAAAAAATAATTTATTTTAATTATCAGACCAAAAAAAAAATTTGCTTACCAGACCGAAAGAAAGAAAGAAAAGAAGTTGTATTAAACAGTCTTATATAAATAAACGTATTAGCATAGTAACACAGTGTATCTCGATAAGACATTCCTCATGTTTAAGAATCACCAATAGTCGTATCTGGTGAATGCGAACGAGGGTTTGAAGCCGACGAAGTTCCTGTAGATTTCGGGTGATCGGAATACAGGTAGCCACAGTGGACTGGCCTCACCATGGCGGCCTCATCGGGATGAGGGACGCCCCCCTCCTACCGTAACATTGTTAGCGGCGACAACTCTCAACGACCATCTCAGGTAGAACAAATTCAACAACAGACAGCCCCAGTACTGGGAGCAGCATGGCAAGAAAAGATGAAAGGAAACTGTTTACCAAGGGCGGTTAAAAAACCAAGATTTGTCATTCCGAAGAAGAAATTGGACGAGTATCGTGGATACATGAACAATCATGCTCTAATCTGTAAGTTCATAGGAATTTGGCCCTCAGAAAAAGAATTACTGAAATGGATTCAAACAAAATGGCAGCCCAAAGGTCACATTGATCTGAAATTAGGGGCGAAAGGTTTTTTTACAGTTATTTTTTCCAATTTAGAAGATAAAGAACACATTTTTGAAGGAGGGCCCTATTTTTACAGCAATGCAGGGCTTTTCCTCCGACAATGGGAGGAATGTTGCAACCCTGAACAGGAGCAATTTCTGGCTGCTCCCGTCTGGGTTCGGTTTTTTGGGCTCCCCATGGATTTTTGGGACCCAGAAATTTTGGAGGGAATAGGAAATTCTTTAGGTTCTTTTGTTAAAATTGTTGAGTCCACTGCGCGTGGGCGATATAGATCCTTTGCAAGAGTTTGTGTGTACATGAATATCTCTGAACCCTTACCAGAAATGATCGAATTGGAATACGAAGGTAAAGTTTGGCAACAAGTTTTAGACTACGAACATATCCCCTTTCGCTGTCGACGTTGCCATGAATATGGGAATTTGTACAAATCTTGTCCTTTAAATGGCCCCCAGCAGCAACCTTCCAATCTTAATACCCCTGAGAAGTTACCACTGAAAGATGAGGAAGGGTTTGTTATGGTCTCCAATAAAAAAATCCAAACGCGTCCTGTAAACCCTCGCCCAGGGCCAGAAACAAAACATAACCCCCCTGGCTCAGTATCAATGGAGAACAGGTATGAGGTCTTACAGGAGGAAGGCGAACCGGTAGTCCAAGCAATTGTAATGGAGGAACAGATGGCTGGAAAAACGGAGACCATACAGAAAAATCAATCTTCGAAGCGGAAAGCAGGATCGGAAGCAGAAACATCTGAAGAGACCCCGGTGCAAGACGTCACTCCAATGGAGGTAGAAAAATCCAAAGAAGACTTAAGTGCAGAAGAGAAACTGTTGAAGCGCCTTATGTTTGAATGGCGAAATCTTGATGACCATTTCATACCAGCCGAGGAAAAGAAATTATATAAGGAAACTTTTGAGCATTACCTTTCAGAACAAGCCAAGAAATAAATTCAAGAACAACCAGCAGGTAAAAGGGCGCCTCCCCCTCCAAAGCCAACAAAAAAGAGAGGAAGACCAACCTTGCAGGAATCAATACAGTTAGTTGGAGAAATGTTGATCAACACGGGCAAGATAATGCCGTTAACAACGATATTCCAACAACTACCCAAGAATCTCTAATGAAGGTACTCTCCTGGAACATCAGAGGTCTAAACAGCAAGGGTAAACAAAGAAATCTGAAAGAGAAATTGCAAGCAGAGAAACCGCAAGTCATGTTATTACAAGAAACCAAAGTTTCAGGGCAGAAGCTGCAGTTAATAATGCAATCCCTGAAAATGCAGTATGAAGTTATGGTAATTGATTCGGAGGGCACCTCAGGAGGCATCGTTGTCCTATGGAACGCAGCAGAGGTCAGTGCAGAGGGATGGATAGGCTGCCCCCGAATATTATCAGCTACCTTCCGGCAGATAGGCTCTGAGACCAGAATTCTAATCTCAGCGGTTTATGGACCTCCCATTCCAGGAGAGAGAGCAGACTTTCTTCAAAGCATCCGAACTTTGAGTACAATGCATGATGAGAGGTATTGGCTATTAGGGGGGGATTTCAATATGATATTGAATCTCTCGGAAAAGAAAGGAGGGATACGAAGGGAAGATCCAGAAATGGCTCTTTTCCATGAACTGCTAAATGACTTACATTTAGTAGACATCCCCACAGTTAATAGACAATACGCCTGGAATAATCACAGGGGAGAGCGGCACCAGGTTGCTTCCAGGCTAGATCGATTTTTAGCAACAGAAGATTTAGTGACTTTGGATATTTACTATGAAGCTACTATTCTCCCAACTCTAGGTTCTGACCATTGGCTGATTAGATTGGAGATAGATGTCAAAGAAAATCGCCCGAATCGACCTTTTCGGTTTGAGCTGTTTTGGTTACGAGATCCTGGTTTCATGGAAAAATTAAAAAACTGGTGGAATTGAAATCCAGTCAGGGGACACAACAAAATGCATTCTTTTTAGTTAAGGTTGAAACAGTTAAAATTAGAAATAAAACGTTGGAACATTGAAGAATTTGGAAACATACATAAGAACCAAATTCGCCTTAAAGAGAAAATGAAAGATATTCAGCAATTAATTATTCTTCACGATAGAACAGAGGAGTTGGTTCTGGAGGAAGGGCGCATTGTCAGTGAAAAAGAAGAGAGAAGAAAACAAGAAGAGATTCTATGGAAGAAAAAATCCCGGGTCAATTGGCTGAAAGAAGGAGATCGTAACACTAAATTCTTTCATAAAGCTATGCTACAACATCGCCAGCATAACAGAATATTTTCACTTAAAGCAACTAATGCAGAACGTCTAATTAAGCATGAAGAAATGGAGCAGGAGTTGACGACACACTTCAAAGACCTCCTAACAGAGCCTAACCAAAATAGGCTTACAGACATTCAAAAAATAACTCAGCACATCCCTCGGCTGATTACAAGAGAACAGAATTTGGCCTTGCTACGAGAAGTCACTCTCCAGGAGGTTGAAGAGGTGGTCCTGCATCTCCCCAAGAACAAAGCTCCTGGACCAGATGGATTTACAAGTGAATTCTTTAAAGAAGCCTGGACATTTATGGGACCTGATATTCAAGAGGTGGTTGAAGAATCCCGCAGAAATAAGAATGTTTATCCAGCCCTGAATTCAAATTTTCTTACGCTTATCCCTAAAAGCAAGGACGGAGATACTCCAGTGGGCTTTCGACCGATAGCACTGTGTAATGTAATTTATAAAATTCTTTCCACAATCATGGTCAATTGCCTAAAGCCTTTGCTTCCTACCATAATTTCTCTAGAATAGACAGGCTTTGTTAAAGGAAGACAAATCCTTGATGGAATGGCGGTTGCCCAGGAAACAATACAATCTCTTATGAAAGACAAACATAAAGGATTGTTAATAAAACTGGATTTGTCTATGGCATATGATCGCATCAGTTGGCAGTATCTCATAGAAGTAATGCATGATTTTGGATTTGACGACAGATGGCTCCAATGGATCAAGTCTTTTATCTCTACGCCTCATTTTTCAATTTTGCTGAATGGTAGTCCCTCTGCTCCGTTCAACATATCGAGAGGCCTTAGGCAAGGAGACCCCCTATCTCCATTCTTGTTTATAATTGCAGCAAAAGGTTTGGGAAGAATTATTAAAGCTCATCTAGCTGAAAGAAAGATCCAGGGCCTAAAACTGTGGGGACCTCACATGCCTCTAACCCATCAGCAATTCGTTGACGATATCCTGCTCTTTTGCATGGCAACGCTAAAAGAATGCAAAGCGATCCTCAGAATCTTGGAAATATTCATGGATGCGTCAGGTACTCAAATCAACAATGATAAATCGAATGTTTATTTCTTTAAGTGTAATGCTACAATGCAAAAAATTTTAGCAAGAACCTTAGGATTCCGAAAGGGATCTTTTCCTATGAAATATTTGGGAATGTATCTAAATTCAGGTCCCATTAGACAAGCTGATTGGCAAGACATTCTTACAAGAGTGGAGAAAAGAATTTAGAATTGGGATTTCAGAGCCTTGAATGCCCCTGGGCGCCTCATTATGATGAAATAGGTCCTTCAAGCCCTACCAGTATACCAACTATCTGGCAGAGCATGTCCGAAAGGCATTTGCTCTACATTGGTATCCATGTTCAAAAAAATTTTATGGCAGGGAGCACAAGAAAAAAGGAAATGGGCTCTTGTATCGTGGGATAAACTTATTCAACTAAAGATAGAAGGAGGGCTTAGCCTTAGAGATCCCTTCATTTTGAATAATGTGCTCGGAGCTAAGTTATGGTGGCACTGGCTATTGGGAGGGCTGGATTTATGGAAGAACATCTAGAAAACTAAATATGTTATGCCACACACAATCTCTGGCAGATTGAAGATAGACATAGTCCCAAAAGGCTCTTTAATTTGGAATCTCGCCACTACAAATAGGCATTTAATTAGAATGCACAGCTTCTAGGAGATAAGAGAAGGAGGTACATCCCTATTTTGGGAAGACTCATGGCAACAAAGAGAAAAACTGTTTACTCACTTAGACTTGGGGGAAATCTTCTTATACACAAACACACCAACTCAGCATTTAGTACAACATTATTGGTGTCCAAATAATAATGATGTCTGGAGAAAGTGGAAAGATAAGAGTGGATGGGAGGCAGTCCCAACCACACAACAATGGGACAATTTCACCAAAGAACTGAAAACAAGGAAACTTAGACGAGTTGCAGGGTCAGATATTTTGAGATGGGTATACACAACAAAAGGGCAGTTCACAATTGAAGAGGGATACTACATCCACTCCCAACAACTTTAGAATATTGCTCGGTCGCTATGGAAAAACATATGGGCACTAAAACATTGGCCTAAAGTAGAATACTTCTTGTGGCTTTTAAGCCATCGCAGGATCCTCACTTGGGAGAACCTACAGAAAAGGGGTATGATAGGACCGTCTTATTGCGCGCTCTGCCATGCGGAGAGTGAAACGATTGAACATCTTCTCAACACTTGTCCTTTGGTGCAGCCGATCTGGAGAAACTTGGTGCTTCTGTTCTACCAAACGGATAAAAACAATGATAGTATTGTTGAAACCATTACTAAATGGAGGAAAGGATGGTATCATTGCCATGTAATTAATAGAGCTTTGACCCTCTCATTAGGTTTCTTCCTCTGGAACATTTGGAAAGAAAGGAACCATCGAATCTTCCAAGAAACAACCCAACCATTGCAGCACATCTGGCAACGTTCCATTGAAAACATCCGTGAAACAATCCCTGTTGAAAGATGCTTAGATGAAGACTGGCAAACGGTTGGGATTGAATCCCAGATTTTAGAGCAACTCAACTTCAAACCTCAGATGCTTTATAAAGGACTCTGGAAATATAAGCCCCCTGAACAAACTATAGAAGAACACTGGTCACCCCCTCAACCAAGTTTTGTCAAGCTTAATTACGATGGAGCCTCCAAAGGTAACCCGGGTCAAGCTGGAACAGGTGGGATATTCCGTAACTCCCAAGGAGCAGTTTTCCGATTTTATGCAGTTGATTTGGGCCATGCCACAAACAATGAAGCAGAGCTTCTGGCGGTAAAGCAGGGCATCCTCATAGCTGTCAGAGAAAACTACCAGAGAATTATTATTGAAGGAGATTCAGCCATGGTAACAGGAATTATCCAGAAACTCAAACAAGGCACACCTTGGGAGAAAATATCCCAAAGCTGGAAGACTGCAGCACTCATCGAAGAGGTAAGTAAATTTCTCAATCAGATTCAGTATGTAATACCCAGCCATATCAAAAGAAAAGGAAATTTTGCAGCAGATTACTTGGCTAATTGGGGATGTCAAAATACAGAGCGATCCATTGACGCTCGTCCTAACGATGCAATCTGTGATGTTGAGCTACACTCTCTCCAACTGATTGTGAACAAAGACCTCCAACCCCCCGATCGGGGTGAACATCTGGCGAACAAGACAATCCGTGGCAATTTGACGGCACACCACCCTTCGAACAATTAATAACCATGATGATGCACCGCCAAGCTCGATCAATAGTTTGGGTGTTCACTTGCGTTGGTTTAATTATGCAGCGATCATGTCATGCTGGCCTGTTAGCGCCAGGGACGGAAGTTATGTTTAAGGTAATTTTTCGCCCTCCCTCGCCCAAAACGCTCATGCAAAGCTTGCTGCATGCAAGAGCTTGGGAGACGAAGAGGAGGCGCGCTCATCCTGTCAATTTCGCAACTGTGGCTGGGTATGTATCAGTCTCTATCCTCATTTCCATGAATCATCTAATTCATAGTAGGACCTGGCTTGATTATTCTCGGCTTGTTTGGAATTCAATATCGTCTTTTTGGTCTTTTACACCTCCAAAAACCCCTGTCCACCCCTATTTTCGGGACCCTTGTCTATATCTCAGTCCCTGTATCTGTAATGCCATACCCACTAATAGCCACAATATACAGGAAGCTTTGTGTGTGAAGTGTCTTAAGGGTATAATGGGTCTGTTCCAACCCCGTTTTCGGGACCCTTGTTTATATTTCAGTCTCTGTATCTGTAATACCATACCCACAAATAGTCACAGTTTATTGGAAGCTTGGTGTGCGATGCGCCTTCATGGTATAATGGGTCTGCAAAGTTCTGATTCTTGTCTGGTTATAATTTTGGAGCCTACTGGATGCTCTCTTCCTTACAATTTTCATGTTAAAATGGGTCTGCAAAGTCCTCGTTTTTGGTTGGTCATAATCTTGGCACCCACCGCATGCTCTCTTCCTTCCAGACTTCGCTGCAGTCACGCTCAACCCTGTATTCAAGCACCCAATAAGCCTTCTCTCTGGCTTATCAACTACCTAGTGTTTGAGGTTCACATTTTCCGTGTTTCTTATTCTCTGTTATGCTCGTTCTCTGTTTCGATTTTGGAAACACATGTATTCAAGGCTTTGTGGCAGAAGATGACCCAGGCTGTTAGGATTTACTTTGGCTATGGCTCTAGGGATAGAATCATTCAGTTAAAGTCTACCACTCAGTCTAGGAATCGCTCTCAGTTGAAATCTATAATAGAAATTAATGAAAACAAAGGGTCCATCTGTACTCTGGTTATTACTTGTCTGTCTGTTCTCCTGAATAGGAACAAAGTCATCATGGGGAAACGCTGTCTGCGTTCTGAAATAGCCAAGGGTAAGCAAAAGATACAGCAGGAACAGGTGCCAAAGAAACGAGGAAAAAAAACTAACAAGGAGCATTTGGAAAATCTTGTAGTGAACTACATTTTAGGCAATTCCTCTCCAACCCGTAATCAAATTCGTGGTTGGGAAAGAGATCTGCAGACAGACCCTGAAGACAACGAAGCTGAAGCTGAAATTCTTGATTTCATCCAGGATCCTGGCAACACCCGAGGCCGCCTTACTTTATTTAACCAAACCATTCATACATATTGGTTAATTAAATGTCTTCTGGCAAAAGCAATACAAAGTGCACATCCTCCAGAGTTCAAAGTTCAACCAAAGACAAAACTGTTCCTCAAAGATCTGTTGGAGAATATTGAAAACAACCTACAGCATATTAAAATTACCCAATATCAAGCAACTGACCGCATTCAGAGAATGGACAACAGGATGGGACGTATGGAGAAGCTGCTCCAGCAGATGCAACAGGTTGACATGCCTGGGTCTCATGCCAAGGACCCAGCCCCAGTTTCCTCTTCAGATGCCTAGTTTTTTATAGTATTCTGCTTTATGGTTTTTTTGGAAGTATGTGAACTTATTTTATGTTATATGCTTGAACATGTTGAAATAGTAGGACAATTAGCTAATGCGCTGTATAGAAGAAAGAGACAATTTCAATTTTGGCAAGCTTTCAATGCACTTAGATGGCCAACAGACCTGGTTTCCTATGGGCAGGTTGTGGCCAAAGTATGAATATTATATTGTAGCCTGTCCTTCAATTATAAATAGAAAATAGAAAGGCACCACCTAATTTACAAAAAAAAAAAAGTGTATCTCGATAAGACATTTCAATGTGGCAAAGGAGCCCTGTGCGCGGTGGTCCACAGTGCCGATGTAAACTGTGGAGAAATGGAGATGAAGCTCTGCGTGCGGCAGTTCACAACATCGATGTGGACAGTGGGATAAATCATGGAGAAAATGGAGGACGACGAGAATGATTTAAACGAATTACTTAAACTTACCCATATGTCAACATATTGTTTGTGAAAAGAGCAGTACCGAAAATTTGCAATTGGGTGGAGTGAATAGTGTTTATCTCTATACAATATCTTTTAATATTCTTATACTAAAATATATAGATTTTTTACTCTTTTAATTAATTAGCATGCTAAATATTTATTTTTAAGGTTGTTATAAATTTTTTATTAATTTTTATAAAAATTTACCCTAGTTTATTTTATATATTTCATTCAATAAAATAATTTAATTTACTTACCATGAAAAAATAATTTATTTTAATTATCAGACCAAAAAAAAAAATTTGCTTACGAGACCAAAAAAAAGAAAGAAAAGAAGTTGTATTAAACAGTCTTATATAAACAAACGTATTAGCATAGTAACACACTGTATCTCGATCTTATCTTTCGCTCCGTAGGTGAAAAGTCATTTAAAATTTTTTAAAATATAAATTATTTATGTCTAAAAATTTGGATATAAAATGTTAATTATTAAGTCAAAGGTTCCTAATAATCTCTCGTACATCCGAGAAAACAGGTTGCTGATCGACCAGGCAGAGTCCTAGTGTGACGCAACTCGTCAGATTTGTGTGCAGGATATGTGCAGTTTCCAATACAATCAAGAACGCGTTTTACACATACAACGAATAATTAAGAGATTTCAATATGTTTGCGATTGACGAGAAGAGAAACACCAAGAGGCTGGAGGAGACATGGAGTGACGGGGCGAGTAACGGCGATCTAGTGGTAATATTCGATACTCATCCCATGATAATTCTCCCTTGAAATTTGAACTGTACTTACAAGGTTTACCAGTGGATGATGTCGCCCATTTCCCCAAAAACAAGAATCGAAACCAGTAACTAATCCGTTGCCCTAAGCTACTGCTCTTAATATGGCCAGTTTTAATCAATCGCTTGCACAGCTAACGCTTCACGGCCTCTGCGGTGTGCTCTACTATTTCGGCCGGGGGCAAAATAAGAGGGTTCCCCTCTAACCCTGACACTTGCAATTTTTCTAAAGCGCCGATCGAGTCCGCAGAAAAGAGATCTGGTTGTAACTCACGTCTAACTGCATCAGGCACGCCAGACCACCTATCGATTCCGGTAAATCCACGAGATGGTGAAAATTCTTGCTGGCGTACAGAACTTGCAGATTTATAAGGTGATCTATGTCGTCGGGGAGACGACAGAGTTTGTTTAAATGGACTTCCAGTACACGGAGAGATCTCATGTAGGAAATCGACGGCGGAAGAGAAGCTATATTGTTTGAATGTACCGATAGTTTTCTCAGATTCTTCAATTTGAATCCCAACGTGTCTGGTAGTCCCTCCAGATGGTTGAAATTCGCATCCAGCTCTTCCAACGCGCTGTTAAATTCATACCAGACAACTGTATTAACCTAGATATGCATACTTAAAAACTGTTAAGAAATTCAACGGAAATGCTGATCTTGTTGAATCACAAATTGGAAAATCCTAATTGCAATTTTTTTTTTTTTTCAACTAAAGATATGGTGCTTGATCAATTCTCAGATATATATAGTTTTGCTAATGATTGTGTATATAGTTTCGCTCATGATTGTGCACCATAAGATTTGTGCGGATTAAACCTTTCCACTTAACCATTGGATCACAACTTTAAAACTTGAAAATGGTATAAATCTTAAAAATATTTTAATAGAATGATGAAATTTAATTCTATTGAAAATTGTATATGTAAATATAACAATACTTTAGATTTAATTTCCAAGTTTTTTTACATCTATTGACTGTCCACCAATGAGTAACATTACCTGCAATTTTGTATGCTAGCAGGAAAGGCAACAAGCATGTTGCTGGAAACATTTAAGAATCTAAGGTTCAAGAGCCTGCCAATGGAACCAGAAAGAGATTTGAGTTGATTGCACCCAACATCCAGACTTTTCAGATTCACCAGTCTAGTCACGCATTCATGCAAGCACTACAATCAATTGGGCACCATCAAAACAAAAAAATCATTCATTGTTTTACTTCGAAAAAGTACTGCACAAGGGAAATCGAGCCGAAATATCTACCTCCAAATTATTATTGGACAGATCCAGCTTCACAAGGGCCGTAGCCAATTGTAACGACACCGGCACATTAATCAATTGAAGGCCATTAAGGTCAAGCTTCGCAGTAGCCTCAGAGATAGCAGTGGTGATCTTCTTTTCAGCCTCCTCCATTAGCCATTTGTGCTGTTCAAACGCTTCCTCGCTCTCCATAATTGGCCTTTCAAGAGTAATTGTCATATTCAGAGACCCAAATTTCTACATATCCCGGACTTTTTTCTATTGGTACCTACTGCCCACTAATCTGGTCAATCGTTCCACTTTCTGGTGTTAACCTTTCCCTGCTGTCTCAGAGTCTGAATATGTCAAAATACTGTCTTTAAAACTCTCGGGCGTGTTAGCATTGCGTTTGCTTACAGTTTACTCCAACTTTAACTAATTTTGAAAAATATTATATATTTTCTTTCACAACTGTGTCCTGCATTCTACCTAAAACAATATAAACATATTATTTTATGGTGTGATATGTCTTTTTTTCTTACCTAGTATTGACATATGTAAGCAAATAACATGCTGCTGACAGTGCCACTACCTATCCCATTTCAGATAAGTTCAAAGGTCACAAATGGCTGGAGAACGATGGCAGTAGCTATGATTTGACTTGCCGACCCTTTTAACAATCATAATCTGTCCATACAAAAGAAAGGATTGTGATAATTTATTTTACAATTCGAGAGCACTATTCATTTGAATGGTACAATAATTTGTTTGTATAATTAAATAACATAGCAAGTTTGTGAATTACGCATTATATTTTGTCCGTCTAACATGGCAAGGAAACATATTTATTATGGTGTATCTCGTTTTCCAAATAACCAAATCACGAAAAAGCTGCAAACTCGACGCAAGACCATGGGGTTCAATTTCGTGTGTTCACTTTTTGAAAACGGTGGTATTAGTTATTGAATGTGACTTAAATATCATACCATTATAGCTGCTATTAAGTATGAGTACAGGTGGTATGCAATGTAATTTTTGATAAGGAGTAGGATTAGTGGTTAAGAACATATATATATATATTTTAAGAAGTCATATGTTCAAAACTAGTGGGGTAGATGGTAGAGTATTTATGCCTTGGTAGACTTAGCAGTGTAGTCAAATCACTGCGCGGAGATAGATCCCTTGTCCCACAAACAAGTGGTCTCATACACCATTTTAGTGTCTTGTCCCACAAACAAGGGGTCTCATACACCATTTTAGTGTCTTGTCCCACAAACAAGGGGTCTCATACACCATTTTAGTGTCTTGTCCCACAAACAAGGGGTCCCATACACCATTTTAGCATCTTGTCCCACAAACAAGGGGTCTCATAGACCATTTTAGTGTCTTTTCCCACAAACAAAGGGTCTCATACATTAATTTAGTGTCTTGTCCCACAAACGAGAGGCCTGATAAACAATTTTAGTGTCTTTTCCCACAAACAAGGGGTCTCATACAAAAATTTAGTGTCTAGCTTAGCCTTCACCTTAAAATTATATAATAAAAATTATTATTATTACTACATATCTTATAATATCATATAATATAAAACATAGTAATATTAAAACATAATGTTATTAAATAATAATAATAATAATTTATTTTATTATCTATATATATATATATATAATATGATGATTTATAAACTATGTTTAAATTTAACTAATAAACATATAATTAGAACTATATATATGTTAGTTTAGGAGAAATAATGACTATGTATGAGATATAATGATTATGTATGAGATATGATAGGAAATATTTTGAATTCCATATATTATATTATGTTGTTCAAATATTTAAATTATACTAATTGCGTGTTGGAACAAATGTTATTATTGATTTTTTATTTGTATAATTAGTATTTATTTTCAATTATTTTTATAAAATTTCACTAATTATGATAATCACATGCTTGTTTTTTGTAAAGTAAATTTCCATTTCATGGAAAAGAGATTTATATCCATGGGTGTTGAAGTCTGTTATGGCCTCTCACTATGAACTAAATGACATGCAAAACTTCAATTGTCTCAAAATATTTGAAAATAAGAGAATATTCAGAGCTAAAAAAAAATCATAGATCCTGACTATTAGGCCATTAGGGCCTTTCCCAACTAGAAAATTATGTAACTAAAATGTAAAAGAAATAAGTACAATGAAACAGAAATACATTTATGTCGATTTATCTTAGTGGCTTAGAAAAATATAGGTTCCTTGTTGATATTTAGAGAGTAGCTAGAATCATGAGGTGTCCTCATGTGCTTGTCCACTCTCTAGAGCCAACAATCTATTTTTGGCATATGTCATTGCATTTGATTAAGAATGAAGATATTATCCTCCTTTACTTCATTCCTATCTACCAGAACTTTGCCCAAAAGGAACTTAAGGTGCGGGTAGATTTCCTTGATGTTATATTGTGCTGCCACGGTCCACTGGTGCATGGATTGGTAAGACTTTGGTAGATAGTCTACATCTAGTGGTAGTCTATATCTAGTGGTTTCAGGAACTTGGTTTTGTGGCCCATGGTATTGTGCAAGTTGTATTTCACTCGAAAGAAGCCTATAAATAGGCTTATTAGTCTCCATTGTTATGTGCCAAGGGTTGAACAAGTTTGGGATCCTCAACCAATGTAATGGGCCAAGGGTTGAGCAAGTCTCTCACGCAGGCTTGGAGAGGGTTTTTCCCAAGGACTAACGGAGTTTTAGTACGCTAAGATTTTACTTAGAGTTAGGTTTTTCTTGGGGTATTTCTTAGTGTTTCTTAGTGTTTTTTTTATGTGTGTGATTGCTTCTATTTGTTTTCATAATTAATTTTATTTTATTTTCGTTTTATACATAATAGTGGTATGTGGGCGGATGTAATAATTTTTGTTATGTGTACATTTTGAGGAGGCTATATAAGTTATGTGAAGTAGGATTGTGGATAGATTTTCATGTGAGGAAGCCAGATCCACTATATGATGTTTCATTTTTACCATCTAAGTGTGAGATGTTGGATTAACATAGATTTCGTCAGATCTACTTTTGAGAGAGAGGTTGGATGAGAATATGAAGGAAACAGATTTAGCAGAGTATTGTTATCGGTACAACCACTGTAAAGGAATATTATAACCCTTCATTCTTCAATGATGCCAAATTGATTTGATGTCAACAAAGCAGGGGATTCCAACGCGATCAAAATAGAGAGAAGTTACACCATTGTCTTCGAGAGCATGCAAATTTATACCATGATGAAGCTCAAAGTGTTGAAGAAGCGAGATTCTACCAAGAAGAACTGCTTTCATTGATCTTTGTGCCTTTCATTTTGGTTTTGGTTTCTATTTGGATCCATAAGAAAGAATTTTTCATCTACGGCTGTTGTTGTGATATATATGCTTTTCTGATTGATTTCCCATTAGGTTAAAATACAAAAATTTCAGACTTTTTCCTTTGTTCAACCTCTTAGAAGGATATTATACTATGGATTTTGAAAGTTATTATTTATGTTTGCAAAACTATTATCCAATGTTAAGCCACAATTCAAGTACTGAACAACATCTCGTGGCTACTGAATCTGTAGATCCACAAGGTGAATAAGAGTGATAGTAGAGGAAGGAGGAATTCCACCATTCAGGGATGTTCTGAGAAGCGGTAACATGGTCACAAGACTATCTGATGTGGAGTTAGATTGAAGGGGTTGAAAGTTCATGAAGCGATCAAATATTGAGCAAAGTGAAAGAAATTGTTGAGTCTCGATGCAATTCTACTATTGACTGTGAGTTTGGCAGAGACATGGAATTAGAAGAACAAGACACATTTCTCTCTGAAAATAATGAGTTATGGGAGGCCGAGGATGAATTGTAGAAGGTGAATTGTGGCATGAGCCACATGATCGACATGTGAGATTTGATCTATACAACAACATGAACAAAATTTCACATGTGAATTAATTAATTGATGAACCATGTACTTGCAGAGAAATTTTAGAGAACTAGTGGTACAACATCTCGTGAACCATTAGAGGAAATTTCATCCTAAATGTTCCGAAGAAATTTTCAAGTAATTTCCATGTCATAATATCTAAACCAATCAAAATGATTTAAATTTAAAAAGAGCTACATGTAAATATTTTGGAGGGAAAAGAAGAAAAACTATGTTTTTTAATTGTATTTTCAACTTATCTCCTTATAAGTTTACTCAAATTTAAATTTTAGACACTCATTAGATGTAGAATTATATTACACATCCAACGAGTACCCACTATGCATACTTTTGAGAAGACCCATCTTGATAAAAATCACACATACATTAAAAAAATGTGTTTTAACACATTTTTTAATGTATCTACAATTTTTGTCAATGTGGGTCTTCTAAAAAGTATACTTAATGGGTACTTGCTGGATGTGGAATTTAATTCCACATCTAATGAGTGTATAAACTTGAAACTTGAGCAAACCTATATGGAGATAAGCTGAAAGTACAATTTAAAAAACCATAGTTTTTTTGTTTTCCCTCCAAAAATCATCTCTTATTTTATTATTTTAACTATTATTTTATTATTTTTCCTTATGAAGCCACTTTTAGGCTGGCGTTTCCTCTAATGCATGTAATTTAGGATGACTACTCAAGAGTCTAGAGATATAGAGGGCATGTGGGATTCTCTTGAGTACCCAAATCTTTGGGGGTTAAATCCATAGAAATTCTCTAGTCAAGTTTAAAGAAGGAGATTGTTAGGATTAACATTAATAGCCTACAAATATTTGTTTCAGTAATTTGGTTCTATGGCCCATGATATAATTCCAGTTTTATTTGGTTGGAAAGAAGCGCAGAAGTAAGCTTGAGAGCCTCCATTGTAATGTGCCAAGGGTTGGCCACATTTTAGTTTAGGCTCCCTCACCATTGTAAGGAGTTGGTGGTTTAATAGGGATCCTATATAGACTTGGCCAAAGTTCTGTCCAAGAGTCGATAGTTTTGTAGGGCTCCTAGATAGACCTGGCCAAAGTTTTGGCCAAGGACTAATGGCATTTCGGTAGCCTAGATTTTTCCGCAGAGTTAGGATTTCTGAGAGTATTTCTTGATGTTATTTATATGTATGATTTCCTCTATTTATGTTCATGATTATATTTATTATCATTTTGTTTTATAAAAAAAAAGAAAAATTTCCCATATCCTCCTTATGTGCACTCCATGAGAGAGGTGGACCAAAAAATATTATAATTTTTTATTTTTGTGATTAGTTTTTGTTTTCAAAATTTCCTATAAATTTTATACTAACTAAGCTACATATAAATCATCTAATCTATATCTTCACTAAACTATATATTATAAATAAAATAAAATAAAATTTTAAATAAAAGCATCATATTCTATAACTTGTCACATTTCAATACATTCCAAAATCATTATTACAATGAAATTATTTCATGCCATTATATACATAAACATGAGAAAGTCTATGCTTTATTGTTATGCCAAAACTGGAGCAAAGAGGAAAGCTCTACAAACTTTGTAAAACTAGATGCATATTTACAAATATGTGGAATTACAAGTTTTGAGAGTTACATATTATTGGAAACCAAGATTGTTTAAATGATGTTGACAATAATAAGGAGTTTTTCATATCCCATTGTTTTATGTATTACTCCCTACCCATCGGGCTATAGGGACTACAATTTTCGATTTTTTGTTGTTATATTAATTTTTCTAGTAAACCAATATCTTCAATCAAAATTTTGGTTGATATTTTTCAAAAGAATTTTTTATATACCTATCAAATATTTACAATTATTTTTTCTACCAATAAAAATTTCAACATTTTACCTAGCCTCTTCCTGAAACAGCGACACATATATCTTAATTTAAGACAAAGGTTTGATCAACTATTTTATATCTCTTCTATTTTTTTTAACAAAGGATTGATAAACACTTTTCTGTCACTCAAATAATGCTAGCATTATTAGGAAACATTAAATGTTAAAATAGGAGGCATAATTCATACACAAAAGACATATTTCATTCTCTTTTTTATTAAATAACCATATTTATCCATTGACAAGTTGTTTCCACTTGTCCAATTGTAACTTCACCTTAGCCTCAGTTCATACCCCGAAGCCACATGACCCCAAAAAACTTCCTTCATGCAGTGCACTCTAGTAACTATCCCACTTTCTCTTTAGGCTCCACCTATTGTTTCTGTGAATTGAATGGAGTGCAAGAGCCAGAGCCAAGGAAGTAAGTCTCATAGACCAGGGGCTGAACATAACCCAAAAATATGAGATTGAATGTAACCAAGGAACCACAAGTTTTACCAACTCATTTAACATAGGTACTCATATTCTACGCTTTGCATTCACATCTTCATGAGACCTGAATGGTGTTTGGGCATAGAAAATACACTGATCTATTTAAGATTTTACAATTTTAGGTATGTATTTTGTTCAACGTAATTTCAGTCAACTTCTTTGTAAATTTAATCACTAGAAAATGGACAAGAATGTACTTGAAACTAATTGTTTGTAACAATTATTAATTGCATTATAAATGATTTGATAATATGTTTTATGGAGACAAAAATGAGTCTGGGAAACTTTCATGCCCAATTAATCCCCACTCAAACCCTTGGTGACCACAGATGTAGGAAGGCGAGAGAAATAAGTGAAACCAAAGCATGAATATCATAACAGACATCATACCTCAACATATTTTACTTCAATTCAAATTTCATGTACCTGTTGACGAGTTCATTGACCTTGTCCTACTATGATATGAAAATGTACACCAAATTGTACCTCTAATACATTGGACTTATTTAGCCAAACAAAATGAAATGGTTTATGAAGGGTCTCTAACTTTATGGTCCTTTCAGACACTTGAAGTCCCACTTGATATCACCAGGGTGGCGCCACACGTTGTGGTGTGCTATCTTAGCTTTATAAACCAAAATACCACAATCCACAGGTGTCTTTCCCAACCGTAGCATAGCCTTGAGCAATATATAAACCCAAAAAACACCTCATTATATTATTTAAAAATATGGCTCGATGCTTGGAGAAGTTGTAACTAGGGGGGCATGAGGTTGAAGAGATACCCTAGAGGGTCAAAATGTTGTAGGGTATTTTTTCTAACTAACATATTTGGTTTGTCCATTGTGGATTCATAACTACAGAAAAATATACAAGATATTTTCATCATTATATTAATGCTTCCTAATACCCTAGTGAGAAAATCCTTCCTAATAGCCACTGGAACTGATATATTAACTAGTTCAATACATATTCCATATATTTAAGTAGAGAAACCAAGCCCATACATAAGGTAGATTATTTATGAAATGGAATAGGAGGCATGATGTCTCATATGTCAGCCTTCCTTTTCTCCCAAATTTATTACTCTTTGAAAAAGATACCCCAATAGAAAGTGACTTTTAGTAGTTTTTTTTTAAATGATATACTTTTAGGGAGGAACATAATCAAGGAAGAGGGAAAACCCACTTTTGAGCCAATTATGTGTATGAGATTATTTCTCAGCTCCGTCACAGATGTTAACATTTTGCAACTTTAAGTGGCCCAGTTTAGGCCATACATTCTATGTTATGGAGAAGGAGTGGTGAGGGCTTGCATGATTAAAACTGTATGATTGGGAAGATATTTGAATCATGTCTTGGTGTTAATGGCCAAGGCATGATTCAAGCATTGGAGGTTGTGTAGAGACCTCGATTCACTAGTTTGGGATACACTGAAGGACAATTCTCGAAGGTGTCATAAGCTCCCAATGCATGGTTGAAACCATTGGGGAAAGAGAATCATGGAAACACTTCACCATCATCATATGACAATGCAGATGGTAGTGAAAGAGCTGAGGCATGCTCTTGTCACCATGATTGCACCAGATACCAACAAGAAAGGTATAAAAATTCTCAGTATTCTAATGTTCATTTTGATTACAAGCATGTCACTAACAATGAACATAGATCATGGCATCATAAACCATGTCGTTTTTTGTGAATTACATAACAATGTATTTGTTAAGTGTTGGAAGAGATTGGAAACACGAAAGAGGATGAGGCGTGAAAGGCCTTCTCCACCACAAGAAAAGAAGAATGTAAAGCTGTTCTGGAGGAAGAAAATTCATTGCAGTCATTACAAAAGAAATGGCCACATGTTAGACAATCCATCCAGAGCAGCGCCTTAAGGAAAAAGCATTAGTGTAGGAACCAGTTGAAACAATTGTTCGACAAAAAAATGCACCACTGAGGGATGACCCATTCCTTATTTTGTAAATCACGTGTTGCATGTTAAAATGTAAAAGTGATGATGTGTTTTCCATCACTTTTCTGATGACAACAATATTTTGGCCTTGTATTTATAGCTGGGTTATTGATTCCATTTTAATGTAAACTTGAAACAAGTATTTGTTATAAACTCATGGCAAGTGTGAGGAATTATTGGGTCATAGATTGGTCACTTAATTAAGCATGTAATTTGAAAAATATTGTACTACAAGTTTGCAGAGGACGTAGGTGTTGGCTCATTGCTTATGGCTCCAAAGAACAGAGGTGAAGGAGAATGAAGGGTGACCTTTCAGGACATTTGTGGTGCATAAAAGGTACAAAGCAACTGCATATTATTTTCATGATTTTGGTGGAAAAAAATATCCTCAGTGGGGAGGATTGATCTAGGTGGCTCCATACAACCTTAGGAGATCAAGAGGGCTCAGAAATTTTCAAACTTCAAAGTGGTCGAATTGCTCTCGAACTAGGTTCAGGTTTAAGTACTTGTCTCCTTGATTTCAATGGTGTGAACGGATACCAATCCAAGCCCGTATTGAGAAGTTAGAGCAAGTCAAATTTTTTGTCAAATTTGGGTAGTGGGCTAGGTTTAAGTGTCCCACAAATTCATCGTCAACTGGCAGGGAACCCAACGCCTAAAAACAAGTGAAATTGTGGCCTCTTTAAATTTCCCAATGACCCTTATTTTTAAATAAGTTAAAAAGGGCCATTATCTTCTTAAAAACCAATAATTTATATAGTTTTATGGTGGAGTGCCACCAACCCCGCCCACCCTTGATCTAAGTTCCATATCAAAGAACATATTAAAAATTTTGGGTCAGTGGGCCATGACCCTCGCCGAACCCCATAGTGAACCAGCCTAAATGGGCAGTGGGCAGGCCACCTCAGGTGGACCCGGCCCATGCCCCACCACACATGGCGCCATTAAATTGGGTCGATGGGAATCGAACCCGCTCGGCCATGGGCGGCCCAACCATACACATTAAACATAACCTATATACAACGTTACAACCAGATGAAAACAAACAACACCATAACCGCCAAAATACATGCCATGGTTAACTAATGGTTCTGACAGGTATTGAACATGCCCGGCTTAACAACGGCTCGGTCCGTCGGCGGAACCACAACAAACATATGTTACCAAACCATAATAAAAAAATAATTTGAACGTATCCAACCAATGGTTATATGATATCATAAAAATTCTCCCCAAAACAACTTAACCACCGAGTGTAAGACTAATTTCCAAAGCGGGAGGTCAACAAGGTTGGAACCCCTGACGTGCCCGCCTGAAACCTTCTGCCATAACCAACAACCCAACAAGCTCATTTGTAAAAACTCTGCCCTCCATGTATTATGAAAACTCAAATTCACAATGCGTCGAGGGAAGAGGAGAAGATACATGTGCGAAGCTCAAGAAATATTAATTTTTTAACTGCAGGCAGAACTATGTTTGGGCACATTTCTTGAGGCAGAGAATCTTTTTCAGAGATTATTCCTTGATGCATGAAAGGTTCCATGCGGAGGTAATTTTTAATTTTGTCAGAATGATATGAATTTTACATTCATTTTAACTAGAGTTTCTTAGGGAACGCGATGGCAACGTAAGAATGGCCATCTGAGTAGCAGATATGTAGATTCCAATTAGAACAAAATCTTAGAGAATATTGAGGGCATCAAAAAGATTCGTTGAGGTCCTAACGTTACAGGAGTCCATTTCAAACAAATTTTAAGTTGATTTTACACCTCTCGACGATAGGAATCTGATGTCGATGTCCATTTCAATAGCAGAGCTTCCCATTTTTCAGTTATTTTCAATATTGGAATGACGTTGTCATATTATCAAGTGTGGATAGTCGATTCTATGCCCCTCGATGACACGATTTCGATGGTGCAGCCAAATTCAGCAACTGAGCATCTGATTCTTCATAAAAATTTAGGGGTTGAGGTATATCCAATTTGATCATGTGCCTATTTTTTTGGTGATATGTATTATGTGATCTAGATCCTTGCTTGATGCATCTTGCAGGATCTTTTTTTTTTCTTCATGTGAGATTATGTCATAATGATAGGAGGTCGATTGTGAGTGAGAGTTCCTGTAGCGGAATGTCTCGTGGAGAGACGAGCCACTGATGTTGAGGGAACATCCTTGTATAACAGAGAACAACATCCATGTACATCTTCCCATTTCCAAAATTATATGAAGCATCTTACCCAATTTGACACCGGGCCCGGAGACGTAGCCCACACTGGGTAAACTTCGCTATCAACATCTCATGTTTTTATGTTGTTGATGGTTGTGTTGTTTCCTCCTTCTTAAGAATGAGTATGTGTTCTTCTATGCTCTTTTAAAATGCAATTCTAACAACATCACAGAAGTAAAAGATCATGGATAAATTCGGTAGTTGATGGACCCAGATCAATACCCCTTAGCATTACGTGTCCATAACATAAACATAGGAATAGTACAAGCATATAACATTAAATCATATCCACGTGATATTGAACTCATAGATATTTCAATGTTACTTTTCCACTTGATTCCTCATAGTGAAGAGCCTCTTCATGCCATTCACCTGCATAAGAAATCATTCCTCCACAAGAATGATCCTTGAAAATCATGTCATATAGTAACATAGGTACATACATACATACATATATATAATCATTAGCATAAAATAATCGTGATCCTTTCATACAATGACATAAGTACACACATATATACATATAAACATTAGCATTCAAAAATCATGATCTATGATCACCACATTAGACAAGATATACATACATAAATACATACATCCATGTATACATATATAAACACCAACATAATGATGATCACAACATAATTGATAGATATTATAAGGTCTATGTTAAGATAACTTCCTTTATTTGTATCATAACAAACCAATATCATCATGACAACCTAATTGTATAAAATGACCTTATGCACAACAACCTTCACCAAACCAATGCAAACGTGACCCTATGCATGCACTTGAGATGTAAAATCAATTATGAATGACCAATACATGTCCCACCTATCACATCACATAAGAAAGAATACACGTACAACATAGAAGTATGATCAATATGTGACCTAGCACCATCAACCCTTCCTTCGCGATACCACTGTCACCATGGCCAGCACAACATGGATGCGAAAAACACATACACCATAGGCATGAGGAAAACCTATAAAACCAACAATGCCAATCAAGTCCAAGGTTTGAATCATGCTCTGATACCACTCTAAAACACCCTCTTCCCACATCTACTCAAGTAACTAATCAACTGGGGTAAACATGTGACAAGACGCTACTAGTATGATATTCAACCTCTTAGATGACATTTAGGAAGTGGAACTGAGAGAAACGTGACAAACACATGTTACACATCATTAAAAAAATCCCCAAGATATAACCCAACCTTCCAGATCCCTCACCCCTAAGGGAGAATAAATTTTTGACCCTTTTGGGCGATAGTTACAGGCATGCCAAGGAAAGGTAGCGGTTGGGAGCCTATAGCCGCAGAAAAAACACAACAAGCATGTGACCAGGGCCCCAATTGGTCAGTTCTGTTCATACAACTCCGTGACTTGTGCCACCTTTCTAGCCCTAGAGATTAGGTCACTTACTAGAACTTCATGAAACTTTATGAGATGTTAAATAATTAAAACAAAGGTATGGAAGAAATCACAACATCAAGAACTCACTTTGACCCCTCCTAGCCATGATAGTAATTGCGTCAAACATATCACAAAAATTGCATCTACAGGTGTAAACAGATGATTTAAACATAGGGGTCTCATACTTATCTGAGAATCGCTAAGAAGCATTGCCCCCTTACATCATAAGTTGCAATACAATATATTTGACCATAGATACATTGTGAATTAATTTACAAGTAAAAATATAGATATAGCCATACATCATCAATGATCAAATACATGCATATAACCGACATAATGAAAACATAAATACCATGGATACAATAACAATAGAATCCACATAAAAGCCAATACATTTTCATACCAAATACCAAAGGAACGAGATCTTCATTATTGAATTTAAAAACCAACTAGAGATGGGACTTCCATGTTCCACCCAACCATATTTTGGTTGAGTTAAATGTCTCTCTTCATCCAATCACCCTCGTCCCATATTCCAAGCATTAATGTAGGACTCAAACCGAAAAGACAACGAGGGAATCTCGAGGCTAAACCACCTCATCCTCATACAAAAAATGAGACTTTACCCCTATCCATCCCAGATAACTAAGCCAACACAATAAACATGTCCTAGCTATATTTACCATGATCTACACCTAATCATTAGGCCAATGTAAGCATGGATATCACCAAATTCTCTCCGCCTAAACCGTGAGGAATTTTCTTGTCTCCTAGTATTTAAGGCTTTACTGCAACCCAAAGTTTGAATCAAGAGTCACTATGCCCTAAACCAGGACATACTCTCCAAGATTTACTACATATCCCAAAATTAGGATTCATATACCTGATGGAGAGCAAACCACCTCTAGGATTTATCGTATATCCCAATATTAACCGGTCAAGGATTGCTAGCCCTACCGAGGAAACACACTATCTAGATTTATTGCAACCCATAATCTAGTTCAAGGGTTTGTAGGCCATGTGCTATATCAATTCGGAGATCCACACCACTCAGCTTTGAATCCATTCGGTAATCCAGCTAAATCAGAAAATGAGAACTCCACAACACCACGACTATCCATAAATGATAAGGCTAGGCTGAAATCATGCTCACACTGGGAAAAACACATGACAGGATAGAAAATATCCACATTAAATACCATGCATGCTAGATCAAAGAAGGAAAATACACATGCAAATCGATACCTTCCAATAATCTTGTTGTAGCTGCTTCATTCCTACTCCTCCTTTCTTTCTTCCTCCTTTTTCCTGCTATCTTTCCTTCCTTGTTCTAATGCAAAAATGCTCCAAGAAACTCTAAGTATACAAGAGAGAGAGAGAGAGAGAGAGAGAGAGAGAGAGAGAGAGAGAGAGAGTAATGAGAGAGCTCCAAAAAATGTACTGACAAAAGGTAGTGAAATCTTGCCAATTGATCCTCAGAAGCCTTTTTATAGAAGAGGCCTCTATTTTCTTGATTTTTCTTTATTTTCCTTAATTTTCTTCCTCGCATGTAACCTATGACCTTTCATCTCCCTTTTCTCCTATTTTTTACTATTTTCATAAATAAATGTGCCAAAATACGTTTTTCCTCTTTAATTCCTTAGCCATTGCCTTTGCTGATTTCCTTTAGCCATAATAACCGAAATAAACACCCACTAGGATGTTTTTCCCAAAATTCATCTTGGAATAAGTGTCCCATCAATCGTGGTTATTATTTTTAACTTTTATTACATGGACTTTTCACCATGGTTGTTACATGAGTTAGGTATTCATAGCTGAAAATAAAATTGTCGAATAACTGCCACTGAGCGAGGACCTGAGTCACGAGAAAAATAGTCGATATAACTTGAGAATCCAAGGATCAGTTTCTGAAAAATAGTTGACTAGAAAGAAATTTGAAGAACACATGTTAAGGAAAATCATATCACCTGTCAACTCAACTCAAAACACTTAGAATAAGTTTGGAAATAATACTACAGTGAAAAATACTTCTGCCAATGGTAAAAGAAAGTTTACCATTCTAGAAGTATTAGATAAAGTCACTTCCCCACACATTTCAGTGATGCCCGCCTTGATTGATTATAATATAGTTGAATACATAAATAAATCTTGTGCTAATATCTCAATATTCAAGCTTAGAAGGATAGGAAGTCAAGGGGAGCTGCTTGTCTAAGCTCCTGAGTAATATTCCTTAGGTGATAATGCTTCTTCATAGAATGGATATGTAAGTCTTGTAGTCCCGTACAATCTCTTCTTAATGCATTAAAATTAGAGGCAAGAACACTCTTCCATCTGTTTTATTGAAATCTGAAATTTTTAATTACAATCTACACAATTGATTAGTTGACATTGGTGCATCCTTAAATGAAATTCCATTTTTCGTAGCTAATAAAATAAATGCTAAATGGGATAAGACAGATGCACATATTATCTAGCCAGATAGCACACTTGTCCGAGCTATTGGTGAACTCATAAGTGTGCTTATTCACATATGATTTGATAAGTGACTTCTATAATGCATAAACATAGTAATTTTCGACATCTGAAAAGCCTATGGTGTATTGCTAAGTAGAGACAGGTCCAAAAAATTACAGGGGTATTTTTCTACTGACTGGTCATATTTATGGTTTTCATATAAGGGCAAGAATAACCAAATCCAGGTGGAATCAAAATATTAGAGGAATCACATTGTCATACCCTTAGAGGGAAAGAACAAGCCCGTTTCTTTCACATATGTAATTTTTGGATATTTCATTCTAGAGACTAACCGTCCTTAGTCCCACCTGACACACAGTTGCAACTCCTTCCTAGTCCAACTAGCAGAAAAGACATTTGTAGAGTATATACCAGTAATATTAGTGTATGTCAAATTTCTTGTATATATGATGTTTGGAATTTGTATTTTTACGGTTATAAGACACATGCAGACTCTAGAGCTGGTTGTGTTTTAAAAGACTCGCAATAGAGAAAACATTGATCTATAACTGCTTGGAATTCAAGTGCACTAACAACACTGCAAAATATGAAGCACTCCTCCTCGACTTACAGAAGTCCATTGGCCTCAAATTTTGTGTTCTTAAAGCTATAGGTGACTCTGATATCATTATACATCAAGCAAAAAATACTATATACTATGTGTCACTTAATTTGAAAAGTTATCAACAAGAGGATGACATTTAATTTCTCGATTCCAAGCTTTTAATATTGTATCTGTTCGTAGAATGTGTAACACAATTACGAATTCATTAGAAAATTATACTACTAGGTTGTCACTGCTTAGGGATGGATTTTCTATTGAAATTATTTATAACCATACATTCCTAATAATACCACTAATTTATGCATCTTTAATGATGACCAACAAATATTTCATTTCATGTCAAACACAGATGTGTTCAAATATGAAACCGTTGATAAAGATGAGCATGATAAAGCGTTGTAAGATGTAGCCCAAGCAAGAAATGAGAACCCAATTCCGAAGGGAATGGTATCACTATAAAAGCTATATGAATTTCATAATCACTTTAGAGAAACCAGTTAACATCAAAATCCACAGTTCAATGTTGTCACATGAGCAGATCAATATTGCAATGGAGAAAGATCTGAATGTCATTAATCTTGGTACTTGTTGTAGACCACAAGAGATACAAGCCTTTATCCACTTATTTAAACAACATTGAGATGTTGGTTTGTGGACATATGATGAGATCGAAATTAGTGACATGAAAATAATCTATCATGTTATTCCAATTAAGGAAGGGGCGAAGCCTTTTCAACGGAAGTTTTGGAAGGTGAATTTGATGCTTGAGCCCTTGATTCAAAGGGATTTGAAGATGTTGTTGGATGCTCAGATCATTTACAAAGTGTGACATTCAACATGGGTGTCTGATCTGGTACTAGTAAGGAATAAGTCTGGGTAAATCCGCTTGTGTGTGGATTTCCGAAATCTCAACCACACCTCAAACAAAGACAATTACCCCATGTCATCAATGGAATATATATTCTAGAGATTAACGAGGTCAAAAATGTTCTCTTTACTTGATGGTTTTTCTTGCTATAATGGGGTTCTGGTCTAAGATCCTGGCATACTCAAAACTACACTTCGAATGAAGTGGGGCACTTTCACATTTAGAAGAATGCCTTTTGGGCTAGTAAATTTTGGTGCAACCTTTTAACGTTTGATAGAAATCCAACTTTATGGTATGATCAGTGAGATCATGGTGGTGTATCTTGATGATTTCATGGTGTTTTGAAACAAGAGATATGACCACGTACACCACCTGAACAAAATATCTGATTGATGTCAAAAATAGGGAATATATCTTAATCCCAATAAGAGATTTTTGTGGTGTCTAAAGGAAACCTCTCTCACCATATCATAGTGAAGAGTGGTTTTAAAGTATACCCTAAAAGGCTCAGGGCTATTATGCACATTCCCTTCCTAGTGAACAAGAAATCCATGTAGTCCTTCGTGGGGAAGATACAATTTCTCAACAAGTTCACCTTCGATTACGCCCAAAATGTGAAACCAATGTAGGAGATGGCGAGGAATAATGTAATTTACAATTGGGACAAAAGGAAAAAAATATGCTTTCTCCTGTATTAATCTAACAATCACAGAAGTAGCAACCTTGTACAACCCATATTTCAACAAGGACTTTCTACTCTACACCTTTCGCCCTAATACTTCTCTTCTCATCGTGCTTACACCAAAGGATGATAAAAATAATGAGTGACTCCTATATTTTATTAGTGTCACCCTAAAATTACTTGAAATTAACTATAATTCCGTCAATAAATAGGTGTACGTAGTCGATAAGGACATGAATCACTTCTGGCCTTATCTTTTACAAGAATATAAAACTGGATGACCTGTTTACAAGAGTATGATCTAGAATTTAATACATTTCACATTATTAAGGGCGATGGTCTACGTTAGCTAGTCGTAGAAGCGATGAATCCAACAGAAGATGTTCCATCTCGGTGGTCTAGTCTCTTAGAATATCTCAGACTCTTGGTACGCCGATTTGCGCTAGTATCTCGAGCATGGAAATTATCCCTTTCACTTATCTTCACGACATGTAGAGATATCTAAATAGATTCAACTAATATTGTATTGTACTAAAACAAAATACTAAATCAATTCTACAAATTGCAGAAACCAATTTCAATCACATAATGAAATGAACAAGTAAAAGAAATAATTATCAATCGCATAACACAAGATGTATCTCGGGAAAGCCTCAGTTATAAACCCCACTATCTATATATTTCATAAAGTTAAGAACATGAAACAATACAATGATATTTATGTTGGTGAGAAACATCTACACTCTATTAACTGTCTCACTTGGATCCAATTCTAATCTAAGAAAGTTTGGTCCAATACTTAACAACTTGCTCACCTATTCCTTACTAGCCTTGCTCATGCATTACTAGCTAATTAAGCCCATATTAATTAGGAAATTCCCATCAATAGATTGTGCAATACATCCAAGGCATCCTGATGACATCATGCATGACCTATATAATTTTCTAATTATATGACTGACAATTATCTTACCTTTAACCCAAATCTCAATTGGGCCTTCCTTAGAACTGATATGCAATCATTATTTATAGAGAAATAACAGTTATTTGATTGATCACTGCATGTGACTTAAATCATATTTAATTCGTTGGTCCTATCACTAGCTCATCTCTGAGTTAGAACTAGTTAAACTGATTTTAACTCAAATAATTGAGTTAAATAATTACAACTTAAAGAAATTGTAACTAGACCCCCTAAAAATTAGAGTGGCCTATACATACATCTAGTTTAGCCCTCAACTCGAATTCACTTAGATAAGTAAGTCTTCCAGACTCAGTTAACACTTGCAAGTTGTCATGTGACGTGGAATTACAACTTACTGCTAATTTAATTATGGGAAAATTAAATTACAAGCCCCCTTGGGGTGCCATTCTTGTTTCCAATTTCAACACTCACTCTCAAAAAGAAATGGATTGTCTTATACTCTGATCTTTTCTCTACGAAATGTGAATTTTATTCTTGGAAGTGCCTTCATCAAGATGTCTTCATCCTACTCCTCCATGGGAATGTACTCTAATGAAATAATCCACCTCTATACAAAATCTCTAATATGGTGATATCAGATATCAATATGCTTGGACTTATCATGATCTGGTTATGTGGATTGACTTTTGTCAATGGAGAGTTCCAAGGTCTTCTAACTCACTCTTGACCGATTCTTCTTTATTATTCATATTAGTGTTCAACAGATCAGAGCAGAATAGAAGAGAAAAGAGATGAGATAAAAAAATGGTTCATGACAACATGATGGCTCAATGATTTATGATGGATGGATTGATAGGTGGAATTCTCCCTAGTTGACAGGGAGTGTTAAAATTGGAAACTAGGGCCAAATTCCATTTTGGACAACTCCTTTGGGGAAGATAATTATGGAATTAAATTCCTCTTTTCAAGAGGAGCAAAATTGACCTAAATATCATCAAATTTGATTAAGGAGAAGTGTGATTTTGAATTTAAGTTTCAATCATATAAAATTGTCAAAGTCATCCCATATGTCGACTCATTGAACCCAACACACATGTCCCTTCAACCCCTATCTCTTGTATATATAGTGGTTCCATCATCTTCATTTCACACATCTTCTTCTCTCTAAAATAGCCGCATAAGGATTCTTTCTCTAGCGAATGAGGAAAGGCTTTTTATTGTCATGACAGGGTTGTTTTAGTGGGCCAAGTACCTTGGGCAAGAGGATGAGCCTCTTAGGGAGAAGTCTGGGTTTTCTTCTGAATTGTTCTGGGCCTATTTCTATTTTTGTTGCAGGTTCGAGTTCCTTCTGAAGTTTGCTGCATTCCTTTTGGGTGTGATATTATGGCATGGATTGAGTCATATTCCCTGGATACCTTTCTCGTGCAGGCCACAGGCATTGATTTGCTAAACAGAGGACCATGAGGGTTGTTATCTACTCAAGTAGGATGGAGACTTATTTTGATGAACACGGATTGGTATGAAGGAATTTTTGAGGGCTGAAATAAGCCCCATCTTGTACACAGATAAAGGGTTAAACTTAAATCAGCCCTAATTTTCCCAAGCTTATTTTGCATATGTCATCAACTTAGGAGGTTACATCTTGTTATCTCCATAATTACATCTATGATTGTGGATCTCCTCGTTGGCAAGACATCTTGACTTTCTATTATTGTACTCTCTTTTTTGAACATTTTACATGAATGATAATCAGATTTGATAAAGGGTTTTCCCCATCTTGGTGTTTTTCCCTCTCTTGAGCCAATTCCTAAGTTCTTTTATCTTGGCTTGTCTTCTACAAATGTTATTTATGTTCTTTCTTTAGTTACCGTAAATGTGATAATGGTTTTTTTTATTGTTAGTAAAAGTAAAGGTAATTGAATATTGCGGCACTATGGAGCATTGAAGTAATTGAAATACCAAAGAAAATGTTATGAAAAATTAACAGTCTCTGACATAGGACACACAGATGGGCACTTTAACCAATATATGCACATGGTGTACCTATACTAGCACATGGAATTCCTTCTTGGTAGGGTTCTACTACACAAACACGAGCATAGAGAGTTACACCTCCTCTCCAAGGAGCATCTACACCACCATATGAAAAATATGGATTAGTGATTGGAGTGAATAGAGAAGATCCTTGGAATTTCCCACACTATTGGTTGGTCACTTAGTAGCAAAAAGGATTTGATCGAGGCTGTAGCCCCAAGTTTGAAAGGCAAGCCTTAATGCCAAATTTTTTTGCTCAAGTCTTCATGGCATTTGATCATTATTTATGTGCTCATTTATGGAGGGGATAAGCTGCACCTTGGATTAATTCTCTTTGTGAAGGCTTATTTTGGTGCATTGTTCATAGTTATGGAGAGCTATCTCATCATTCTGGAACAATAATTTTCTATATATGGCATGTCGTATCTTCGTCCGAGAGTGCTTATAAAGGAGACAAAATTTATATTCCTTAGATATCGATCAAGGCTCAATCATGATCAACAACAGGGAACGACGGGTCATCTTCTTGTTAATGAGATGGGTAAAAAAATGGTCGCGTGTTGGAGACTCATTGAATTTATATGGTTTCCTTGGTGGTTTCTCACCAATTGTGGTTGGGGCAACATCGACATTCATGCTTCAAGGGTTTCGTTGATGTTGATGTTGTGCATGGTCAAGGACATTATATATGGTGTGTGGCTCCCAATAATTTTTGTCATATCCTAAATATTTTTGTAAATGTTTAGTAGAGGAAATCCATTGAAAGAGATTACTCAAGTCAAAACTAACATACCGAGACTCTAAAATAGTATTTAGTTTCTTATTAATGTTCTACACAACATAAGATCTTACTCCACTGAATAAATTACTAGCCTTCTTTATTTTTCTTGATGTTTCGAACATATTATGCAATGTTTTATATGGTGCAACTATTCATAGCGATGATGTAAACAAAGGTTTAGGATTTATGCAATAACATATTTTGATATGAACACATTCAACAACCATTCAAATAAATACTTTTTTTTTGTGAATCTGAGCACTTATATGACCTTAGAAATATAGTATATGGAAAGATAAATTGTTATTAGTCTTCCTGAAGGGAAACCAAACTAGCAACATCTGTAGTTAAATTAGAAGATCTTTATGATCTCAAAGATAGATTTAAGAAGGTATCTGATGCCAAAATCCAAAGCTCAACCCTGATATTTTTATTAGTAAACCTTGGAACTAATGACAAGCCTCATAATGTCAATCTACGTATCAGTCTATTCTTTAATGAAATATCATCATTCTTTCGATTGTTAAAGAGATACAAAGGTATATTTGCACACTAAGTAAGGAAGAAGAGTTCTTTCGCTTTGCTGCTAGCAAATTCCTGAGAAAAAAAATGAAATTCATGGTTAAGTGTAGTGGGATTCCATAACCTGCAATGTGGAATAAAATAAATGATATAAATCAAAATTAGACACAATGATAGAATAACAAAAACGAAATTTAAAAATGACTATGTGAATACCGAATCATAAAACGTTGAAAACAAAAGTAATGAGGAACGAGAGAAATTACCTAAGAAGATGATGAGTGTAGGTGTAATTCAACTGAAATTATGCAAGTTGTATCATATTAGTTCTTTGTGTTTAGAACCATATAAATGACCACAAACAAAGGAGAGAGCTCTCTGCCAGAATTTTTACAGACGAAAAATGAAAGAAATTACATCGCAAAACCTAGCCCCATGTCTTCCTTGTGTACTCATATATGAATGTCAAAATATAGTGGTTACCATCAAATGATGGTGTTTGTATTGTTCCACATAAATCTGAGTGGACAATCTCCAAAGGCACTTTTTCCCTTATTGAATTTCCTTCTGGAAATGATTCTCTATGTTGTTTTCCCAAGATACAACCTTCCCATAGGATTTTTGGTTTTTCTATGAGTGGAAATCCTCTCATCATACCTTTCCTATCCAACAAATTCAAACCTCAGAAATTGAGATGAAAAAATATCAAATGCCATAACCAATTCTCATCTTTGACTTTTTCTTCAAATTTTTCCTGAGGGACAACTGCTATAAAACCTTCTTCCTTCAAGTCTGGTCTTATATCGAGAGGAAACAATCTGTTGTTTTTCATATGAAATTTTGAAATGAGTTGTCCACTTGGACGCTTATCCATGATTATCTACTATATAGCTTTGATTTTGTAAAGACCTCACTTAACCAAAATATCGTATTTGGGAGACAATAGACATGATATACAAAGGAAAATGTAAATTGACATAAAGTATTGATCAAAATTGTAGTCCCGCCACATAGAGATTACTAAGGAGGGGAGTTTTTTAGTGTTGATAATTCCTGCTAAGAATAGAGTTAGAAAGTTTATCACAGCATTAATGGAAAATTTTGATCCCAAGATAGGTCTAGAGATGGTCCTCCAATTCTAAGAAAAAAAATTTCAAGCTTGTTACTCTCATGCCGAACATTAGTCAACTAATTTGAGATACTTTGGAAGGATTGACACTACCATTGGAAATTGGATAAGCCAAGGTTCCCCATGTGTTTCATGACATGCAATAACCTCCTCTGGTGGATTCTTATCTCTAGCGATGCGATCATTGACTACCTGCGGGTTTTGGTCTAATGACGATAGTGATTCCCTACAGCCACATTGAATTTATGAAAATATAGAGATGATAAGTTGAGTGTATCCTTCAATTGAAAGCTTATGATGCTTATTGAAAATGGAAATTAACATAATACACTGGAAGGCCCACAACTCAGTTGTGTTGTTGGTATCATGTCTTATCACTCATACATATATATGAAGAATTTGTCCCACAATTTTTGAAAACTCCTCCATAGCTTTTTGTACTAGGATTTCCTTTTGAGGCTCCATCAAAATTTAGTTTGATGGAATCCAAAGAAGTTGGGATCCAGGTCATAGGACTAGGAATGAAAGTAAGAGGATTGGAAACAACAAGGCTCGAAGACAAACCAAACCAAGGAATTTAACTCAAATATTTTAGTTTTTAAAGACCTTGCTTAACTAAACTATCATATAGGCAAGATGATAGACATTATATAGAAAGGAAAATAAAACCTCACAGAAGTATTGTTCAAAACTATAGTCTCATTGCATAGATGTCATTAACGAGGGGAGTTGTCCAATGTTCAAAATTTCTACTCAGAATAGAGTTGGAACGTTGATCACAACATATAAGGAAAACTTTGATTCCAAGATAGGTCTAGGGATGGTCCTCCAATTCTAAGACAAAAATTTGTAAGTTTTTACCCAATTTTATTATCCTCGTATCAAACATTAGTCAATAAGGGAGCTTCAACAAGGGATAAAAGGGAGACAAATTTCACAATTGTGGTTTCTAGATGTCAACTAATTTTGGAGGCTTTGGAAGGATTGGCACCACATTGAATTTTCCAAAATATAGACATAATAATTTGAGTGTCCCCTTCCATTGCAATATTATGATACTTGCTGCAAATGGAAATTAAAATACCCTACTGCAAGGCCCATAACTTAGTTGTGTTGTTGTTAGTTTGTCGACTGCCATTAACAACAAAATAATTTCAAAATATTTGGCAAGTGTTAAGAAACGTGGACAAGGTGATAGAAGAAATTTCAGAAAATTCAACAAAAATCCTAAAAGACCTAGACGTGCAATACCCTATGTTTAAGTCAATACTATTATTTTCTTGTTTTAGACAACCCTTAGATCATGAAAACCCTTTCAATCCTCTAGATAATTAGAATGACAAACAATAAGAGTTGCAGTTAGAATTCACAACACTATAATTATGCATTTTTCTCATCAACAAGCTTAACAATATCCCTTGTGAATACAATACATCTATCATATCATAATTATATCCACCATGTCAAATATGTAGTCTCCAAACTAAAAATTATAATGGGGTTCAGAACAAAATTATGAAATAATCTCAAATACTCTAGTACCATACTAATTAGATCAGTTATTAAGACTGATTGTGGAGTGAGACTATAGTAAGACAATGATTCTAAATTTAGCAGCCTAAAAATCTAGTGATACAACGAAGATGATCCAATATATGTAGGAGGACCTCCAGCGATAGGTGCCCCTAAATCAAGTTGACGTAAATCCCTTTGCAAGATTTTTGTTGGCACATTAGTTGTCATTTTTTGATATTTTTCCTCCATTAAACTTTGATGATATAAATATTCAATGCTCTGATAATCTAACTTATGTTGCTTTCTTAATAGACTACCATATGGATCTTGATCTCGTAGGGTCACATATTGTTGGAAATCACTCTTAACCATCACCTTGAATAAACTGGAAGAAACCATACCATCAGCTAAATGTGTTTTGTAGGGAAGGAAAAACTCCAGGCATGGAAAATTCGCAAGATATTTACGTCACGTAATTTTCCGTAATGTTCAGAAAATTGTACCTGGCCACCACTCTGCGTTAAAACCCTTCCCGTCATAGCACCTACCTCTTGCCTCCACAGTGCGCTTTGCAAACCCTTATCCTTTCCTCTTAACTCATTAAAAAAATCCTATTACTCTTCCGATGCGATATTGGTGGGACCCTCTAACCTATACACATTACCAAATCTGCAAACAAACCTTTGTATTTCTTGTTTTCCTTTATCCGTTCCTTTTCGCACTTTCCATGGTTTAGCGCGTCGCACTTTTCACTTAGAAAATTTTTTCTCTTACCTTTTATGCTTTGTCCCAAACTTCACAATGGTACGATGCAATATCATCATCGCACATTGCAATCACAAGATTATAAATTTTCCGTCAAAGTTTCCGGGGGTTAAATGTTTTAAGTTGCGATGTGATGTGATCGCATATCACATTGCGCAAGCTCAGGAGGATAGTGCCCATGAAAGTAGTAACATTGCTGGAATACAATTTTTGATATCAGCATGGATGCTATATCATTCACAACCAAAACCTAAAGGATTTCAAGTCCGACGTACAAGGCTTTGTGGGCTTTTTTTTATGAAGAAATGATTAACACAGCAGAAGGGCGTTTTTAAGGTTACACGTTTGGTCCAACATTTAATTTTCATTTATTTTTCTACTACACCATTTTGTATTAAGCAGGATGTTTTTCATAGTTTTTGCAAGGAGAAGAAGCTGCTGAAGCAGAAGAATGAAATAAAAAATTGCTCTGGTTTTAATCCTTGTGTGTGGCTCTATATTTTTATGCCAAACTCTGTTTTCGTTGTTTTAATTTAATTTCTGCATTCCGTGAAAAATGTGTGTTGAGGGAATAAGCATTTCCCCTATTTATTTCAAGATTCTCTTTCTCTTTTTCCAACATGGTATCGGAGCATACCAGATTTTCCAACATGGTATTAGAGTGGGTTTAATCTCTCAGTGAAAGAAAGTGTTCTACTGAAGAGTTGAAATTTTGTTTTGAGAAGAAGATTCTCCAATAGTGAGAATGTTTTTGTTTACACAGTGAAAATGGTAGGAGAAAGCATAAGCTTGAATAATCCACAAATACCACAGTTCAATGGAAAGAATTATGATTATTGGGCCATTACAATGAAGGCTTTGTTTTATTCACAAGATAATTGGGAACTAGTGGAGAATGGTTTCCAAGAACTAGCAGATGCAATAGCCTACAATTATTTTTGACAAAAATAAATATATTTTTTGAGGGAAAATAAGAAGAAGGACTCCAAAGCCCTCTTCTACATTTTCCAGGCATTGCATGGAAGTATTTTCCCAAAGGTAACAATAGAAACAAAGTCCAAGCAAGCATGGGATACCCTCCAGACAACCTACCAAGGCATGGAAAATGTGAAGACAACAAAACTACAAATGTTGAGAAGATATTTTGAAACATTATTCATGAAAGAGTACGAGAACATAGACTTGTTCTTTACACAAGTGATTGGGTTGGTTACCCAAATCAGGTCTCATGGTGAGAAACTTGAGGAAAGGAGAATAGTTGAGAAATTTTTGAGAAGCATGCCATCAAGTTTTTATGCCATAGTTGTGGCCATAGAAGAGATAAAGGATCTCTCATAGTTTTCAGTGGATGAGCTTCATGAATCATTGATATCTCATGAGCACAAACTGAAGAGAGAAATAAAATCTTCATTGGAGCACACATTCAAGACACGAGTTTCTTTTGGTCAAGGTAGAGGTCGAGGAATATCAAACTACTGAGGAAGAGGAAGAAGTCCATACAAAGGTGCAAGAAGCAACCGTCCAAGCTCAAGTGGAAGGGGCAACAATCAAAATCCATGTCAAGTCTCAAGCTAGAATCAAGCACAAGGTGAGAGGTATGATAAATCTCAAGTTCAATGTCATCATTGGAAGAAGTATGGTAATTATGCAAATAAATGTAGAAAGACACAAGAAGAAAACCAAATGCAAATTTCATACAGGAAAATCAAAACCATGATAGTTTTTTTTTAGCTTGTAATGTAGCACAAGAAAAAAAAAGGAGATGTATGGTTCTTAGATTCAAGGTGTAGCAACCACATGACTAGAAACATAGCAATGTTTTCCAATCTAGATGAAATTTTGAAATTAGAAGTAACATTGGGGACTGATAGCAAGGTCTCTATCATGGGAAAAGGAAGAGTAGACATACTAACAAAGAAGGAAGAGAAGAAGTTCATACCATATGTTTATTTTGTCCCTGGTTTGAAACATAACCTCCTAAGCATTGGAAAACTCATACAAAAGGGCTACAATGTATTTTTTAAAGATGATGTGTGCATAATCATGGACAAGCCTCCAAGTAGACAATTCATTGCAAAAGTTCATATCACAAACAATAGATTGTTTCCTCTCAAGATAAGATTTGACTTGAAGGAAGAAGTTTTTATAGCAGCTGTCCCTCAAGAAAACTTTGAAGAAGAAGTCAAAGATGAGAATTTGTTATGGAATTTGATATTTGGTCATCTCAATTTATGAGGTTTGAATTTTTTGCATCGGAAAGGTATGGTGAGAGGATTGACACTCATAGAAAAAATAGAAAGCCTATGAAAAGGTTTCATCTTGGGAGAAAAACACAGAGAATCATTTCCAGCAGGAAATTCAATAAGGGAAAAAGCACCTTTGGAGATTGTCCACTCAAATTTATGTGGACCAATGCAAACACCATCATTTGATGACAGCCACTATATTTTGACATTCATAGATTACTACACAAGGAAGACATGGCTCTATTTCCTAGAACAGAAAAATGAAGTGTTTGACCACTTCTGCCACTATAAAGCTCTTGTTCAGAAGCAAGGTGGACACTACAAAATTTTTGAGGACTGATATAGGTGGTGAATATATCTCAAATGAATTCCTACATTTTTGTAGGGAGCATGGAATTCACAAGAAGATTACAGCAAGGTATACACCTCAGCAAAATGGTGTTGCAGAAAGAAAGAATAGGACCATCAAGGAAATGGCGAGGAGCATGTTGAAGGAAAATCATTTTCCAAATGATTATTGGGATGAAGTTGTCTCTTGTGCAACGTATATTATTAATATATGTCCAACCAAAAGTGTCATGAATAGAGTTCCTGAAGAAGCATGGAGTGGAAGAAAGCAATTTTTCACTCACATGAGAGCATTCGGATTTGTGGCATATGCACATGTCCTGAATGAGTTGAGGAAGTAGTTAGACAACAAGGGGGAGAAATTTATACTTCTTGGATATAGTGATGAATCCAAGGAATAAAAGCTCTACAATCCATTAACCAAGAAGGTAATAATCAGCATAGATGTTCAGCTCATAGAAGAGGAAGCATGGGATGAAATTTTAGAGAAGAGAGTCAATGTAAAGACATGTATGTCACAAGAAGACAAAGAGGAATTGACTGCAACAAGGAATTCATCAACAATGGCTCTTCCTCCACCCACACAAGCTCAACAAAACACACCACAAGAAATTAATAGGACACCATTACGAAATCAGGTAAGTGCTTCTCCAAGCACACCAAAAGGATCCACAACTCCATCTACTTCAATCTGAACACCAAGCTCATCTTCAACAAGTATAAGAAGACCAAAATTCATAAATTTAACTGAAATTTATGAGAAAGAAGAAGTTGATAATAGTGCCGGTATGAATTCTTTATTTGCATTATTTTGTCACGTAGATGACCCAATAGACTTTGAAGATGCAGTCAAAGAAGAGAAATGGGTTGAAGCAATGAATGAATAAATAGGAGAAATAGAAAGGAATGACACATGGGATTTAGTGGACCTTCCGTAAGGAAAATAAGTCATTGGAGTGAAATGGGTCTATAATACCAAGAGAAACATTGAAGGCAAGATAGAAAGGCACAAAGCAAGGCTAGTTATCAAAGGCTACAAGTAGCAGCATGGAAGAGACTATGTGGAAACATTTGCATGAGTCGCAGGGATGGAGACAGTGGGAAAAATGTTGCAATAGCAGCAAAACATAAATGGAAAGTGTATCGAATGGACATGAAGTCAACATTCTTGAATGGAGTGTTGAAAGAGGAGGTGCATGTTGAAAAACCTCCTGGCTATGAGGTAGAAGGCCAAGAACACAAGGTGTGTAAGTTGTGGAAAGCTCTTTATTGGATGAAGAAAACACCGCGTGCATGGTCCAACAGGATAGATGCTTACCTGATGGACAATGGGTTTGAAAAATGTGATGGTGAACCTAATCTCTACATCAAAGAAAATGACGATAAAATTCTTATTATTGTTTTGTATGTAGATGATTTTATTTTTATAGGTAGTGATGATTCTCTCATCGCTGATTTTAAAGCAGTCATGAAAAGTGAGTTTGAAATTACTGACTTGGGGTTGTTAAGATATTTTCTGGGCATAGAAGTGAAGCAAAAAAAAAATGGAATTTTTATCTCTCAAGTAAAATATGTTGTAGAAATTTTAGAGAGGTTCAATATGAAGAACATCAAGTCATCACCAAATCCAACTATCATGGGGTTGAAGTTGAGAAAGGAATATTGCAGTAGTAATTTCAATCTAAGATTATAAAAAATTATTCTGGGCAACCTAATGTATTTGACTACAACTAGGCTTGCTATAATGTATGCAGTTAGTTTGGTGTCAATTTTCACGGAGACACCCAAGGAGACACATTGGCAAGTAGCCAAAATAATGTTAAAGTATGTAAATGGGACGAAGGAGTATGGTCTTCTATACTTCAAAACTGATGATTTTAGGCTTATTCATTACACTAACAGTGATTGGGCTAGAAGTGTTGATGAAAAAAAAATTGCATCAGGATATGTTTTTCATTTGGATTCGAGAGCCATTTCATGGGATTCCAAGAAGCAGCCGATAGTTTCATTGTCAATAGTACATGTTTAGTATGTTGTTGAAACAACAACAATGTGTCAAGAAGTTTGGATGAGAAGGATGTTGTGGGATTTATGTCATGAACAAGATAAAGAAACCACTATTTTCTGTGATAACAGTTCAGTAATTGCACTATAAAAGAACTATTTTTTCCACAAGAGGACAAAGCATATTGATGCGAAATATAATTTCATAAGATAATTATTTAACAATGAAGAAATTTTGTTACAACATTGCAGGTTAGAGGAACAATTTTCAGACATCTTCACAAGGTCATTGGCACATAATTTTTTTTTATCTCAGAGATTGTTTGGGAATGGTCAATGGCAGCAGTTGTGATTAATGGGAGTGTTGGAAATTACTCCCAACCCCAGCCTTCAATAAACTGGAAGAAACCATACCATAAGTTAAATGTATTTTTCAGGAAAGGACAAACTACACACATGGAAAATTTTCAAGCTACTTACTTCACGCAATTTTCAGTAATGTTCAAAAAATTGCACCCGGCCATCACTCTGCCTTAAAACCCTTCCCGTCGTATCACCTACCCCTTGCCTGCACTATGCACTTTGAAAACCCTTAGCCTTTCCTCTTAATGAATTACCACAATCCTATTACTCCACCGATGCGATATTGGTGGGACCCTCTAACCTATACGCATTACCAAATCTAAAAACAAACCTTTGCATTTCTCTTTTTCCTTTACTCGTGCCTTTTCACACTTGCCACGGTTTAGTGCATCGCACTTCGTGCTTCGAAATTTTTTTCTCTTACCTTTTATGCTCTGTCACAAAATTTGTGATGGTGCGATGTGATGTCATCATCCCACATCACAATCGCAATATTATAATTTTTTCGTTAAAGTTTCCGTGGGTTAAATGTTTTAATTTGCAATGCGACGCGATCATATATCGCATTGAGAAAGCTTAGGAGGGTAGTGCCTAGGTAAGTATCTACATCATTGAAATATGATTTGTGATATCAGCATGGATAGGATATCGCTCACAACTGAAACCTAAAATATTTCAAGTCCGATGTACAAGGCTCTGTGTGTTGAAGAAATGCCTAACATGGCAGAAGGACATTTTTGTGGTTACACATCTAGTCTAGCATTGAATTTGCATTTATTTTTTAGCTCTGCCATTTTGTATTAAGCGAGATTTTCTTCATAGTTTTTGCTAGGAGAAGGGGTTGCCTAAGTATAAGAATGAAATAGAAAATTTCTCTAGTTTTTATCCCTATGTGTGGCTCTGTATTTTTATGCCAAACTGTGTTGTCATTGTTTTAATTTAATTTCCCCATTTTGTGTAAATTGTTTGTTCAGGGAATAAGCATTTCCCCTGTTTATTTCAAGCTTCTCTTTCTAATTTTCCAATGAGGTATGGGAGCATACAATATTTTCCAACACATATGGATATTGAGCTTCAAGAGGAGGCTAAAGAATATAATCCCTTGCCCCTCCATATCATAACAACACCCTCTTAGCCTGAGGAACATAATCAGTATGTGTTGAATGTCTTGCAGCTTCCTCCTGATAGCGACATGGCATATCATCTCTCAAAAATTAATCTCGACACAGTTCCTCTCTTAGGAGCTCCTCTTGATACAGTTCCTCCCGACGCAAGAGCTCCATAAGATTTTTCAGATATAAAACAAATAATTGTCCTAATTATAGAACCCATAAAATAAATATGTTGAGCATAAGCTTCATTACAAATAATTAATAGATAGATACTTGTTGAAGATTGAGCTCAAACCTAAACTCGTTATTCCCATCATAGGTATCTTTGATTGCTTTCTTGAATATTTCCTCAGAAAACAATGAGCAATCACTTTGAATACAAAACTTCACATGCACAAACATACTTCATTTAGAAGACCTAATATCAAAAAAGAAATGATGTAGTGTGGACATGTGTAGAAAAGACAGGAAACCAAAATTGCATACGCCCAATATAAGATTGTATATATAGCCAAAAAATGTATAAAAACATTACCTGTGTGGGGAATGGCCTTTTAGAACTCTGGAAAGCATCTGGTTCTAGATTCATTCCTCCGGCAGACGCTGCCTTGTAGATACCATACATCAGTCTAAGGTCAAAATCATACTAGAAGAGCTTCATTCAGGGCTTGACCTTTTCTACAAGCTCCTTTTTGGCTACTCATAAGGCAAACACTTTGTATCGGAAATGCTCCTGCTTTGTTTGAGAATTACATATAAAAATCAAGCTAGAAAACTTATCTTTTCCACTGCCATATAATTCATTGTTTGCTTCCTAGCTGCCTTATTTTTTCTTCTTATTTTAATCAACCTTTGACATAGCAGGGTCTCCTAAACTGGCCTTAGGTTCATTCTCCTTTACATCTGTCTTTTTCTTAATAGTGTTATCAACAAGAATAGTTGGTGGTGCCTCCTTTTTGGCTCATGTAGCTACTTTCTAACCATCACATGATCTCCTTTTGTTCTTTCCTTTCGCGATATTTTTTAACGAGCTTTTAGAAAATTTCCCCATAATGCAATGTCGAGGGACAAAAATTTAAAAATACTAACTTGTGTCAAATATGCAATGCTGAGAAGATGACTGCAGAGCTAAATGGATACATTTTTAACCCAATAATTTTTTTTGCTCAAATTGTAATTAAATGGGCCTCCTTATATATAATTCCATGGGGGTTCTAGAATAAATACGCTGCCTTTTAAATCCATTCTAATTTAATTTTCAAAAGGTGCCAAACATTAAGCCGACCTCCAAATTTGACATGGGCAAGGACTATTAAATTTTGGTCTAATAATGTGTGGACCCAACCAAAAGGCTAATTCCCACATAAATTAAGTTAATTTGGTGCAACAAAATTTTGGAACATAATTTATTATAATTTTTTATAATTGATATCCATAGACAAAGGTCACATGAAGCCACAAGGAAAGGGTTGCATGCAGTCCTAGATAAAGGTCGCAGATAGGCTAGAGGAAGAAACACAAGATGCCACAGAGAAGTCCACATATAAGATTGAGGTAGCTGCATAAGATGTGACAAAAAAGGCCACATATGATGCATGTTAGGCCACAGGGATTTCCATCATTAGGCTGCAATAGTTTCCAGTAGCCCTAACTTCGATGTGTACCAAACCACAGAAAAAAAGTATAAGCCCACATCCTTATCTCCTCTCCAACTCGTCTTCTTTAGGCTTGCGGTACCTCATATGACAGCACTTGGATGCTGCCCAATTTTTAATTGAAAATAGTGGAGGATAGATGTCAATTTATCGTTAATTCTCCATGCAAAGGGTCACAACTATTGGGTAAGGACTACTTGAAATATTATGAGGCTAACTTCTGCATTTGGAGGTGAAACATAAATTCAAATTGCTAGTAAGTGCCTTGAAATTGAAGTTGAAATAGTTACTTTCCCAAATAAATTTGACATGAAATAATAATGACAGTGCCAAACACATTAATAATAACATTTCTTTTATTCATTTTGAATTATTTAATTCTCTTCATAGTAAAACAAAGAAATATAATAATAGGTAAAATTATAATATTATAATATTTGTAAATATTACTTTATAATCATAAAGAGTAACGTAACAAAAAGTGAAGCTATACTTGTATTGGCATTTGTAAATGTTATTATATTTTTCATAGGTGTTGTTCAAAGTTGTCATTGGTGTCAATATGGCATTGTTGAAGGCTAAACCCTAATTGATGCCCCAATTTGCAAGAACCCATAACTTTGGGAAAACCCTAATCCTATTATGTTACCTTATGAATTATTGAAACCATATCCCTAGAAAAAGTATGCCCTAACACTCCTATTGAAGCAACTATATCTTGCCTTACTCAAGCCTTCATCCAATTCTTGGAAAAAAGAAACCCTAGTTTATACTGCTGCCCTAATCAAACCCTAAGAAAGCCAGAAACGTAAATTATATTGATAAAACCCTAATAATAGCTCTATCAATCCCATATTTCATAATTTCCATTCATATTACCATATAGTGATTAGAACACCATTAAACAATAACTTACCAATTAATCCTAATAAATCCCTAGCTCCTACTAAAAAAATCAACATAGAGAAGGTTCTTGGATGGGGTGGTATTACTTAGATGAGAAAAAGAAAGCCAAAACGTCAGTAAATGGTTGATTTTATTTGAAGGTCAACACACATGTTTATGTGACAGGATTACGAGAGGATGTTACTATTGAAGAAATTGTAGAGGAATTTTTAAAATATGGGATCATCAAGATGATATTGATACCAAAAAACCATGAGTGAAGATTCATATTGACAATAATACTGGAAGGCAAAAAGGAGATGCACTTGTGACTGATTTGAACGAGCCTTCAGTAGATTTCCCATTTCAAATTTTAGATGGAACTCCTTCAAGTCCTAATGGAGAGAAGCTTATGTCAATTCTTGAGCAAAAGGGAGACACATTTATTATTAAAAGAAAAAAACAAAATAATCAAAAGACAAAATATCAAGCGAGTTGAATAATCTCCCCATGTTGGCTACTAGAATGTGATATCAACAATTTAAATTCAAAAGTCAGCTCCAACACCTTCAACTCGGTTCCTCCACAGAAAGCAGCGTCTTCATCACAAATTCATATAAATTCAGGATAATATACTTTGTTTTTAGCACAACTCTCAGTGAAGAAAAAAAAAGAATTTGGTGTAGCATAAGGTAAGTTCACATCTCATGAATTGATAGGAGGAAGGATACATCTTCACGTTTCAGACCAAAGAAGAGAATCTATGTGATTTTGTGGAAAATTATTTTTAGAAACCGTTAGAACACTTGCAAGAGTTTTAGACTTGTGGTTGATTCTTCAGGATTTTTTAGTGAAGTTCACAAACTTTTTTTTTTTAAACAAATTCACAGAACTCTAACCATAGGTTCGGACATATTGGAACCCCCTACAGACCTATTCCTCTGCCTACAGACCTAGTCTTCAGAGGGCCTATGAATCTTTTGAAGTTTTGTGACATGTTAAAGTAATTCAATTGTAGACCTACATTTTTCACCCAGTTGAGTTCAAGAACAATAGATTATTGATATATGTTTCTGGAATTAGTTGGAGGATATACACCATTCACAAATCTGTGTGTGAGTTTAATTTTGAAATTTTTCCTCTATAAAGAACATTGATATGACTATCATTGAAAAACTACTTAAAACATATATCAAAGACTTGTGGATATTTTGAATATCCTTTTGGACTAAATTGCAGACCTTATATTTTAGATCCTTGTTGAAGTAACAACCTTGGATTCTTTTGTTATACATTTTAAGAGATGGAATTCTGGAGGATTGGTTATGTCACTATTGAAGGCTTGTACAAGAACTGTTAAATACACCTTTTGAAGACATTGGCTGACCTCATGATACATTGATGAAACCCTAATTAAGTAATCTAGAAGAAATTTCTTGGTATCATGAAGAGTTTGGGTGGCACCTTCTATAGTGGACAAAGTTTTCATTGACGAACTAATAGATTGTTGAAGACTTGTTAATGATACATTGGAGGTGTGTTGAAGAAATTTTCAAGGCTTGTTGCATAAGTTTTTAGGAAGCCTTGAGGAACTATTAATTTTGAAGATCTTGATAGGGTTGGTTCCTTAGAGGATATGAGTCCTCAAGAAAATCAAATTGGAGATTGTTTCAGTGGAGAGGGTTAGAGCCATAAAGGTTTGAGCCTTGTGGAAGATATGGTTGGAGCACTAAGAGGTTGGAGCCTCATAAATAACAGGTTGGATCTTGGCACCATACATGTTGGAGCTTGGTAGATTTAATATTGTATTTTTCATCTAGGGTTGGTGCCCTAAAGCATTATTGTACTTGATTTGTTGTAAATAGGATTTGAGTCCTCATCAATTTGATTAATAAAATAATTTTTTATTAATTTTTTATTCTTTTTATAAGTGATATTAATTAGTAAAGTAACAATTTTAAAACAAATATCAATTCACCCCCCCTCTCAGTATTTCAAACAATTGGTATCAGAGTCATTACCTTCAGTAATAACCTAACAGTTGGAAGGTAGATACTTAAAAAAGTAAATCGCAAGATCAAGGAAGAAAGGCTCCAAACCATTTGAAGTTGTCTCTTCCTCATTCAAGAATGCATATGAAAAATAGGTTGACAAAGCTCCTATGTCAAATGGAACAAATTTTTATGTATGGAAGGGTAGAATGAAATTATTTTTTATGTCTTAAGGTTTCGAAGTTTAGGAATCAATGACTACTGGAAGCATGATGAAAGAAGAGTATGAAGAACATAAAACAAAAGTAATAAAGGTAAACTTGAGTGGCCTTGTTGTCTTTAGTGGTCTTAACCCAGGTTCGAATTTATTACACAACCAACAAACCCTCCAACTACTGGCCCTTTCGGCAATGACCTGCTTGAATAGATCAAAGTCTCACCCAAAGCAGGATGGGGGGGTGCTGGAACCAGGTTTCCACACCCTGAGGAATAATTTGATGTGGTAGCCCTAAAAAAACTTGTAAAAAACCTTATCACATATAATAAGAAGAGGTGCTTATAAATGGGTCAATAAACTCTCAGATCAACTTTGTCGTAGATTCAAGTAAGTGCACATAAGTATATTCCAGCATCCAGTATATATAACATAAGAGGATATATTCATCAACAATATAACTCATTCATAATACACTTCATTCATTCACGTAGATGCATTTGGTCATAAGTTATAATAGAAGTAAAAACGCAGTATCAGAACTAATTTTGATCTTAAAGTAATAAACAAAATCGATTTGTAGTAATCAGATAGATAATGCATCGATCACATAACAAATTTCATTTCGCCAGAAAAATATTTGCATTAATAGATCTTGTTGTAGCTCCTAGAGATATTCTTGAGTTGCAAAATACCAGTGCCTAGGACACCTTAAAAATCAGAGGTTGAATGTGAACAATTGTATAAAATGCCTTTGACAAAATATGGTATAAGAGAACAATTGTTTTGGTGGTTCATGGATTGAGAAGACCTTGGAGTCAATGCATGTGAATTCCTTATACTATGAGAGGGTTCAAGAGGCTATGAGACTAATGGATTTTAAATGGGCCAAGTATAAAACAATGAAAATAAATCTTAAAATATGCAGAGGTGTTGAGAGAGAACAGAGAAGGAACCCATGAGAGACAGGCTTAAGATATTTAAGAATATGTCCCCTATGAACTCAGAGGAAATGCATATGAATGAGATATGGAAAACAACAGAGGTTCATGGCGCATGAATTAAGGGAGTGCAGCAATCTAAATACATGGGTGTTAACACCTGAGCGTTATAGAAACATGATTTCATGAATAAAATTGTAGACCACCAGCAGCTACATTACACGTACCATTAAAGAAGAAAAGCATGAAATATTATTACACATAAATAGGAGATTGTTGCTAATGAAAGAATAAAAATACATACTTCTCATTGCTCCATCTGGAATCCAAATATCATCTTTCTAATCCTATTAAGTTCGAACATCTCTCCCAAATATGTATCTCAGAGCATAGGGAGCACAATCATACAAAACTGCAGCAAAATTATTCCAAAATTCCAGAACCCCTTATTTCATCTATGAACCCCCAACATATAGATTTTCCCTGAGGGTCTACGGTCCTCATCATTATGATCAGCCCATACCTATGAAATCAGAATATCCTACCTAACTTTCAAAGCATACATCGAGCAATTACTTATGTACTGAGAGAATAAAAAGAGGAATGGCTGAAACCGAGTTTTCACCAGCCAAATGTCACAATCAAACATTAAAAGAAAGGACAAAGTTTACCAGAGGAGGCTAATTATGGGAGCCTTCAAACGGTATGGAGAGGAGTGGCTGTGAATATGTAGGTTTTCTTTCTTTTTTTACTTAATTCCACCTACTTTTGAATGCCTCCACTCCCTCATTCTCATGGTTTCCACTCAGTCCATTGTGAAGTGGCCAATCGTACTGCATGCACCTAGATCTTTAACGGAGGTTCCTTGGATCGGCTGAAAAAACCGTGCCTGTATTTTTCTGCCAAAACCCCATACTTTTGCTAGAGATGAAGGGGAGATGATGGTGATGCCTAAATTGGGGATGGAGGTACTAACACATGACAAGATGGTTTAACACTTAGAGGAGTGGGAGAAAGGCCGAAACAAGATAGGGGTTATTGTATGTAGGGAAGAGGAGTGGAGAAGGATGAAAGGTGGAGGGAGATTAGGGGTAGAATGCCATACCACATGGGTGGGACCCGATTACTCCCCGTAAATCAGAAAACTTAAGGTTTATTTGTAAGAGAAGTGGTAAACACTAAAAGGAACGAAATGCGAAGTGTGAGGGAGAAGGTAAGTGATGTGGCATAGAGGTGGGACCGCAGCCGCAAGTCGCAGATCACAAGTTATATAATGTGCACAATGGGGTTAAGTGTTATTTGTTGTGAAGTGTGAAGTGCGGGGGAGAAAGGGTGATGTTTCAGGGGGACTGGCCCAATTTAACCGCAATCGGGGAGATAGGAAAAGCGAAGGAGAATAAATGATATAGTGGCTAAAAATGTAAAGTAGAGAAATGAAGCAAAAAGGTGAAAAGGTAGGTTTTTAGTGATTTTCAAGGGAAATGGAATGAAAGGAGGTGTGGTAGGTGACTAGGTCCCACTACCATCACACATCGCACTGCGGAATTTTTAACTTTTATCCCTTGCACCTATCTTGCAATACTTGATCTTTACGCTTGCATTTTGAATCTATGTTGTTGGTCGTTGCTTATATCCAGTGGTCCTCACCGCTCCCATACTGTGGTTTTGCTGACCTTGCCTCTTTGGTTGTGCCCGGTCCTTTCTTATTTTCTCATGAAATGCTTGCCTTGTTCACTGTTTTTCCCACCTTCACGACTTGACCTGCATGCATGCACGACTCTGCCACCTACTTTTGTTTCACTCTAACTGCTTCTCTACCTATGCCCTATGATTTCCTTATAGGGAATGCTTTCCATGTCATTTGTAGTCACAGGCTAACAGATCCAATCATTTCAGTACATTCAGAATTCCTTTACAAATTACCCTTCTACACACACAACTAACGGAGTATGCACAAATCTAGGACTAAGTCTCCATGCACACAGCCAAAAGGAGCCTTTCTACCAAAAACCTAGACTTAGACTGAAATCCTTACAAAACATTCATAAACACAAGCATCAAATTCTTATTCTACTAGATTCGATCTATCTATATTATACCAATATTAGCGTGTAGATACTATGGTATCAAACCATGGTTTAAGGCCGATAATTTTCCCTTAAAAACCATTTACATAAAAAGGGACTTCGAACTACATGAAATCCCCTTTAAATCTTCCGTGCAGTGCACACAAAAAAAATTATACAAAAAATTTACCAAAATTAACCCCAGGGACCCTGCTCCAACAAGCCCCCAATACGCACTCGTGACTCATCTCGAGTCATTGTGGGGCGGGCTCGTTCATTTTCTCCTTGAGTGTGGTGACAGAGGTATTCAATTTCAAGACCACTACAACACTCTGCGCAAAAAATCCTTCACTTGATTCACCAACTTCTCAGTTTTCATCCCTTCAGTTTCTAGATCAACGCTGCATTAGGTCTGCTAAAGGCTCTTTCAGGCGTAATCCAATGTGTGCAACGACCATTTGGGGAATTTTGAGGTCTAAAATGGGCCTTCTAAGAAAAATGTACAACAAAAATAAATTTTATAAGAACAAATAGGATTCTAGATGACGATGTCAACCATGTGGGATGATTCAGCAATTTTTAAGTAAAAGGGTAAAAAGATTAGAAAATAATAAAATAATAAAACTTCTTTTTCAACTCATATTTTCAACTTATCTCCAAAATTTTTTACTCAAATTTTGAGTGGGAGTGCTCTTTGGATTCAAAATTTAATTAATCATCAAAGAAGTACCTATTTTGAATACTTTTGATGGACCCTGCTACATGAAAAATGAGAATTACATGAAAAAACGTGGTTGCAATCATGCTTTTCATGTATTTCTCATTTTTCATGTAGCAGGATCCATCAAAAGTATGCAATATGGGTACTCCTTGGATAAGGAATTAAAATTTTCATCCAACGAGTACTCCCAATTGAAATTTGAGTAAAAAATTTGGTAGATAAGTTGAAAATACAAGTTGAAAAAGTAGGTTTTTCTTCTTTCCCTCTAAACTTTGATGATGTAATCAAATCTTATTTTATTATTTCCACTATTATTTTATAACTTCCTTAGGAGAACCATTTTAGACCTCAAAATTCCCCTAATGTGCAGGGCTTCTGCAGCCCACTGTTGCATCCTCAATTCCAGTAAGTGCTCATGGTGAGGTAGGTTGTCTATCCCTATCTCAATAACCTTCCCTGTTGTAGGAAGGCAAGGTGTTGTGCGATCACGAAGGTGGGCACCACCATCTTTATGTCTACGAAATGTTTCTCCTTGATTTGCAACTCGTTTCACTGGTGCAGCACCATCAAGTCATTATGAATCGAAGTCTACACACCCATGGCCTCATCTAATAATTGGCTGCACTCTCTGACTGCGGTGGCGATGTTGTCAGTTGCTGAATTTACCTCTATAGCACGCTGAGCTCTGACTTATGGTTGGTTCTTCAGCTACAACTTCATCTGTAGATCTCCAATCTGTTGCTCAAACTTTGCTCTGACAGTCTAAAATTCCTCACACAATGCCTTCAGTGCATGTTCCAACCCTTCCAATTTTTAGGCTAGAGTGGCAGAGGCGGGGACCACTAGCACATTGCTACCTACCTGATCAATTTTTCCTTCTACGGTGACATGCTGAGCCTCAACTACACATCACACTTATTTTTCTAACTGTTGTTTCTGCCACAGTTCGACTACTTGCTGTTACAACTCACTGGCAGTGAAATAAGCATGGGCTTCTCAGAACTAAAGCTTGTCTTCAATCATGTTTTGGACCATGTGGATCTTTCCTATGGGCATCATAGCCAAATAAATATTAATTTATCCACAAGCTCTGAGTTTCATGCTCATAATCAATGAATCTATGCAGATGGTAGGATCGGGGACCTAGATGAGGCAAATCTCTCCCATCGAAGGAAAAAATGTGTTGAGTTGTTACGCGTTGGTAGTAGGCAAGCTCACTTGAAGTTGGATTTCCTGGGCCATTCTCGCTTGTATCAGGCTAGCTTGAACCTTTAACTCCTAAATGCCACTCTATAAGTTGTCGAGTATAGCCTTTTACTATGTTTCTAGGTTGGTCCATACCTCTTCTATCATGTATGTGATAGTGTTTTCAATATCATTGATATTTTTCTCAGTTAATGTAAGATCTTCTTCTCTAGTGGCTTTCGGACCTCCCGTGGCCTGAGAGATATGATTTGTCCTCTTAGAGGTCTGTGCTTCATATTTCTCAGTGGTCTGAGCCTCGGTATTCTTTGGTCTGGCACCCTTCTTTTCAGGCGCAATTTCTTTCTCAAGATAAATACTCTCGCGGGTTGTATTTGGTGTGGCCTAAGCTGTAGTTCTTCTTTTCGTTTGTTGTGTACGCCACAAAAAATGAAGAGAGTCTTCAGAATGGATGTAGATGTACCCTCCGCAATCTGCAGATCCAACCAAGCTGGTGACCACTCTATTGTGACACGCACTAAATCGTCTTGTGTCACAAAATAGCGCAACTCGTACCAGATGCCCTCAACGACACCCTTTGCACATATGTGGATGTTGTGGAACGTTGCTTTAAATTCATATATCAAATTATATTGCTCATAAAAGGTTGGAAAAAACCTTGGCTAGAATGAATGGCTTGAAATATCGCAACATAAAAAAGGACCCAAAATATTTTATTATTTGTGATGCACGTGAGGATTGACGAATTTTAGAGCGTGGCGTACAACGTGGCTTCACACATCTCAGGCTCAATGTCAAGGAATTGTGTCTCTTCCAGCTTCTTCCAGCCGATCAGTGCTATCAAAAGCAAGAGCCAAGCGTAGTAAAAATTCTTTCCATCTTCTTATGCCTCACACACATTCTCTAGAAACTCCTTTGCTGAGGTGCTGGGCCCAATTATATTGTGCGCCCTTCTCAAATTTCTCATCGAGCATGATGAAATGGCATGGGATGTCCTTCAATCTACATTTCCTCATCATTTTACATGCGAGGATGACGGTTCCAAAGCGGACACCTGGGTCAATAATATAACTCACCACAAACCTGCGACTATGGCGCATGAATGGATAGTCATTATTAATCTTCTGCGTGACTCTCTTGTCCTGACCCTTGCCTCTAAAATTTGCCACATCATCCACAGCTTGATAAGGCAAGGTAGTGATCCAATGGATCAACACGACATCAAATTGGATATTCTCTCCCAACCATAAACACTTGTCATGTATGAGTGTGAGCAACTGACACACACAAATGTTGTTGATCGAGATGTGCCTAAAATGTGGGATCTGCAGAAAATTTAATAGCCATGCCTTGTGCAGGCCCAACACCCCATGCTTCAACTCAACATGCACAATACCCCCCTCATAATAAACTTGGTATAATTATCTCTCAATTGCGAGCTCTGGAAATTTGTATGCATTTGCGTGGTCTCATTCCTCCATTTTCAGTAGCAGCACTTTGGAAAAAATATTTTCTTCCATTGGGAAATTTTATGGGATTAAGGGCATGTTGATAAATGCCCCCAATTTGTCTAGGTCCTTCGGGACCTTCATTGAAGCTTTGCATTGTGTGACATAATTCGGCAACCGCAAGATGGGGGGAATTTCCACCACATTCTCCTCTTCCATAATAGTCTCAGGAAACTCTACCATGGGTTTCTTCTAACGATCAGTCGTACTGGAGCACGAATTTGGGATATTTATTTAGGGGACTTTTGGGACCCTGAGATCTATCCCTTCTTTTTCCTAACTTGCGTAGGGGTCTTAGTGGCCTGTGCAATGAGATTTTGTCTAGGTCGGGTGGTTATCATACTTGGCAGAATTACGTGGCCTAAACCTCTATGGCGGAAATCCTCCTCAAACACCTAATCAAGGCCAAACATATACATTAAGTAAAGGAGAGAAATCAAAGAGCTCAAGGCACAAAAATCACACATAAAGAAAAGGGGACTAATTTTATCGCTTCGGTAATATTTATAGCTTAGGCGTGTCTCAAATGGTCTCTTGTGCATTAATGTGGCTCCATAAATGACAAAATAACTCCACATATAGCAAAATATCCTCATTAAATACAAATTAAACACTCCTCTAAACTATAATAATTCTTTCTTGTCCAGATTTACTATTCCAACGACTACATTCTGGCCCTTCTGTAACCTAGTCAACCTCCGCGAATAGCTATCGCACATGTGTCATAGCTCTCTGTGCATCTTCCATCCCTTCTACAAAGATCCAATTCTCTAACCATATAGTCACTTGGTGTGCATAGGGAGACAGTCATCCCTTTATGGCTTTAATTGGCTTCTGTTGACATACCCATGAAGATATTCTCCACTCAAGATGGCCAGGTGCACCGCGCCTATGTCAATGATCTCCTTAAAAATATATGGTCCCAGCCAATGCATCTTGAACTTCCTTGGGTAGCATGCAAACTTCTTGTGATAGAACAAGACAAAATATTCTTCCTTAAAGACATTTTTTTTTATATTCCTATCATGCCATGCCTTTTTGGGTGGCTTTTGCGCTTGCTGCTAGAAATTTGCAATAAATTGATCCTCTTTTAGCGCAACCAACTGCGACAAACGTTCCTCCATAATATCTTCTTCTGCCATATCTGTGAATGATGTAATGCGTGGACTTGGAAAAATATACTGCATTGGCATCAAAGCTTCCTGCCCATATACCATCCTGAATGGTGTTTTTCCTATCAACTCCTTACATGTAGTTATATATGCCAAAAGAACCAAAGGTATGGGCACATCCAAATCATTCTAGTTAGCATTGTAAATATTGGTGAGTGCATTCTCCAATATCTTATTGAAAGCTTCTAATGCACCATTCACCTGTGGGTGATATGGAGTGCTCTTCTGATGATGAATCCAAAATTATTCTATCAGATCTTCAATGGTTTCATTCACAAATTTTCTACCTCGATCATTCAAAAAAATATTACGGCATCCAAACCAAGTCAATATGTTTTCAAAAATAAAGTGTATAGTTGTGTTCGCACTACAATCCTTCACAGTCTGAGCTTTGTCCTAACAGGTTACATAGTATGTCATAGTGATTATGTAATGTGCACCTGTCCTCTTTCCTAGATGGTTAATAGGTCCAATAAAATCCATGGCCCATTTATCAAATGGTTGCAACACCATGTGTGGATTCAAGGGCATCTCATATCTGTGTGATGACTTTCATGTCCTCTCGCATATATCACATGCACAACAATGTGCATATGCATCATTTTGAAATGTGGGCCACCATAAAATAGCTTACAAAATCTTCTGTGCAGTTTCCTTTCCTGCATAGTGACCTCCAACAACCCCTCCATGAGCTTCAGCTAAGATGTTTTGTCTCTCGAACTCCAAGACATATCTTGACTTCATCTGCACCTATCTTATACAACCGACCAACAATGATAGTAAAGTCATTTGTGTGTGCCACCAAATATTTATTTTTCTGCAATGTATACTCAAGCACATGTATAGTATTATAAAAATGAATGATATTAGGGAAATTATCATCAACCACTTTTATGGCAAATAATTGTGTGTCGAGTAAACAATCCTCCAAAATAGTTGACTCTTCTCCATTTTCAATGCACAACAGATGGTTTGACTCACCATTTAGTCTATCGAGTTTCATAATAACCTCAAAATCATACTCCTGAAACAAAAACAACCATTTTCAGATATTTCGCCCCAACACGGGCTTATTGACTAGGTACTTCAAGGCAGAGTGGTTAGTAAAAATCTTGAAGTGTCCTCCTAACATATAGTGGCAAAATTTCTGCAGTGCATACACCATCGCTAGTCCTTCTCTCCCAGTGTTTGAATAATTACACTCTGCACTTGAGAGGTTGCTACTTGCATAGGCAATAGGGTGATCGATCTCTTTGGATACTCGGTGTGTTAAGATAGCCCTGAGCGTGATGTAGGAGGCATCAAGATGCACATGAACCACTGTTTACCAATCAAGAAAGATAAATATGGGCATAGTGACCATCTTATCCTTCAGCAGTTCAAAGCTCTTCTGACATTCCTCATCCCAACACAATGTCACATCCTTCTTGAGAAATTTCTCCATTTGTGTAGTGATCAACGCATAACCCTGAATGAATTTTTTATAATATCCAGTCTTCCCCAATGTTGAGCACAATTGTTTGAAATTCACAGGAACTTCCAGATCAACAATCACTAGGATCTTCCCATGATCTACCATCAATCCTTACTCGCAGACAATATGATGCAACAATATTCCTAATGGCACACAAAATATGCAATTATTCAATTAAGTGAGATTTAATACTTCCTATAGGTATCCAACATTAAGTGTAGACTTGATACATGCTTTTTCAACAAACCAAAGACAATCCAATCATCAAAGTATACTTCTAGAAATTTGTGGATATACTCCTTTAATGCTGAAACTACTACACGAGAGAAGATAGCAGGTTCATTTTTTAATAAAAATGGTATTATTGCATACTAAAAATATACCCATTCTATTGCAAAGGTTGTTTTACTCCTATCCTCTAGCGTAATCCTGATCTAATGATATCCTGAGAAACCATATGTGAATGAATAAGCCTCTTCTCTTCCTACATTGTCGAGGGTCTCATCAGAAAATGGGGTTGGAAATGTATCATGTACACAAGCATCATTTAGTTTGCATAGATCGCCACAAATCCTTATCTCTCATTTATTATTCTTATCATGTACCACCATGGGACTCACCTAATCATATTCTTCCACTGCTTCTATAATGCCTGCAACAACCATTTTATCCAACTCTTCCCTAATTTTTTTCTTGTATTTGAGAATAAATATATAAGGGTGTTGCTTCACTGGTCATGCATCAGGTTTCAGGGTGATCTTCATGACCCCAAGCTCTCCAATTATCCCCTTCAACTTAGATAACTTTGTAGGGAAAAGGTCTTGATACTTGGTAAGAAGCTCAACAACCTTTCCCATTGTATCATCGTCCCAATAATCTCCAATCTTTGTTAACTTCGGCCTTTCTTCAGATCCAATGTTCACTTGTCAAATCTTCAGAGACTTTGTGACATCCAACGACGTAATTGAAGGCCCAAAAACTGCACATTGTCCCTTAGATTCAGGAATTTTCATATTTGGTGGATCTTTGTAAGTTTATTCTACTGTCATATTTATGCAGTTGAAAATATCCCTCATCTGTGAATCCCATGCTGGCAAAGCACCCTCTATTATTGGATTGGAAGTATCAAATATGACTTCTTGGATATATTGCATCACTTTTGCCAAGAAATCAAATCCACTCTCAAAACTGAATGTCAAAATGAAACTTTCAGTCCGCGTAAACCATTCATTGGTTCCTCGGCACAACTCTATCTCTACATACCAATTAGGAGGCACCTTCCCCAATGTTTGAATGAACATGCGGACCCATTCAGGTCTCAGATATGTGCCCCATACTTCAGTCCATTTCACCATATGTCTGCATGGATCACCCTTTCCAGAATAAACTTCTTCCATCCTGGTAGTCAGACACTCAAAGTGAAATATCATCATTTCCATGCACTCTTCCTAGTTTCTCGTGTTTCCTTTGTGAGTCTCCCACCATCATGTTGGAGTAGTGTGTAATGCTATATCTAATGCATGGAATATCTATCCTTATGGAACAAATATTTCAAGTTCTCCTAAAAACATGTTCACATTAGTTAAGCCATCATAATATGGTAATTCTCATACCTCGAATGACATGGAGTGAAGAGATATGATCACTTGATTACAACACATCATAGATACTTCATGTAGATTATTCTGCCAGTTCTCGAATTATTCATCAGAATCTAAGAAGCAGAAACTTTCCTTTTCCCAACTAACCCTTCCATTAGTAGTTGGGTTGATCCAATCATCATCTTGCGCATTCATCTTATAGATATGGTTAACATCGTCATAAGCATGCATAGGTTCTATATATCTTGCACCTTCTGTAGGATCTAAGGGAACTACAAATCTGGTTCCATTTTTCTTAAATACCATACTTCTCCTTTTCAAATTTATGATGTCATCCATATAAATAGCCCAATATAACCCCAATAGTGCAGGATGAGGTTCACTATCGTCCACAAATTGTATGACTTCGAAATATGAAATAAACTTAACTCCTTCAATATCTACTACCACATGTGACAATCTTCCTAATGGAATGATTTTCTCTCCATTCACCATGCACAACTGAATAGTAGACCACTACATATTAGGCTCTCCCATGCACTGCCAAGTTTTATTAGGTAATACATTTTCATCAGATCATAGATTTAGAATAACTTGATCCATTTTATAAACATTGTTTTGAGCAGTCAAGCACATCTCTTGTCTAGTTTATTTTTTCTTATTTGTCTTATAGATCTTCTTGAAAAAATTTTGTTCCATCCAAGGTTGTTCTTTTTCTACATAGTTATCTATCAATTCTTGAAGATTTTCCACTTCCTTTGTGTTGCACAATAGTTTAATGAAGGCTTGCAATAATGGCTTTATTTCTTCATCTACTCCACCCACATTCATAGGTATACTTAATGTATATGTGCTTTCTTTTGCAAATCCAATATTTTCTTCTACAAAAGTTTATTTTTCATATTGTAAATCAAATCCTTCCCTTTTCTCATGTGCCTTTAGAATCCAAAGATCAACATCTTGTTTCTTCCCTTTGTCCTCACTAGTGTCTGCTCCACTTCTAGTGACAACATTTATGCTAGGATCCTCTTCGCGCAACTTTTACCTTACCATCTGAATATTCTGCGTCCGAGTCTCCGAATTCTTCTCCTACATCTTAGAAATAAAAATAGGATAATCTTCAATTACATGATCAAACTTATTACAGTACCTTCATGATTGTCATGCAAGATTTGGACAGTCGCGCGCATAGTGACAAACATCTCCACAATTGTATAAAATGACCCATCCCCTTCCACGATCTCCTGATCCTCCTCCTCTTCCTCTTCCTCTAGTCTGGAATCCACTGCACCTAGATGAGGACGAGGGTGAGGTAGGTTTGGCCTGCATTATGAACATATTAGCTTTTTCAATCATCAGATCAAAACTTCGGTAGTGTTGGTCATTATGTCCCAGTGATATTAAGCAGAATCTACAAAACAATTGCTTCATCTAAGGCATATATTTTCCAATGCTTTGATAGATATCTATCGCATGCAGACCCGTACACTGACAGCTTGTGCACCATTTTTTGGTTTGATGGGTCCCGACCCAGGTTCATATTTATTGTGCAACAAATAAACCCTCCAACTACTGGTCCTTTTGGAAATGACCTCCTTGTGCAGATCAAAGTCTCACCCGAAGCAGTATGGTGTTGGAAATATTGTCATTGATGGAAAATAAGGTAAAGAACAGCAGCAGGGAATATGTACAGCAGAAGGCAAAGGCAGAGGTCGAGCAGCGCTGAAGCAGAAATAGGCAAAGGAGACAGGCTAAAATTATAACAGTCGAATATAGAGGCACAGTGAAATGGTCGAACAGTAGAGATAGAGGCAGAGACACAACTGTCATTCCGAGAATCGCTACCTCAGCCGGGGGATATATATAATTACAAATAATTACGGGAATCGCTTAACTCCAGCGGAAATGTAATGCATATAATACAGAACCATATTCTGGGAATCACACACTCCAACCGGCGTTATACATTTAATATAACAAAAATATTATTCCAGGAATCGCATAACCCGTTGGAAAAGTATACATATATATCAGTTATATAAGTGGAGCACTTTATTATAAGAACCAAGCTTTATACGGTGGGACCCCTCCCCAATTGCAATCGGAGCATCGCAGTATAGGCCAATCAGAACATCCAACCAAATACTTGCGATTGCGATTGAAGCCCGGATCCAATGGGTGTATAAACGGTGGTTAATACATATTTGAATTCTAGCCTAATCGCATTGGAGCATCGTAGTATAGGCTAATCAAAACATCCAACCAAATACTTGCGATTGTGATTGAAGCCCGGACCCGATGGGTGTATAAACGGTGGTTAATACATATTTTAATTCCAGCCTAATCCCATCGGAGCATCGCAGTATAGGAAAATTGGAACATCCAACCAAATAATTGCGATTGCGATTGAAGCCCAGAACCAATGGGCTTATAAATTATGATTAACAAATGTTTCAGTTCCACCGGCAAAATCTAGTAAAAAGTGGTCAATCGCATCAGAGTTAAAGTGGAGCATCAGAACATCACAACAGAAAGTTGCGATTGCGATTGAGATTCAGACCCGATGGACTTATAAACTATGACTTGATAGGTTTGAGTTCCAGAACATGTTAACAAAGATTTGCGATTGCGATTGAAAGACCGGACCCGATGTGTTTATAAGCCACGACTGATATATGCTTGAAGTTTCGTCATAACAGTGAATAATCAGAATCGGAGCATTAAGACATCGGTACTTTCAAATGGAATTTGCAGCAATCGCAATCGGAAGAAGTTGAGGAGTGATACATCGCTTCGGAAAGATCGGCGAGTGGGCCCGTAAGTACATTTTTTATGTATTAAAATTATGTTTCAGCAGTACATCACTGGAAGTCACATATGTTATACAGAACAGCAGTCTATTTGTGAAAACTTTTTCTAAATATGCCGAGAGTTGAAATTACCATATATGTATATATATATATATATATATATATATAAAGGCGCTATTATATATATATATATATATATAACGCTGTTGCGATGTGCCGTGTGGTCCGTGGGGTTTATGTATTTGCCTCAGCTTAACGGGAGGGCGATTACTAATATACAACGATTGTGATATATGTCCGTTCCGCTTGCGGAACTTCCACATCAACAAGACACTTATTGTATGAAAGGCATTGGGATATGCCCAGATTTAAAAGGCAGCAGTTACACCTCAGCAGAGGACAGAAAAGCAAACAGAGCTGAAAAGAGATAAAGCACAGTCAAAGAAAAGACAAATGCGCAGCGATCCAAAAGGCTGTATGAGTGAGCTGGAGCTCTCATTGTAATTAAATGTAATATTTTAATTGGTTTATATTGTTTGTGATGCATTGGCAAGTCTCCGGAGGAAAAACAAAGCTCCCACTGTAATATTGAAATTAATGCATGTTGTTATATTTTCTGAATGAGCGAGTGAAAGAAATGAAAAGGCAGAAAGCGAAGAGGCATGGCTGTCCATTCCAAATTCATTGAGGAATGCTAACAGTCACAAGAAAATCCTTATAAATAATATCATCTTGATATGAAAAATGAGGAGAGAGAGAGTAAATCTAGAGAAGGCAGAATATAGAAGTGTGAGGCAGAGAAGATTAAGAAAAGAAGAGCAGAAAGAGAAGCTACAGAACAGAGCTGATATCTGAGGTAAATCAGCAAACATTCAGTTTGATAAATTGAGGAAGTTGGAGCTTCCCTATCAAGTTGCAGCTTGATAGCTATCAGTTGTAGCTGATTGAGGTTGGAGCCTCCTGTAGGTTGGTGCCTGCAGAAAATTGAAGGGATTTGGTGCTTCCTTGCAAGTTGTAGCTTGCAGAATTGAGGATAGAGCCTCATGTAGGTTGGTGCCTGCAGAAAATAGTGGTGAGAGGGATTTGGAGCTTGCCTTTGCATCACAACAATAATAAGATGTGGTTTTATCCCTTTATGGGTTTCCACTTACATATGTTGTCTCTGTGTGTGTTTCTTATGTGTTGATGTGATTCCTTCAATCTGCTTAATTTTTTGCTGCTCTCAACATAAGTGTGGTGTCACATTAATTTACTATTGGCTGCAACATTTTAATACTATTCACAAATTAAGCTATAAATAAATTTGGTGAAAATTTTGAAAATCTTATGTATGTATTAAACTGATTCACCCCCCCCCCCCCTCTCAGTTTAATTAAAGATCCAACAATTGGTATCAGAGCAGGTTCCTTTGTGCAAGTCTAACAACTGAAAGGAGATCCTAGATGGCTAGTAAAGAAGGATGCTCAACCAATAAAGCCCCTTTCTTCAATGGTGAAAATTATGCTTTCTGGAAAATCATAATGAGGACATACATAATGTCTCTAGGAATAGAAGTCTGGGCTGCTGTGGAATTAGGATATGCCCCAAAGGCAACTGACACAGAGAAAGAAACAAAACAAGATTTTGTGGCTAACGCAAAAGCCATGAATGCCATCCTGAATGGATTGTGTGAAGCAGAGTTTATTAAAGTAATGCACAAAGACTCTGCCAAAGAAATATGGGATACTCTTGAGAACATACATGAGGGAGACAAGAAAGTGAAGACTGCCAAACTTCAAGTCTATAGAGCCCAGTTTGAGAACTTAAGAATGAATGATGATGAAGACATTGCCAGTTTCTTCCTAAAAGCTACAAAAATTATTAACAATATGAAAGCTTTTGGAGAAAAAATGCCAGAAAGTATAATTGTACAAAAAATTCTAAGATCTCTTCCATCCAGATTTAATCCAAAGGTGTCTGCAATAGAAGAAACAGCTGATTGGGAGACCTTGACCATGAACCAGTTACTTGGAAATCTAACAGCCTATGAAATGAGGCTCCCACAGAAGAAGCCAAGTACGAGGGAAGCAACCTTTAAAACAGAAAAGAAGAAAGAAGAAGAGGAAGAAATATGCTCTTGCTCAGATGAAGAAGAAGAAAAATTTGTCAAGAAACTGGATAGAGGCTCAGGTAAATAAAAAGGTAAACTTCCTTTCAATTTATTTAACTGTGGAAGAGTTGGAAACTATGCTGCTAAGTGTCCTCACAAGAAAGCAAGGCATCAGGCTCAAGAGTCAGAGAAAAATAAATCAAAAACCTGGCAGAAGGGAAAGAAGTTTAGCAGAAAATATTTCTATGCTCAACAAGACATCAGTACATCTGAAGATTCAGATGAATCCTCAAGTGAAGAAGGAACCTCAGAATTTTTATTGATGGCGATAGAAGATCTTGAGGGACTCCTACTAGAAGATGAATAAGAAGAAGGGGAAGTCGACCTTGAGGGGGAGCTAAGAATTGCTCTGGAAGAGATTGACAAACTGAAACTGAAGTGCAGAAAACAAAAGGACATTCTTCTTAAGTATGTAAGAGAAGAAAAAAACTCAGAAGTCCTCATGTAGCTAAAGGTAGAGCTTGAAGAAGCCAAGAATATAGAAGACATGTTACTTCAGCAAATCAAGGATAAAACCTGAGAACAAGAGAAACTGGAAGAAGAAGTAGTATGTCTCAGGAAGAAACTAGAAAATGCTCAAAGTACAGTGGTTATAAACTCTTCTCAAACAACAATCTCTAGCAAGTTGAATGAAATTCTGGTTGCTCAAAGATCCCCAATGATAAAAATAGGTATAGGCTATGAAGGAGAATATAGTCAAGGCAAAGAAAAGGAATACAAAAATATAATTTTTGTAAAAGCAAAGAAGACTGATGAAGCAGCTTAGTCAATTCCTATAAAAGAAGAAACATGTAATAAGGATGACAGAGATAAGAAGAAATCTCTAGTAACAAAAAATGAAATAAATACTAAAAAGACAGAAAAAGAATCATATGTCCCTAAGTATGTCAAATTTGGAAGCCATCAAGGGAGATTCTTCCCTCCCATGAAGAATGCCACCTGTTATTTCTGCCACAAGCCGGGACACATTGCTGCATATTGTTATGCAAGCAAGAGTAATTCAAACCTGCAAAAGATGCAAACAGTGAAGAGACTGTCTCAAACAAACAAATGGAGAAAAAAACCTTACATCAGGTATGAAAATAATTTCTATGGTTATTTTTTTTATTGTAAGGAATTTGGCCATAAAATTACTGAATGTAGAAAGTATGGACACATATTGATGTTCAACACCTCAAGGAGGTTTATGAATCAGAGAAATTTTTCTCATACTCACAATTCTGCAAAAACTATGATCAAATGTTGTATATGCAATCAAGTTGGACAAATACCTTCCAAATGTCCTTTCAAAAGGATGTGATTCATCAAGTCACAAAAGACACCAAGAAAAAGGATGCCCCCAGTGGATAAAGAAGGAAAATAAGTGTGATTTAGCTCTAACTGCTCAAGACCTGAAAAGCCAGTGGTACTTGGACAGTGGCTGCTCAAAATACATGACTGGAGACAAAAGCAAGTTTATAACTCTTGATGAAAATAAATCTGGTAATGTTACTTTTGGAAATGATAAATCAAGAAAAATCAAGGGAAAAGGATCAGTCAGCATAGACAATGGCAGAGGAAAGGCCCAAGATGTATTATTTGTAGATGGGTTGAAAACAAATTTACTAAGTGTTAGTCAGATGTGTGACAAAGGCTGCGAAGTTCTCTTTAGGGCACAATATTGTGAAGTCAGATCAAGCACCACATGTAAGACTCTGCTCAAAGGAGTTCGAACAGAGAGTAATGTTTACATTGTGAAAGAGGAAGATGAAGCATGTCATTTTAGCAAACTAGAAGAGTCATGGTTATGGCATAAAAGATTGGGACATCTCAGCTTCGATCACATCATCAGACTAAGCAAGAAGAAAGCTGTCAAAGACATGCCAGAAATAAAGAAGCCATCCAATACCATATGCAAATCTTGTCAATTGGGTAAACAGACTCGCACATCCTTTAAGGCCAAAGAGGAGTTATCAACAAGAAGACCACTTCAGCTTGTGCACATGGATCTGTGTGGACCTGCAAGAACTAAAACACCAAGTGGAGAATCCTACTTCATGCTGATAATAGATGATTTATCCAGAATGACATGGGTTTCTTTTCTCAAGAATAAATCGGAAGCTCTGGACAAATTCAAAATATTCAAAGCATTAGCAGAAAATCAGACAGGATGCAAGCTAAAATGCATCAGATCGGACAGAGGAGGTGAATTCACAGATTATGACTTTGCAGATCTATGCAATGAATATGGCATAAAACAACAATTTACTATTGTAGGGACACCTCAGCAGAATGGAGTAGCAGAGAGACAAAACAGATCTGTTCAACAAATAGCCAGAGCCATGATGCAGGAGAATAATATTCCACAAACCTTCTAGGCAGAAGTAGTACACACAGCAGTGCATATTCTGAACAAAGCCCACTTAAGGCCAAGCAGTGACAAGACTCCCTATGAACTATGGCATGGGAAACCTGCTTCAATTAAACATTTTAGAATCTTTGGAAGCAAGTGTTACATAAAGAATAATAATGAAAATCTTGGGAAATTTGATGCAAGAGCAGATGAAGGGATATTTCTGGGATATGCATCCAAAAGTAAAGGGTACAGGTGCTACAACAAGACTCTTCGGAAAATAGTTGAATGTATTGATGTGAGATTTGATGAAGAACTTCCAAACAATACAAGAAATACAGACTGCAGCAGTCCATCAGAAAACCATGAAGAAGAAGACCAGAATGATGATGAAACAAGAAAGACAACAGAAGATGCAAAACTGAGCTCGAAAGCCCCCTCAAGATACACTCAGAAGAATCATCCTGAAGATCAGATCATAGGAGACAAGAAAGCAGGGGTCTAGATAAGAAGCCAGCTAACAAAACAAACAGAAGAGGTATACATAGCCATGTTGTCACAAATAGAGCCAAAGAAATTTGAAGAAGCCAGCAAGGACAAGTCTTGGGTGAATGCTATGAATGAAGAATTGGACCAAATTGAGAAAAATAAAACCTGGGAACTTTTGCTTAGACCCACTGAGAAAAATGTCATAGGCTCAAAATGGGTATTCAAAAACAAAATGAATGAATAAGGACATGTAATCAAGAATAAAGCCAGACTTTTCTGTAAGGGATACTGAAAAATTGAAGGACTGGATTACGATGAAACATTTTCCCCTGTAGCCAGAATGGAAGCTATCAAAATGTTTCTGGCATTTTCATGCTACCAAAACTTCAAAGTATATCAAATGGATGTAAAATCTTCATTTCTGAATGGAGACTTAGAAGAAGAAGTCTACATGGAACAAACAGAAGGTTTCTCATTGACAGACAAAGAAAACTATGTGTCCAGACTGAAGAAGGCCCTATATGGACTAAAACAGGCTCCTCGTGCTTGGTACTAAGGCTGGATAAATATTTGCAAAAACAAGGTTTTAAGAGAGGTGGAGTAGACAAAAATCTATACATAAAAGCCCATGAAGATGAACTCCTGATTTTTGTAGTATATGTTGATGACATTATGTTTGGAAGCAACAGAGATGAACTAGCAAAAGGGTTTGCTGATGAGATGAAAACAGAGTTTGAAATGTCTATGATTGGAGAGCTTAGTTTCTACTTGGGATTGAAAATTCAACAAAAGAACACATGCACATTCATCTCTCAGGAAAAATACTTAAAAGAAATGCTAAAAAAATTCAAAATGGAGGACTGAAAACCTGTGTCAACTCCCATGACCACGGATTGCAAGCTGTGTGTTGATGATGGGTCTGCTGATATAGATCAAAAACTCTACAGATCCATGATAGGAAGTCTATTGTATTTGACTGCATCAAGACCAGACATCATGCTATCAGTAGGACTAGTGGCTAGATATCAAGCAGCACCTAAACAAAACCATGTTCTAGCAGTCAAAAGAATATTTAGATATCTACAAGGAACAACATAGTATGGACTTTGGTATCCTAAGGGAAAAAGCTTCACTTTGACAGCATACACAGATGCAGATTGGGCCAGCCGTGTGGATGACAGGAAAAGCACAAGTGGAAGTGCTTTCTATCTAGGAGAAATTCTAGTGGCATGGTTAAGCAAGAAACAAACATCTATCTCTCTGTCTACAGCAGAAGCAGAATATATAGCAGCAGCAGCATGTTGTACACAAGTCATGTGGATGAAGCAAACCCTCCAAGACATGAAGGTAAGCATCGAAGAACCTATCTCAATCAAATGTGATAATACAAGTGCTATAAGTATATCTAAAAATCCCGTGCTTCACTCAAAAGCCAAACATATTCCAATCAAGTATCATTTTATCCGAGAACAAGTGGCTTAAAAGATAGTAAAACTAGAGTATGTGCCAACAAAAGAACAGACAGCAGATATATTTACTAAACCGCTTGCCAGAGAACCATATGAATATTTGAGAGACAGACTAGGGGTAGTATCTGTAGATGCTACTCTCTAATATGAAGAGAAAGCACAGTTTCAGGGGGAGAATAGAAACGAAAATATCATTCCCAAGGGGAGATTAACCAGCAAGGGAAGAATGAAAACATGTCCTCGGGATCAAAAGAATTATGGAAAGAATACTTTCATCATAAAAGAATCAATAAAAGGGAAAAAGGGTCAGTGTTGCAACGAAAAGTTGGTGAACCCAATGTGAAACCTGAATCTCATCCAAAGGATTGAAGCAGTAGCGTACAAAGACAACAGATCTTAGATAAAAGAAATGAACGAAATTTTGAAAATTAAAATTAATAAATAAAAACGTAGAATCAAAGAATATAAGTGGTAGTGTATAAAATAAGAATTCAAACTCCTTGCCAATAATGTCAAAGGGGGAGGAAGAGCAAACAACAGGAGGAAAAGCAGGCAAACAGGAAGAGCAAGCAATAGGAGGAAGAGCAGGAAAATAGAGAAAGTGTATTGCCATCAATGCTAAAGGGGGCGACTGTTGAAAATATTGTCATTGATGGAAAATAAGGCAAAGAACAACAGCAGGGAATATGTACAGTAGAAGGCAGAGGCATAGGTCGAGCAGCGCTGAAGCAGAAACAGGCAAAGGAGACAGGCTAAAATTATAACAGTCGAATACAGAGGCACAGCGAAACAGTCGAGAAGTAGAGACAGAGGCAGAGACACAGCTGTTATTGTAGAGACACAACTATCATTCTGAGAATCGCTACCTTAGACGGGGGATATATATAATTACAAATAATTCCGGGAATTGCTTAACTCCAGCAGCAATGTAATGCATATAATACAGAACCATATTCCAGGAATCACACACTCCAACCGGCATTATACATTTAATATAACACAAATATTATTCCAGGAATCGCATAACCCATTGGAAAAGTATACATATATATCAGTTATATAAGTGGAGCGCTTTATTATAAGAACCAAGCTTTATACGGTGGGACCCCTCCCCAATCGGAATCGGAGCAGCGCAGTATAGGCCAATCAGAACATCCAACCAAATACTTGCGATTGCGATTGAATCCAGGACCCCATGGGTGTATAAACGGTGGTTAATACATATTTGAATTCCGGCCTAATCACATCGGAGCATTGCAGTATAGGCTAATCGGAACATCCAACCAAATACTTGCCCGATGGGTGTATAAACGGTGGTTAATACATATTTGAATTCTGGCCTAATCGCATCGGGGCATCGCAGTATAGGCCAATCGGAAAATCCAACCAAATACTTGCGATTACGATTGAAGCCCAGACCCGATGGTCTTATAAATTATGATTAACAAATGTTTCAGTTCCACTGGAAAAATGCAGTAAAAAGTGGTCAATCGCATCGGAGTTAAAGTGGAGCATCGGAATATCACAACAGAAAGTTGTGATTGCGATTGAGATTCGGACCCGATGGACTTATAAACTGTGACTTGATAGGTTTGAGTTCCAGAACATGTTAACAAAGATTTGTGATTGCGATTGAAAGACCGGACCTGATGGGTTTATAAGCCACGACTGATATATGTTTGAAGTTTCGTCATAACAGTGAATAATCGGAATTAGAGCATTAATACATCGGTACTTTCAAATGGAAATTGCAGCAATTTCAATTGGAAGAAGTTGAGGAGTGATACATCGCATCGGAAAGATCGGCGAGTGGGCCCGTAAGTACATTTGTTATGTATTAAAATTATGTTTCAGCAGTACATCGCCAAAAGTCACATATGTTATATAGAACAACATTCTATTTGTGAAAACTTTGTTTAAATATGCCGAGAGTTGAAATTACCATATATGTATATATATATAAAGGCGCTGCTATATATCTATATCTATATATATATAACGTTGTTACGATGTGCCACGTGGTCCGTGGGTTTTATGTATATGCCTCAGCTTAATGGGAGGGCGATTACTAATATACAACGATTGTGATATATGTCTGTTCCGCTTGCGGAACTTCCACATCAACAAGACACTTACTGAATGAAAGGCATTGGAATATGCCTAGATTTAAAAGGCAGCAGTTACACCTCAGCAGAGGATAGAAAAGAAAACAGAGCTGAAAAGAGATAAAGCATAGTCAAAGAAAAGACAAATGCGCAGCGATCCAAAAGGTTGTATGAGTGATTTGGAGCTCTCTTTGTAATTAAATGTAAATATTTTTAATTGATTTATATTGTTGTGATGCATTGGAAAGTCTCCGGAGGAAAAACAAAAATCCCACTGTAATATTAAAATAATCACCTACAGTTACATTTTTTTTTTAGTAAGCTGGAAAAGAAATGAAAAGGAAGAAAGTGAAGAGGTATGGCTATCCATTCCAAATTCTTTGAGGGATGCTAACAGTCACAAGAAAATTCTTATAAATAATATTATCTAGATATGCAAGGAGGAGAGAGATAGAGAGTAAATCTAGAGAAGGAAGAGTATAGAAGTGTAAGGCAGAGAAGACTAAAAGAAGAGCAGAAAGAGAAGCTACAGAATAGAGCTGATATCTGAGGTAAATAAGAAAACATTTAGTTTTGAAAATTGAGGAAGTTGGAGCTTCCCTATCAAGTTGCAGCTTGATAGCTGTCAGTTGTAGCTGACTGAGGTTGGAGCCTCCTGTAGCTTGGTGCCTGCAAAAAATCGAAGGGAGTTGGTGCTTCCTTGCAAGTTGTAGCTTGCAGAATTGAGGATAGAGCCTCCTGTAGGTTGGTGCCTATAGAAAACAATGGTGAAAGGGATTTGGAGCTTGCCTTTGCATCACAACAATAATAAGATGTGGTTTTCTCCCTTTATGGGTTTCCACTTACATCTGTTGTCTCTGTGTGTGTTTCTTATGTGTTGATGTGATTCTTTCGATCGGATTGATTGTTTGCTGCTCTCAACATAAGTGTGGTGTCACATTAATTTAATATTGGCTGAAACATTTTAATACTGTTCAAAAATTAAGATATAAATAAATTTGGTGAAAATTTTGAAAAGCTTATGTATGTATTAAACTGATTCACCCCCCCCTCTCAGTTTAATTAAAGATCCAACATATGGGGGGGTGCTCGAACCAGGTTTCCACATCTTGAGGAAGAATTTGATGTGGTGGCCCTAAACACAATTGTAACATAACTTATGATAGATAAGAAGCAGAGGCGTGCATAAACAGGTCAATAAAATATTAGATCAACTTCATTGTAGATTCAGGCAAGTGTGCTTAAAAATATGAAAAAATCACATATCTTTGAAGATTATTCCAGCATGCAATATATATAACTTAAGCAGATATATTCATTGATGCAGCCTAAAAGCTGCTAATACCCAAATGTGAAAAATTAATACATAGTTTGCCTAAAAAACGAGGATAGGTTCATAGATTCTCTAAGAACCATTAAAAACCCATTATAAACTTAATTAAATTCATTTATGAAGAAGCTCCTTTTTAAGTGGTTCTTAGGTTTTATATCTCATATAATAAAGTTTTACCTTTATATTATGGCCACCTCCATTTCCTTACCCAATGCTTACGTGGTATCGCACTTTGGAAAACTTACTCTCATCGAGCATCACTCCCAAACTATATTACGCAGACCGCCAATTACATCGCTTCGCACCGTCGAACCTTTTCCTTAACACTTCATCGCAGATTGGATTTCAACTATATTACGCAGATCGCAACCCATAACAAATAACTTTAACATCAAACATATAATTCTGCCAATGCAAAATTGCGATAAAGATGTTGCATCACAACATCACAACTTCCAATGCTTATCTCAAATCTACCTCTCACATGTTTAAGTCTATAATGTTGACTGCTAAACCATATTTTATGCAATGTGCGATATGCGCTAGACCCCGTCGACACGTGGCTCCTCTTCACTATTTTCCCAAGTTATCACATTGTAACTTAAGTATTTTACCTTGTGATCGTACATTCCCAATTAATCTTGTGAAGTGACCTGAGCCATCGATCTTCACTCCATATTTGTGATATTATCTCCACCGTCCATCTTCCTACTTTTTTTGGAATTCTTCTATGAATTTTCTTCCTTAGTCAATTTTCTGTTTCTTAGGCTGCTGCCACTCTATAACTTTGTCTTCTTGACTTGATACTTCTCCTGAGCTTATCTCTATTCGTTCACTCAGATATTTAGCTTTCACGCTTGCTACAATTCCTTACCCATTGTTCCCAAATCAGAATACATAACCTCATTCTGTATTACTTCTCTGAATCTTGAATTCAGATTAATTCACCTTCGACCTTCACAACAGTTTATCTACACTCATTTTCTCCAATTAGCCTCTCTCATATCCAATTGTTCCAGAACTGGAATCACTCATGATTCTACTCAGTTCTTCCATTGCAAGTCCTTTTCACTTAGAAAGACCTATTCACATATTTAAAGTTCATTCATAGAGAATCATTTCACATATAAATAATATTTGTTGTATTATGAATCACTGAGCGCGTAAAAGAAACAAACACACAGTTTTATGATTCATCAACACAACACTCTCTTCATGAACTTATAATTGAGTTTTCTATTCACCAGTAAATATTTACATAATAATAATTTCCTCTAAGCCCGATATTCTATTTCGATGGCCTGTCAATTATATTTCTCCCTCTCTACCTGTAGGCTTACCTCCTCTAAATTAAATTCTATTCTTTCAATCCTTATCAAAATATTCCTAAACTTCAGGAACTAACTCTTATGTTTCTGTAACTGTCTTCTAAACTTAGAACTTGATCTTATATTTTCTGAACTGAATGGATCAATCCTATCTTATTATGCTGGCTTATCCAACAATTTATGCCAACACGCGGATTCAATTTCATGACTAAGCTCTTTGATTAATGAGTCAACACCTATCTAGAACCTTATAGACTAATACTTGTGAACTATGAAGTATTTACAATATTTTACAATGATTATACAAAAGGAATGTCCCTCTTGGACCAATTTCAATACCTTAGGCCTTGAGTTACATTACAAACTTAACTTGAGGGCAGATGCTCATGCATCATTAATTAACAATATATTTCATTCATAATACACTTCATTCATTCACACAAATGAATTTTTTCCTAAGAGAAGTAAATGCGTAGTCTCATAACTAATTCTGATCTTAAAGAAATAAACATAATAGATTAGCAATAATAAGATAGATAACACATCAATCACATAACACATTTGATTTCACCAAAACCTTATTCTCATTAATATATTCAATCATTTTAGTACATTCAACCTTCCCTTACAAATTATCATTCTGCGTGTGCACACAGCCAACGGAGTCTGCACATAGCCAAGACTAGGTCTCTGCGAACACAACCAACAACAACCTTTCTACCCAAAACCCAGACTTAGATTAAAATCCTTACAAAATGTTCATCCACATAAGCATCATAATCTTACTCTACTATAATCGATCTATATATATTTATACCAATCTTAGTGCGTATATACTATGGTCTCAAACCATAGTTTGAGGTCCATAACTTTCCCTTAAAACCCATTTACATAAAGTAGGGAATTTGACCCGCCCCAAATCCCCTTTTACTCTTACACGCAGTGCACACAACACAAATATATACAAAAAGCTTACCAATCTTAATCCCAGGGGACCCTGCTCCAGCATGCCTACTAGATCCTATAAATGTAAAAATGAATAAATGATCATCAACAAAAGAGTTGTGGGAGAATCTTCAAGATATTCATTAAAAATTAAATTTTCTCATAACCTCAAAGATGCAAATCCAAGAGAACAAGAATTATTCAAAAGTAGAGAAGTTGGTTGAAAGAAAATTTGAAGATAGCAAGAGCAAGGAATACTTAGAATATAAAGAAAAGCTCAAAGAAGATCCCATGTAAAAACTTGTAGCTGCCCTAGAAGAGATAAGCATTTTGAAAAATGAAAATGAGGAGCTCAAGAATAAAGCACAAGATGGTTACCATGACCTTGATAATTTAAGGAATGAGGTTGACCTCTTCAAGCTTCAAGTACAAGAAAACATATAAGGAGATCACGAAGGTAAGGAGATCACCAATAAATGTCTCATGAAATAATAGTGAGAGTGGAAAACACATTAATAATAATATTTCTTTTATTCATTTTGAATTCTCCTTCGGGGAAAGATGGTTTTTCCCTAGGGCAGTTGGATTTCTCTTGGGAAAATTCATCCCAAAGATGCCCGAGATTTCAAAACTTCTTCTGTTTATTCCAACTTGTCTTCTCTCATTCAGTACATTGTGTTGCAACATCTATGATTTAGGTAGGTTTTTATGGATAAATGCTTTGTTTCCTTGACTATATCATTTGTCAAGAGAAGACTTATTTTTTTTGTGGTAAATTTTTTCAAGATTTGAATAGCGATTGGAAAATGCTTGAAATCTATTTTTTTCTTTGCATTAAATGAAACCTTGGGGCTCAAATGTCTAGCAATTGTAAAGATATCAATCATTTGTGATGCTATGGTAGTTTTGGATTTTTAGAAGAGGAATTTTTCTATATAAGAAACTTTTAGGTTCCAAATTATATATGCATCCCCTTGTTCTAACCTTGATTTTTTAAACTGTGTGAAACCAACATCCATATATAAATTTTATATTTCAGGAATATCCTGAAATCTAACTATCAAGAGATAGGCCAATTCTTTGACCTCTCTCCTGATCGTCAAAATATGAGATATTTTGACCCCTCTCCTGACCTCTAGATTCTGGGATATTCCCAGAATTTACAATTTACATAAGTTCAGGATGCATAACCAAAATTTATGGAATGGGCTGAGATGGATGGTCACATTTCCCTTTGTTTGAGAGTTTTCTGGAACTCTTCTTATTTGTTATGTTGACTTCGAGGGTGGCCCATCCCATTTTCCAAATTAATATAATTCCTGTTGTAATATGTAACATGTTAATTCTTCCTACACCTTCAACCTTCTTCTACATCAGTAAAGTGCATATTTTTTATCGCACATTTTAATTTCCCATCAAACCGTGTATATATTGATGTAATCATTCATGATATGCAACTGGAAGTAAATATCATACTTTCTGAATGTAAAATAGATCACTGTTATAATAAATATTGTATATATTATATTTTATGTTATCATATTGTTGCACGGTCCATTCACACACACACACACACACATGTAGTTAAAGGTAATGAACTAATTAATCATTTATGAGTGGTTTGCAGAAAGTATAGAAGAGAGTGCAACCATTGGAAGATTTGCGAGAACTTGCTTCTGCTGAGAGTGTGGAATTATTTACTGATGTATAATCAAACATTCTCCAAAACCACCTTGATTTTTAGGTATGTATATTCAGTTACATTTTTTGTTGTGATGGTAGAGGATATAAATAATCTTATGGGCCTTGGCCTTCAACGTCTTTTATTTTATGTTAGCTAGATTGCCTACCTAAATTTTTCATATTAAATAAGAGGACTATTTCACTTTTAAACATGATATAAGATTGTATTTGTTCCATTTGGATATTTATAAACTTAAAAAAAGTCTTTATTCAAGGATCTATATAAATACGTTTATGAATTAGAGAACAACTTTGGTCCAATTTTCTTCTTGAAATTTATCAGAGGGAGGATCGTTTACACCTGCCTCTTTGTTTTTTCCAAGTGCAACCTAAAGTTGTAGAGAAGGTCATTGTAGTACGAGAAGTAATACCAAGAAAGGATTCCCATGAGGTATCATATAACTTCCAAGTTATTTCTTTTTAATGCTTCTTAGTCATACATTATGTTCTCCAATTTATTGCTTATTTATTCTTCCTGGTCATGTTGATAACTTTCTAAGTATTTGTTTTAGTGAAAAGGAAAACTATTTTTTTCTTCCTTGTAGATACTACAAGAATGCAAGGACATATGTAACACTTCTCTTGATAATGGAGATTTACCCAAGCCTAGATTTCGTTTTTCCCGACTGACTTGTCCTCCAAAGGAAACTCTTTGAAAACAAGTTTAATTCATTCAATAGTTATCACAGATTCTATAACATCAAAGTAATTTACTAATCATTTCATCTTGGAGATGACTTAGTTGCACAATGTGTGTCTTTAATTAATGTCCACAGAAGAAGTAAAAAATAAGGAAAATGGCATTTATTATTGATTCATAATCTGAATGATAGATGATAATAGAATAAATTAATTGGGATGGGAATGTTGTTCATAGGAATTTGAGAGACACTCATTCTCTAACTATTTTTCAGCCCTACATGATGCATGAACTATTCCGAGTACATTTTTTATTTTTTATTTAGCCCTTAAAATTCTCTTATTCAACCATTATTTTTCTCGAACGGAAACATTGTGACAATTTCTACTTTTATATGATCTTGTTGTGCTATAAAAAAACCCCCATTTATTTTCAGTAAATGGGGACCCTTTAAAATAAATAGGAAATTTATTTTTTTGATTTTATCTTAGCCTAAGCTTAAAATCTTTAGGAAATAAAGTTATTTTCCTTTCTGCTTTCATTCCTTAACGCGCATCACAAATCGCATAGCTTACAAGCTTAACAGCTTAAAATATATTAATTCTTAGGAGTTGTGATATGCGCTAAACCTTTTAGAAGTCATATAAAACTCCCGTTACAAAAGCTTTAAACAACACTGCAAAGGAAAAGTGCATCGCGCCTTGTAAAACGATAAAATTATTGCAATTTGGTAAGAGTTGTGATGAATCAGACCCCAAAAATCAATAAAGAAGCAAATATAAAACTTCAAGTATCCAATAAAGCGCATCACCATGATTCCTTGAGCGCACTTTGCATTTCACAGCCGATAACTAAATGCAAGTTTTATGATCGTATAGAAATTGCGACGTACGATTTGCATAGATCGCATTTCTCGAAATTCATCGGCAACATAACTAATAGAGATAGTCTCGAGTTGCGATATGCAATAATTTATATTTATTGCTCAAGTGTGAGAAATGATTCATATCTAATCAACTTGAAATAAGATCTAATCTCTTAAATTTATCGACATAAATTTCACAAGAAGGTTTGTAAGAGATTTCATTGAAAGAATTATGGGTGATTAGTGGCATTCAATAGGAGTAAGGTTTGAAATATTCATATCTACTTCGAGCATGTTTTGAATGATTTAACGTCATATTTGCGATTATATTTTTTTAATATTATCTGTCTCTCTATTCTCTCTATTTTTAAAGTTTTCTTTGTTCACTTGAAATCAGGGAACCACTTAACGGAGAAAGGATAACATAAATGAGTAGGAAATGAAAGGAAATTTCCTAAGCATCCTCTACTAAAGACTCAGATATGTCTCCCCTATTTTCAGATACCACTTGCAAAAAGGATTGCGGGATTTCCTCGTGGGAGGCCATGTATCAATTATTCGAGAATGAAACACCAAGGGTAATAATCAAATTTGCTACAACAGGCATGTCAGTTCCTTCAAACCCAACCTATTTCGACGTTGCATGCTCATTCATCCATAAGGTAGTAGCAAGGACAAATATTCTCCCCTATACAAATATGGTTAAGTGGGTAATTTAACATAGAATATAGGACATTTAAGGATTCAAAGAGTGAGAATATCGGTTCATTCAGGGCAGAGTATTTCAGGACAATGTACCACTTACCCACCCTGCAACAGAACTATGAGAAAGCTTTTGTTCAAAGCTTTAGAACGAAACATCCATATGTGATGAAAGTTATAAATAATGGAAGGATGACCAAGGAAAGCTTAAACGAGACAAACTAGGTACGTACCCAATAACACAAACTCCTTCCCCTTATTGCTATGATGTCGGTATGTTGTGTAGATTATTTGTAAAGCCTGATACTACTCGGTTTTCTGTAGACGGGTTCCATTAATTGACACAATCACCAATTATTTAATTCTGAATTGGGAAAATATTCTATATGATATTTTATCTAGATGTGTCATGGAGTATAGGAGTAAAAGAAGTGTTTCTTATAGGGAAATACCCACCCTTTTACATGAGTGCCTATGTAATAGACACAATTTTCTTTTCTTCGAGTTTTCCTACCATGGGATGGAAATGGATGACCCAAGACCCTACTCCAATCCACATTTACCACAGAGTCATTTCGGAATAATATTTTCGTCTAAATTTTTACAAAATTTTCCATAGATTCATACTTCGTATGGACCAGATTATATTTTATGAGAAAGCCCCTAGGATTTCCAAAGAGGCTACTACAGACATTTTTCCCGTTGTCAGATGGTTTGCCGAAGAAAGTTTCACCTATGTCAGAGTTTTCGAGAGTTATGCTTCTCCCCATGTCCTGCCATATTATGTTCCTGACAAGCTACTTGCTAGAGAGATTTCTTACCAGCTTGTGGTAAATGGTATTGCGAAACAAATTAAAGATGCTAAGAAGGCCATTTGGCCTAATTTCTCTTTACAATGCGGTACTTTTATACTTTTTGATATTGGTCATGCCTATAAGGAAGTTTCAAATGTTAATTTGTTGAATTTGGTTGTAATTCCAAAGCAGCCATATGACCCCAATGATGTAATTAAAAATTACATCACATAGCTCAAAGTGAAGCCTTTTGTGAAAGAGATAGATAGATTTGATGATTTCTTTGAAGGTATTGAAAATTTTTCAGATGTACTAAAGTTTGCATCCATTCAACTCAATTAAGATGACGTGAAAGCCTTCTAAGCATACAAAAATAAGGGACTGGAAAGGATTCCTTTGGATTTATTGACTATTGAAGCTGTGAAGAGATCAAATTCAAGTATTAGCTTGGATAATGAAGCTAAAGACATGTCTGAAGATGAGTCAGGGAAATCAAAACATTAATATCAGAATTCATATCATTCTAATAATGAATCCAAAAACATAAATAAGAGCCCAAAAAAGGTGATTCATCAAGTAATCAAAGATATTGAGATGCAAGAGAAAGGAGGAATTAATGGAATAGAATTGTCTTCCCAAGAAGTTCAGCACAACCAAAATACACCTGATTAGATGGAAAAATATCAGCCAAAGGATTTGAAGAGTTAATAGGATAAGTTTTCTAAGGCACTGCAAATGCCTCAAACAAATCCTAATACTGATCAATCTACCAGTTTTTAGACACTAGAAAATTCTCAGAAATTAGTGGAAATTATTATTCTACTACAGCAAGTTCCTAAAACTCATGATTTAGAGATCATTCCATCCTACCCTACAGATCAGATAGTTTTAAAAATTGAGGAAACCCATTCATTGGATGTATTATACAGCCCTTATCATAAGGTTATAGTTAAGAGAAGAAAAAGGAGAATAATAGAAGATACAATCTGAAATCTTATAAATGAATCTGTTGACATTTTATGGAAGGATCCTCTAGCTGATCCTATTGAACATTTAACCAAGCTATCATAGTTTACATGGGAATATCCTACTACCACTATTGATAAGGCCACTGAAGTTAAAATGATACTGAAGCAGAGAGAAGAAAAATTACAAGATTTAGAGTGACTGTTAGAGCAAGAAAAGTCTAACTCCAGTAGGAAAATGGAAATAAAATTGTCCCAACTTCAAACAAATTTTGAAAGGTTAACTTTGCAGCATCAGGTGCAACTCACAAAAAATCAAACACAACTAGAAGCAGCAACAAAAAAATTACAAATCCAGCGACAACTAGAGAAATTCATAAGGGAAACATTGGATGTGAATGCTAAACTAATGCAGTAACTAGAAGTATTTTATCAACAAGTTTCTATAACTAACTCTTATTATGATTCAAGTGAAATACTGATCCAGCAAGTGGCTATAAAGAAACTTTAGTGTGAGAAGGTTGAGAACAAAATCAATGAACACATTCAATGGAAATCATAAAACTCAGGAAAGGAAGCTAATCTGCCCCAGGTAGATAAATTTCACAAGGAAATATTATTTAATGATTAGGAAGCATAGATAAGGCAAGCAGACAAAGCAGCAACAAAAGCATCAAGGTTAACAAAGGAAATTATTGAATCTGTATGTGAACAAATTTTGAAATAAGAGATTATTTAAGAGTCCACATCTGAATTACACTCAGAAATCATGTAGTTGGAAACACAATGGAAACAAAGGAAAAAAATGCAAGAAGAAATGATTAAAAAAGTAAATAAGTTTGATCAAGAAAATTATTGGAATTTTCTAATCAAACCTTATCATCAGTATCAAACCCTAAAGTCTTTAACTGATTCAACCAAAATATCATAGCCAACACTCTCAAATGAAGTATTCAAGGGACAAGTTAGATCAATAATTTCACAGCCAGCTCAACTCAAACCCCTGCTAGATATTTGTCAACTTCGGGATCAAATCCAAACGGAGTACCATAACTCATAAGTTATATTCTTACTTTATTTTCCTGGATTGTAGTTAAATTTTATCTTACGAGGATGGTTGTTTTAAACCTTGTCTATTTTTATGTAATAATCTATTTTTAAACATATTTTAGTTTAGTATTTAAACCCCTCTCATGCATTTAGAGAAGGGTCCAGAAATTTGTCAAAAACATTTGCAAAAAAGTGCCTTAGTAAATTTGTAAATTCTTTGATGGATTAATGGAAAAAAATCTATTATCTTTTGACATTTGAAGCTATTTAACTAATGTTGCACTATTGTACTCGTTAAATTTCTTGAAATTGATGAGGAGCAAAAAATATCATGTTAGTTTATATGAGTAGGACTTCATACATATCATACTTCTATTCACTTGTATTAAGTTTTTCTTTCTAGATTGACAGTTATCTTTTTACTTGCATTATATATTTGAAATGTCATCATAAATGACTGTTAAATGCACTTCTGTACTAATATTTGTCTATGATTTATTATCTGATATATAATCACACATGTGAATGCGATATACTTTTCACAATTCTTTTAGTCAAACTATTTTGTTAAAAGAATCATCTTTACATAATTTTCATCTCTTTCAACTGTTAAATAATATTCATTACTAATAGTTGGAGGATATCTTTTAAGATCACATAAAGGAAGAAACACCCCGGCTATATAGTAGAATAGATAAGTGTTTGATAAATGCATGTGATAGATTAAAATAATTTCCCATTGCATGTTATATAAACAAAACACACCCCAAATCATCCTTAGTGGGAAATTGGTCCCCTCATTCCTAGTTAGAGCCACCACACTAAATGGAAAAGGACTTGCTCTAAGGTATGGACTAGGTGGTTTTCCCCCATGCTGTGCAATGAAATTCCCAAGCCTCAACATTTTTGCACTAGAAGGAGGGCCAATTGTGAATAGAAAGAAGATCTGATCAATATAATAGTCAATCTAAGAGTCTCTCTCCCTCTAGATCCCCTTAAACTTCCAAAAAATCAGCTAGATCTAAATCTTTAAGATCTAAATTTGAACATCATTCTCCTAAGTATCCTAGTGATACTCAACCCATAATGTCTCCCAATTTTCATGAAGATTCCCCTAAAGTTTAGTATTTGATAGAAAATTTAGAGAGGGTATCCATTTCTGCTGAAAATACTGAATCTTCTCAACATATGAGATTAGTATTTTTTATTCTTTACAACCTAGAAGAATATTAACTCGATCAAAAACTCAAAAGATAGGAATCCTTCATTTTTAATTTCCCATCGATACTTCTTGAAGGAGAATAAATAATATTGAACCAGAGTCTATCACCAGTGAGATCTTATCCAATAATCCACCTCATTCACCTCCATTACCTCCACTCACTTCCACAACTTCCATTTCAACAATCAATGTTACTTTAACTAGTTCTAGTACTCAGACTACTATCCCTTCAACTAGTTCTAACACTTATCCTGCCTCTTCTTCAACTCAAACTCAATCCATCATATCCACCCAAAGATCAATGGCAGGCTAGGTACCTCCACCATATGTACAACCATTAAAAAATCTAGGGGTTGTACAAATTCTTTCTCCTCTTCATCCTCTCCCAAAATATCCTGAAATATGGTTACCTAAATTTAAGCTTGATGATGGTCTTCCAGCTGAAGAACAATTTCATAATTACATGTTAACCATTAATTTAAAAGAGGTAGTTGAAGAAGATTGTGTTGTAAGATTATTTCCATATACTCTCATAGGATCTATAGGGTCCTGGTATTTTTCATTACCTGCCTGCTCTATGACTAGCTGGAATATGTTCGAAGAACAATGTTTAGCTAAGTTTTGGGATGACAGAACCATTGCATTTCTCATCAATGATTTATTAAATCTAAAGGCTAAAACAGGGGATAAAATGAAATATTTTAATTCAATATTTAGTAAATTTCTCAATAAAATTCCTTCTACAGCAGTTCCCAGTGGAGAAGTTCAAATTAAGTGGTATATTTCATCTCTCTCATCCAATATAATATTTTTTGTTGATAGAGAAAAACTGCCTACACCCATAGAAAATATGAAGGAATATTTATGTGTAGAGAAATGCATAATTTCTCTTGAAAAGAAGAATTCCCAAGAACATAGGAAATAAAAAAAAGTATCCTTCAAAGATGATTAAAAAATGAAGCCATCTAAAGACCCTTTTGATGTAGAAGGTCTCTAGAAAGTTTTAAAGGCTATGACAAATGAGATAATAGATATCAAGAAACAAGTGTTTGAAAGTTATAGCTCAAAAAATATTTTCAGACCCTTCAAGAAAAAGTAGTATTCTGATTCTGAACCATCGAATATAATACCTAATGCTGAGTCTGATCAAGGTACAAATGAAGAGAAACCATAAGAACAATAAAATGAAGAAGAAGAATAAGTTGAACTAAATGGAATGTGGGATTTTATCGTACCAAATGAGGAACAACAAGAAGCTTTACCTGTGAGTACAAGGAGAAAAAATACTATTGAAGCAACATAGCCAAATCAAAAACAGAAGAATTCAATTCCTACTAAAGATAAAACAGTAAGTAAAAAGTCTACTTCGAAGGCTACACAAACAAACCTTGTTACTTTAAATACTCCACCAACATCAAATACAATGGTATTATCTGACACTATTGAATATAATATAGTTGAAGATATGAAAAATAATAAGGCCAACATTTCAATACATGAACTTACTAAGTTAAAGCAGCAACAGAGAATTACTTAGAGATTTAAATGCAGTTCCTGCTTTAGCCTTACCTGCTCCAGTAGTAGTCCAAGCTGCTAGTCAAATGGGTAAACCGCCTTCTCCTTCAACTAAAATTGATGCTATAGATTTGATTATGATATATGACCGATCCATCTCTCATACTCCTCCATTTATTTTAACTTATAAGATCTACAACAAAAATTTCCATAATTGTTTAATAGACTCAGGGGCTTCCTCTAATATCATGCCAAAATCAGTATGTGCTAAGTTGAACATAACTCCTCAGAATTATCCTATGCATATAGTAAAACTTAATAGAAATAAAGTATAGGTTGTAGGAGAAATAAATTATGTTTCCATCAAATTGCCATAAAACCCTAAAATTGCTCATATAATCGATACATTGGTGGTTGATATTCCTGAGTTTTACAATTTAGTGTTAAGTAGAGACTAGTCTGAAAAACTTCATGGATAGTTTGCAACCATTAGGGGAATTTTGAGTTCTAAAATGGGCCTCCTAAGGAAATTATAAAATAATAGTCGAAATAATAAAATAATATTTGATTACATCATCAAATTTTAGAGGGAAAAAATAAATTTCAACTCGTATTTTCAACTTATCTCCCAAATTTTTTACTTAAATTTCGAGCAGGACTACTCTTTGGATGAAAAATTTAATTCCTCATCCAAGGAGTACCCATGTTGCATACTTTCTATGGATCCTACCATATGAAAAATGATAAATACATGAAAACATGATTGTAATCACATTTTTTCATGTATTTTTGATTTTTTGTGTAGCAAGGTCCATCAAAAGTATGCAACATGGGTACGCGTTGGATGAGGAATTAAATTTTACATCCAACCAGTACTCCCACTCGAAATTTGAGTAAAAAGTTTTTGAGATAAGTTGAAAATACGAGTTGAAAAAGTAGTTTTATTATTTTATTATTTTTTAAGCTTTGCTTTTACTTAAAAAATGGTGAACCATCCCCCAGGGTTTACATCATCATCTTGAATCTTATTGGTCCTTATAAGTTATTTTTGGTTGTACATTTTTCTTAGGAGGCCAATTTTAGACCTCATAACTCCCTAATGACACTGGTCACATATGTGGCTACCACACAATGGAAAGCCAAGTCAAATCCGAGTAGACCATGAAAAGTTCATAAAATATACAGTCACCAATATTAAAGGAATGGACGAACTAGTAGCATTCAATGATAATATTATTAGAAACTACTCAGCAAAATCATTTCTTGGAAATTTTAATGCTCAAACTTCACCCTCTTCCGATAATGCAATTATCTCTCAAATCGAGAATTTTTCCCAGACAGACACTTTGAAAGGTAAAATTTTTATAGATAAACTAGTATTTAATTCTTTATTTTGGATTACTTATATCGATGGTTCTAAATCTAAATATGGTGTAGGAGCTGGTTGTATTTTAATAGTCCCAGAAGGAGAAAAAACCATGTTATCCTTCAGACTTGAATTCGATTGCAAAAATAATAAAGAAAAATGCAAAGCATTAATCCAAGCTTTGTACAAAGAAATTGATATTGACATCAAATATCTGAAAGTCCTAGGAGATTCGGAAATTGTTGTTAAACAGGTAATAAATATCATTAGTTGTCATTCTAGACATTTAAAGAATTACCAATCATTAGTCCAAGAATAGACCATTCATTTCATAGCCTTCAATATTTCTTCCATGCCTAGAATGCATACTGCTAGTGCAGATTTATCGGCTAATGTAGCATCGAAATTAAATCCATCTCAAGAATTTAGTCCAGATATATTTTCCATTGAATTGATTTTTAGACCATCTGTTCCTGAAAATATTACCAATTGGAGAGTATTTAATAATGATTCAGGTATCATTAATTTCCTTACATCTGAAGGATCTTATGATAGTCAAATTTTAGATGAAAATGAACATGACATTCAGATAAAGGATGAGCAAGATGAAAATCCAATTCCTAAGATAGTTGTCAAATTATAAGACCTTTATGATCTAAAAGATAGGTTTAAAAGAGTTACTAACTCTAAAACTCAAAGTTCTACCTTAAGATTTGAGTTAGTAAATATTGGAACTGATGATAAACCTCAAAATGTCAATTTAGGTCTTGGTCTATCTTCTGATGAAAGATTATCATTTTTCAAGTTATTAAGAATGTACAAAAGTGTTTTTTCTTGGGATTTCACTGATATTAAAACATATGAAACTTCTGTTATTCAGCACACTATTCCTATGATTTCAGATGAGAAACCTATACAGCAAAATTTGAGGAAAATTCACGTGAATCTTGAAAATAAAATCAAAATAGAATTGAATAAACTCCTCAAAGAAAATATTATCTTCCCAGTTTGAAATTTTAAATGCTTTTCAAATTTGGTTCCTACCAGGAAGAAAAATGGTGATATTTGAAGTTGTATTTATTTTAGGAATTTAAACAAAGCATGAAAAATGGACAAATTTCCATTACCAACCATGGAACAAGTACTGCAGACAGTAGCTGGTTCTGAACTTATGTCTTTCCTTGATGGATTTTCAGGATATAACCAAATCCTTGTACATCCATATGAAAGATTCAAGACTACATTCAGGACTAAGTGGGGAACCTACACCTAAAAAAATATGCCATTTGGGTTAATTACTGTAGGTGCCACTTTTCAAAGAGCTATGGAGACATATTTCAGAGGACTCATCAATAAATCAGTGGCTATTTATCTAGATATCATTACAATCTTTTCTAGAAAAGCAACCAATGATGTGAATGACCTAAAGCAAGTCTTTGAGCGATGTAAAAAGTATGGAATTTCATTAAACCCAAATAAGTCATTTTTTGTTCTAGATGAAGGAAAAATTTTAGGATTCATTATGTTAAAGAGAGGTATATATATTGATCGTGAAAGAATTGAAGAGATTAAAAGAATTCCTTTTCCTCATAACAAGAAAACAATGTAGTTGTTTATTGGACAGATAAATTTTGTAAAAAGATTTGTTCCTGACCTTTCGCAAGATTTTTTCAGTCTTTAAATGGGGACATAATAAAAGAGAAACATTTGATTTAATCAAACAATCCATTATCAATGCTCCATTCCTGACTACCCCCAATTTTCTTAATCCTTTTACTTTATACACCTTCTCATTAGATACATCTTACGTTGTTGTTTTAACACAACTTAATGACCATCAAATTGAAGCACCAATATCATTTTTTAGTTCCATTTTGCAAGGCGCAAAACTAAATTATTCATTTGTTGAGAAACAAGCATATGTTTTCTTTAAAGCTATAAAGAACTTTAGACCATTTCTCCTCAAAAACACACCAAAATAATAGTTCCATTCTCTATAGTGAGACAACTATTGATGCAAAGAGAATTAGGAGAGAAAAGGGCTAACTAGGTTACTACTTTACAAGAATATGATGTAGAAATTAGACCTTCTAAAATTGTTAGAGGTCAAGGCTTTTGCAGAATGCTAATAGGAGCATCCCATTTATCATCAGAGGCAGATTCAGGTAATAATGTGAAAATATTAGAGGGCCTCAACGATGTGCAATCTCAATACAGTGATCTCAATTTTTATTTAAAAATTGCATATGCCTCAAGCACACTGAGTTAAAAAAAAAAATGTGCTTTGAGATTAAAGGCCAAGCAATATGAAATAATCAATGACGTATTTTTTAGAAGAATCTTTGATTTTATGATATTAATATTCTTGGAGAAAATTGAAGAAAAGAAAGTTTTGCAAGAACTCCATGATGGACCAGCTGGAGGACATTTTGGAGGAAATACAACAACACATAAAATCCTGCATGTAGGTTACTAGTGGCTTACACGTTTTAAATATGCTCATGAATACACAAAAAAATGCAAATTTTGTCAAAGTGTGTATGGAAGACAAAGGAAACTAGACTTCCCATTACATCCAATTAATATCGAACAAGCATTTGAACAATGGGGATTAGATATAATCGGTGATATTGTTCCAAACTCTTCCAAACAATGTAAATATATTCTCACAGCTACATATTATTTTACTAAATGGGTGGAATAAATTCCATTGAAGGTAGCGAAATATGAGAATATTATTGATTTCATTGATCAATTTATCATAACTAGGTTTGGTTTAGCTATTGCTTTAATGTTAGATAATGAATCTTATTTCTCAGGAGATGTTTTGATAGAATTTGCAATACAAAGAGGCTTTAAACTTGAGTATTATGCAAATTAATATCTGCAAGGAAATGGTTTACGAGAATCCACAAATAAAAACCTTATCAGATCATCAAACAAAATATTGATCGAAATCAATGAAATTGGCATAATTCATTAATATTTTCTCTTTGGGCAGACCAAATAGCTCAGAAGGCTTCCATTGGCACTTCTCCATTCAATCTTGTTTATGGAAAAGAATTTGTTCTTTGTACCAATGTAGTTATTCCTTCTCCTACCTTAGTTCAATTTATTGATGAATCTCCTTCTTCTTCCTTGCAAGTAAGACAATTTCAAATTATTAATCTTGAAGATGAAAGAGAAATAGATAAAGTTACTCATGCACATCATCAATAGATAGTAAAAGATTCATTTGATTCAAATTTTGTTAATCCAAAAAAGTTTCAAAGCGGTGATCTCATATTGAAATGGGACAAAGCACATGAGAAAAAAGGTAAACACACCAAATTTCAAAGGTTTTAGTTCGGTCCATTTCAAATCATTGAAGAAATAAGCCCATCAACATTTTTATTGCAATATCTATTAGGAAAAAGAGATTCTTTGTGTGTTAATGGGAATATTTTAAAGAAATAATTTTCATAGGAGGCAACCCCTTCTATTCCTTGTATATTATTGTCCTTTCTTTTCCTTAGGAAAATAAAAGTTTGGTATTGATTTTTGGCTCTTCAAGTAAATATCTCAAATAATCGTTTTGATTTATCACTTATAGAAATAAGAAATGTTAAGGAAAAAAACAAAAGATTCGAAAATCAAATAGATTATATTTTCACTGAAAGATGCAATTCCACCGAAGTTATTTATTCTTTGATGAACTGTCATCTTTATAAAGCATGGTTATTCTGTTATCAGTCAAGAAAAGGATCTTTAACATAGTAAAGACTCTTTACAGAGAAGAAATCTTAAAAATAAAAAAAAATTGTCATCTAGAATCCTCAAAAGGACCAATGATTCACCCCATCTAGAAAAAATTAGCAATTTTTAGAAAAAAAATTAAAAATTATGCTAAAAAAACTTAAAAGATAATAAGTCTCATCACGAGCTTGTTTACCACGTTCATAGAGAAATAGTTGAACTGACATTACCAATATTGTTTACCAAAATAGGGTAATGGATTGAGATTATATCAAGAGGAAAAGGGGTCTCATCAAGAGCCAGCTTCATCAGTTTAATTACAAATAGTGAATGGAATTGTCAATATTTGGTTACCAAGCCAAGACAATGGCTTTTAAGTAAATTAAAATATAATAGAAAAATATCTACAAAAAAGAAAAACAAGTTCCAAAAAATATCAATTATATAAAGTTGGAATTTATTTTTGAAGATTAAAAGAAATATTGGATGGGACAATGAATCATTGTTGGGTAAAAGGTAACGTTGCCAAGAGCTTAAATTTTGTATTGGATGAGAGGCTCTACATATGATAAAATATTATATATTTATTAAGCTAATCTGAAAGAGCCACCTTCTTTATCTTTTTGAACTGAGTAATGACTGATATAGATACTCATACTTTTATTTTTAAAGAAGAATTCTTATGAATTATAATTAAGAGATATTTTGATGCTTAGTGAGATATAATTTATTGAAACTCATTTCTGAAACTATTTTTATTTTTGAAAAAGTTTTTAGAAATTTCAAAAAGTTAATCAGAGATAGTTGGTTATCCCACATGAATCACCAATTGTTGTGCTATACAGCAAACCCCATTTATTTTCACTAAATGGGGACCCTTTAAAATAAATAGGAAATTTATTTGTTTGATTTTATCTTAGCCTAAGTCTAAAAGCTTTAGGAAATAAAGTTATTTTCCTTTCTGCTTTCATTCCTTAGCGCACATCGTGAATCACATAGATTACAATATTAACAACTTAAAGTATATTAAGTCTTGTGAGCTACGATATACACTAAACCTTTATGAAGTCATATAAAACTCTCATTACAAAAGCTTTAAACACTGCTATAAAAGAAAATCGCACCACGCTTTGTAAAATGATCAACTTATAACAGTTCGGTGAGGGTTGCGATGAAATGGACATGACGAATCAATAAAGTAATAAACATAAAAATTTACGTATCTGATAAAGAACATCAACATGAATCCTTGAGCACACTTTACATTTTGTAGAAAATAACTAAATGCAAGTTTTATTACCATATAGAAATTGTGATGTGTGATTTTCACAGATCACATTTTGTGAAATTTATCGGTAACATAACTAATAGAAATAGTCTTGAGTTGCAATATGCGATAATTGATATTTATTTCTCAAGTGTGTGAAATGATTCATATCTAATCAACCAAATATAATATCTAACGTATTAAATTGATCGATAGACATTTCACGTGAAGGTGTGTAAGAGATTTGATTGAAATAATTATGGGTGATTAAAGACATTCAATAGGAGTAAGGTTTGAAATATTCATATCTACTTTTAGCATTTTTTGAATGATTGAACATTATATTTGTGATTATATCACTTTAATACTATCAATATCTCTATTATCTCTATTTTTTAAGTATTCTTTTTTCTCTTGAAATTAGGGAACCACTTAACGAAGCAAGGATAACATAAATGAGCAAAAAATACAAGGAAATTTCCTAAGCATCATCTACTAAAGACTCAGATATGTCTCCCCTATTCTCAGATACCACCTGCAACAAGGATTGTGGTAGTTCCTTGTGGGAGGTAGTGTATTAATTCTTTGAGAATGAAAAACCTAGAGTAATAATAAAATTTTCTACAGCAGGCATGTCAGTTCCTTCAGACCCAACCTATTTATATGTTGCATGCTCATTCATCTATAAGGTAGCATCAAGGCCAAAGATTCCCCCCTATAAATATATGGTTAAGCGGGTAATTAAACATAGAAGGTAGTACATTTAAGGATTCAAAGGGTGAGAATATCGGTTCATTCAGGGCAGAATATTTGAGGACAATGTATGACTTACCCACCCCACAGCAGAACTATGAAAAAAATTTTGTTCAAAGCTTTAGAACGAAACATCCAGACCTAATTAAAGTTATAATAGAATGGAAGGATGACCAAGGCAAGCTTAAACGGGAAAAACTCAGTATGTACCCAATAGCACAAATTCCATCCCCTTATTGCTATGCTGCTAGTATGTTGTGTATATTATTTGCAAATCCTAATACTACTTGACGCAATCGTCAATTCTTTAATTCTGAATTGGGAAAATATCCTATCTGATAATTTAGCCAAAAGTATCCTAGAGTATAAGAGTAAAATAAGTGTTTCTTCCAGCGAAATACCCCCCTTTTACATGAGTGCCTATGTCATGGACAAAATTTGCTTTTCTTAGAGCTTTCCTACCATGGGATGGAAGTGGAGGACACAAGAACCTACTCCAATTCACATTTACCACAGATTCCTTTCAGAATCAGATTTTCATCTACATTTTTACAAAATTTTCCATAGAGCCATACTCCCTATGCACCAGATTATATTTAATCAGAAATCCCCTAGGATTTCAAAAGAGGCTACTACAGAATTTTTTCCCGTTGCCAGATGGTTTGCTGAAGAAAGTTTCACCTATGTCAGAGTTTTCGAGAGTTATGATTCTCCCCACGCCCTACCATATTATGTTCCTAGCAAGCCACTTCCTAGAGATATTGCTTACCAGCTTGTGGTAAATGGTATTTCAAAACATCTTAAAGATGCTAAGAAGGTCGTTTGGCCTAATTTCCCTTTACATTGCGCTACTTTTTCACTTTTTGATATTGGTCAAGCCTACAAAGAAGTTTCAAATGTTAATTTATTGAATTAGGTTGTAATGCCAAAGTGGAAATATGACCCCAATACCGTAGTTAAAAATTACATCACAGAGCTCAAAGTGAAGCCTTTTGTGAAGGAGATAGAGAGATTTGATGGTTTCTTTCAAGGTATTGAAAAATTTTGAGATGTGCCAAATTTTTCATCGAGCTAACTCAATCAAGATGACTTGGAAGCCTTCCAAACATACAGAAATAAGAGTTTGGAAAGGATTCCTATGGATTTATTGACTATTGAAGATGTCAACATACCGACTCCAAGTATTATCTTGGATAATGAAGCTAAATACATGTTTGAAGCTGAGTTAGGAAAATCAGAACATCAATCTCAGAATTCACATCATTTTGATAATGAATCCAAAAATAGAAATAAGATCTTAGAAAACGTAATTAATCAAGTAATCAACGAGATTGAGATGTAAGAGAAAGGAGGAATTAATGGAACAAAATCATCTTCCCAAGAAGTTTAGCATAACCAAAATACACCTGATCAGTCAGAAAAATCTCAACCAACGGAGTTGAAGAGTGATGGGATAAGTTTTCTAAGGCACTAAAAACACCTCAAAAAAATCTTAATACTGATCAACCTACCATTTTTCAGACACTAGATCATTCTAAAAAATTAATGGAAATTGTTACTCCACTACAAAAAGTTCCTGAAACTCATGATCAAGAGATCATTTTGGCCTACCCTACAGAGTAGATAGTCTTACAAATTGAGGAAATCCCTTAACTGGATGTCTTCTACAGTCCTAATCAAAAGGCTTTAGTCAAGAGAATAAAAAGGAGAAGAATATAAGATACAGTCTCAAATCTTACAAATGAATCTGTTGACATTTTATGGAAGGATCCTCTAGTTGATCCTATTGAACATTTAACCAAGCTATCACAGTTTGCAGGGGCACTTTCTACTACTACTATTGATAAGGCCACTAAATTTCAAATGATACTGAATCAAAAAGAAGAAAAAATACAAGACTTAGAACGATTGTTACAGCAAGAAAATTCTAACTCCAGTAGGCAAATGGAATTGAAAATTTCCCAGTTTGAAATGAATTTTGAAAGGTTAACTTTGCAGCATCATATGTAGCTTACAGAAAATAAAAAAAAACTTGAAGTAGCAATAAAAAAATGACAAAGCCTACCACAACAACAACAATTCAGAAGGGAAGCATTGGACGTGAATGCGAAACTAAAGCAACAACTAGAATTATTTTCGCAATAAGCTTCTATGACTAACTCTTATTATGATTCAAGTGAAATACTGATCCAGCAAGTGGCTATACAGAAACTTGAGTGTGAGAATATCGAGAAGAAAATAAATGAACACATTCAATGGAAAGCATCAGACTGAGGAAAGGAAGCTTATCTAGCCCATGTAGATAAATTTCACAAGGAAATCTTATTTAAGGTTTGGGGAGAATAGATAAGGCAAGCAGGCAAAGCAACAACAAAAGCATCAAGGTTAACAAAGGAAATTACTGAATCTATATTTGAACATCTTTTGAAAGAAGAGCTTATCAAAGATTCCACATCTGAAGTACTCTCAGAAATCAAGCAGTTGGAAACACAGTGGAAACAAAGGACAAAAATGAAGGAAGAAATGATTAAAAAAGTAAATAAGTTTGATCAAGAAAATTATAGGAATTTTCTGATCAAACCTTATCATTAGTATCAAAACTTGCAGTCGTTAATTGATTCAACAAAAATATCATAGCCAACACTCTCAAATGTTGTATTCAAGGGACATGTTAGATCAATAATTTTGCAGCCATTTGAACTCAAACCCATGCTAGATATTTTTCAACTTCGAGATTAAATCCAAATGGAGGATCAAAACCCATAAGTTATATTGTTAATTTATTTTCCTGGATTGTAGTTAAATTTTTTCTTATGAGGATGGTTGTTTGAAACCTTCTCTATTTTTATGTAATAATATATTTTTAAACATATTTTATTTTAGCCCCTCTCATGAATTTAGAGAAGCGTCTAGGAATTTGTCAAAAGCATTTGCAAAGAATGTACTTTTGTAAGTTCGTAAATTCTTTGATGGATTAATGGAACACAGTCTGTTATATTTTGACATTTGAAGTTGTTTAACTGATTTTGCACTATTGTACTCTTTAAATCTCTTGAAAATGAAGAGGAGCAAAAAATATATTGTTACTTTATATGAGTAGGACTTCGTACATATGATACTTCTATTCACTTGTATTAAGTTTTTCTTTCTATATTGATAGTTATCTTTTTACTTGCATTATATATTTGAATCGTTATCATAAATGAATGTTAAATGCACTTCTGTACTAATATTTTTCTATTATTTCTTATCTGATATATAATCACACATATGAATGCAATATAATTTTCACAATTCTTTTAATCAAACTATTTTGTTAAAAGAATCATCTTTACATAATTTTCATCTCTTTCAACTGTTAAATACTCTTCATTACTAATAGTTGGAGGATATCTTTTAAGATCACATAAAGGAAGAAACACCCCGGGTATATATTGGAATAGATAAGTGTTATATAAATGCATGTGATAGATTAAATTCATTTCCCATTGCATGTTATATAAACAAAATACACCCCAAATCGTCCTTATTGGGAAATTGGTCCCTTCATCTCCAGTCAGAGCCACCACTCCAAATGAAAAAGGACTTTCTCTAAGCTCCAGATTGGGTGGTTTTCCTCGATGTTGTGGCAACAAAATTCTGAAGCCTCAACAGAGCCATAAAAGAGTGTACAAGGACTTCAAACTATGTGCAAGTAGTTATTGTGTCACTTTTGTTATGATTTTACACATCTTTACCTTTTACATCACTTTTAACCTTGGTTATTTTTATGGTGAGGTAATAATGGAGGACACAAACATTTAATCTAAGCCCATAGCATGAGCACTTTCCAATAAAATACATAAATACTTCAGAAGTTGATCAAGGGAAGCTCCATCCTCTAGGTACCAAAGTATATTTTTGAGTTATTGGTATTCTTGTAAAACTTTTTGGCACATGGAAAAATATTGTAGGGCTTATAACAAAGAGGACTCTAATCAGTTTCCCATTAGTAAATTTTTAGGGAGATACTCAATTATACACACCTAAAAAAATTATGCTCCATCATTAATGTACATAACTAAATGCTTCAAGTTCCATAATGTTGTACATTTAGCTAGATATTTTTAATTAAAATGAGTCCTGGAACACATATTTAATTAAACTTGGAATTAAATAGTAGATATGGAATTTCAAAATATCAAAAAAACTCAATTCTAGTGAAGTATTTTTAATAAAAAAATTCAATTTTAATGAAATATGTATTCTAGACTATCTGAAGAATTGTCAACCAAGCATGGGAAAAGAGTTACAAAGGTTTGGAGAAGGAAGTAGGTTTAATGGGAAAAAGAACATATTGATTGGGCCTTGAATGGTCAAGGGATCAATACTTGTTTTCGATCAAATTAAAGGCATCATAAGAATATTATGCATACTTTTAGGGGGAGCACAAGTCAAACACCATGGCAACATGAAGGGTAACAAAAGCAACTCTATGACACGAAGACTAGCATATTACTGCAAAAGTAGTAGCATGGAAAGCATGATAGGGGAGCTCTTGCTGGAAATACATTGCCAAAAAAAGCACCACATTTTTTATTGATGACACGGGGAGAGAAAATGCTAAAATTCCAAGAATATTGGAATCAATGAAAAAGGGGATATTATTGGTCAAAGTTCTGATTGACGTCAATATGGCATTTTTGAAGGATAAACCCTAATTGATGCCCAAATTTACAAGAAGCCCTAAATTTTTGAAAACCATAATCGTATTATGCTACCCAATGAATCCTTGAAACCATATCCCTAGTTAAAGCCTTCCCTAGTACTCCTATTGAAGAAATCCTAACTTTCCTGACTCAAGCCTTTGTCCAATGCTTGGCTAAAAGAAACCCCCATGTATAGTGCTGCCGTAATAAAAATCTTAGAAAGCCATGAAACCCTAATTAAACCCAAAGTATATTGGTAAAACTCTAATCATAGCTCTATCGATCCCATATTTCCTAATTTCCATTCATATTTCCCTATTCCTATTAGAACACGATTATAAAATATCCTACCACTTAATCCTAAAAAATCCCTACCTCCTACTTAAAAAATTCAACATAGAGAAGGCTCTTGGATAGGGTGGTCTGACTGAGATGAGAAAAGTAAATCCAACACATCAACATATGGTTGATTTGATTTGAAGGTGAACACACATGATTATGTCCCAAGATTACCGGATGATGTCACTATCGAATAAATTGTAGAGGCATTTTTCCAATATGAGATCATAAGAGGATCTTAATACCAAGAAAACATGAGTGAAGATTCATATCAAAAAAAATACTGGAGGACAAAAATGACATGCACTTGTGACTTATTTGAAGGAGACTTCAGTGGATTTTTCATTTCAAATTTTCAATGGAACTCTGTTATATCATGATGGAAATAAGCTTATGTGATTTCTTGAGAAAAAAGGGGGACACGTTTATTATTAAAAAAAAAGGAAAAAAATAATCAAAAGAAAAAACTATCAACCGAGTTGAATAATCTCCCCATGCCGGTCACTAGAAAGTGACATCAACAATTGAAATTCGGAAATTGTCTCCAACACCTTCAACTCAACCCCTCCACAAAAAGAAACGTATCCATCATAAATTCATATAAATTTAGGATGATTTACGTTATTTTGAGCACATTTCTCAGCAAAGAAAAACATTTTCAGTGTAGCATAAGGTAAGTTCACATCTCATGAACTGACACAAGAAAAGGATACATCTGAAAGTGTCAAACCTTGAGCAGAGAATCTATATGATTTTGTGTAAAATTATTTTTAGAAATTATTAGAACACTTGCAAGAGTTTTTTACCTCTGGTTTATTATAGAGAATTGTTAGAGCCTCATAAAGACCAAGTCGGAGCTTTGTGCCATACAAGTTGAAGATTTGTAGATTGAATATTGTAGTTATGATCTAGGGTTGGAACCCTGAAGTATTATTCTACTTGATTAGTTGTAAAGAGGATTGGAGTCCTCCTCAATTTGATTAATAAAATTATTTGTTATTCATTTTGTGTGATTTTTATAAGTGATCTTACTGGTAAATTAAAAATTGTACAAAAAAATTTTATTAACCTCCCTCTCAGCATTTCCAACAATCAGTTGCATATATAGTATTCCAAAACCCTAGTGACTATCTATATATATGATCTTGGTGACAAATATATTAAATTATTGTAAGCTAATCATTAACTAAAATATCATGCTTCCAATGATTCTTTCTGCATATATTTTGTTTGGAAATCTGATATTGTGATCTCTTCCTGACAAAAGATACATGTATATCAATTGATAAATTTAGTAGAATGTGTTTTAGGGTCTTTGGATTGACATAGATCATAAAAAATGAAATAACCCGAAAATGGATCACGCTAAAGTAACAAATCCATGATTTTATGGATTCGAGAAGAATAATTCTTAGAGATTCCATTTCAATCTATTTTCTAATGTTAACTTGTCATTTGGCATCTCTCTCTCTCTCTCTCACTCTCTCTCACACACACACAATTTCATAAAAACATTTTATTTTCATTTATTTTTGCCAATAATAAATTATTTTACATATTTTGGTATAATTGTGATGGTTTTATATAATTTTGAAAATATAGTATTGTGGTATCATCTAAGCTCCAATTGCATAATTTAATCTCTTTTTGTTGCAATTTGTCACCTTGGTGCATTCATTTTTTCTATTAATAGATTATGTTATGTTTTCCATTTGTTCATCTAAGCCTTTCATTAGTTTTCATTTGTTTCACATGACTCAATTTATTTTTTCCATGGGTTGTTACCGAGGACTTTCATGGGTATCCTAATCTATATCTAATCAATGGGAGGTTAGAATGGTAAACAGGTTGTATTACTAAGATTATTGATATATATGTTTATTAGTTATCACTAACATTTATTATAGGATATTTGAGTATACTAGGGTATTATCATCTCTAATTTTTTGGCCAGGAGGCTCAAGCGGTTATACAAATATTATTTTCTTTGGGAGAGTGGGGGTGTAATTTATTACTATTATTATTATCTTAAATGTTATTCATGTGGGTTTCCTATAACACATGTGAAAATAATTCTATAAATATAAGTTTTTTTAGTATACTATTTACACCATTCACTATATCCATTTCTACCTAGCTGATCAACATTTCTTATGTTACTGTATCAGTGAAATGTGTTTTTTATGTGAATTGGGATTCAATTTGTTGGCTCCAATGTGGGTTTATGAACTAGGTTTTAGTAAACCTTTTTTTAGAGTGAATTGTTTACAAACTTGTTTTAATGTGTTTATGTGTATTATGTTTATATTTTTTCCCCATTTTTGCCCCATTTTTTAATTTTATTATAGCTATAGGTCTCTTGAGTGTTTCGACCTTCAAGACATGTTAAAAGTATTGTTGTTGGGGAAATTTACAATATTGTGAATTTTATTGTGTTGCAATTATCAATTGGACTTTCATTATTCCCATTTTTATTTTTTATTTTGTGCTATGGATGTGACTAAGAGGACTACACTAATCTTCCACTACCTTTAGCATCTTTAGTTTTACTTTACTTATCTTGTCTTTGAGTCACTAGGGTTTACTAGCTTATTTGAGCATATTGAAAGCTACAATTAGGATTTCATCCTAGTGAAACATGCAAATTTGGGTTTTAACATGAAACGTTACATTTTTATTATAGAGGAAAAGTATTTCATTAGAGAACATGTTTCTGTGATGCTAGCTTGTCAAATATCCTTATTGTGAGTTAGGGTTTCCATTTCTTTCTTTAGTTAGAATTATGGAGAGTTAGACAATTGCATTATCTTTGGTATAAGGTTATGGTATGTATATGAATCTAATCCTTATGTGTATATATGTTCAATAGTGATTAAAATTGTCTCTATTATAGATTAGATTTCCAATCACTTATTTTTTCATGGTTTTATAATTTACGGTACTCATATGATTTGTTGATTTTCCATAAGTTAAAGTCGAAACTATTAAGTGATTTAACATTTATATGGAAGAAGATAGTCAAATTTGTTATTGTCTTTACAATATGTTATCGTGGTGATTTTTAGACCTATTTTATGCATGATGTTGGACATTTAAAACTTAGGGATTTGGTGAGAAATTTGTAAATATGTAAATTAGGGAAAACTGAAGAGTTTGAATAGGAAGAGATCTTGGATGAATCCCAAAGGTCACACTTCCTCTTGCTATACATGTTTGAATTAAAAAAAAATTCAATTAAGGAGTCACCATCTTGGCCTTAAATTGTATTGGAATATAGCTTTATATCCTATTATAATTCCTCTTCCATCCACTCATTGTTTAACATTTTTCTCTATTGATTCATTGTCTTTCTAGAAACGCCCCTAAAAGGTTGTCTAGTTCCTCATTGCGTGCTTGTGTGTTAGGGTTTCTATCCTACTCAATAACTCATATCTTCCAATTCCCTACAATCCTTCCCTTTTTGTCAACAAAGATATTTTTTTTAACCCAAAGATTTGTTTCCTCATACAAGTTCTCTTTGTTTCCTTATTTTTTTTACCTTGTACAGGTTCTTTGTGTTTCCTTCTTTTCATTACCTTGTACATGATAACTATGTTATTTATGCATTGTAAGAGAGCCACAATGGAGTATATATCATTGAGAAATTGATGTATTTATGGTGTAGTTTCAAATTATATTTGAATGGCGTCTCCCTCTTCCTTTGCTCGATTTCATTCCCAAGCGCTATACCAAATGGTGAGTTGTAGTTTTGTTTTAGTTTGATTTATTCTTCATCGCACCCAACTCTAAAACTTCACCTATCTCTAAAAAAAATATAATCACACTTTCTATTGGTATAGTTGACCATAGTAGAGTCAATTATCACCCTTGAAAATTCCATTTGTTTGAGGAATAATACAATTATCAATTGAAAATTATTGAAATGTTGTTGACCAAGGAGGAACTTGCAAGAGAGTTTGAAATGAAGCACATGGGTCTCATGCACTACTTCCTCAAGGTTTGAAGTATAGAAAGCCGATGGGGAATTGTTCATCTCTCGGGGAAAGTATGCAAACGAGATACTTTAGATATTCAACATGGACAGTTGAAAACCCATGGAGACACCTATAGTGACCAACTTGAGGAAAGAGGACTCCTCTTCGGGTGAGGAAGTGGATACAACTGTTTATCGACAACTAGTGGGCTCACTTATGTACATTGTGAACACGACAAAATACATTCTATGCAGTCAACTAGCTGAGCCAAGCAATGGTTAGGCCAACCAAATTATTTTTTAGGGAAGCTAAGCAGGTTTTAAGGTACCTGAGAGGAAGTACCCAGTTTGGAATATGGTACATACGGGTAGAGGGAGTGAAGTTATGTGGTTCTATAGATGCATATTGAATGGGGAGTCCATTAGACTAAAGGAGTACATCAGGTGAAATTTTTAGTCTTGGGTGTGCGGCGGTTCCTTGGTACATCAGGAATCCAATATTTGTGGCACTGAGCTCGATAGAGGAAGTATACATCGCTTCTATTCAAGCAGCATATGAGGAAATCTGGATGAGAAAGATATTTATTGGATTGTTTGGTTAGATTATGAATCCAACTGTTCTCTACTGTGATAATTATATTTGCATCAAGCTCTCTTAAAGTCATGTTTTTTCATGATCGATCCCAACATATAGATATCTGGTATCACCATTTACAAGACTATGTGCAGAGATAGATCATGTTGTTGCAGTGCATTCTGATAGAGGAAAAAGATGTTTCCATTTTGATAAAGGCCTTGTCAAGAGGGAAGTTCAAGTTACATAAGTGCAATATAGGGGTGGTTTATAATCCCCTCCTCGTTGAGAGGGAGTATTGAAAAATGCATCATCAAATTCTTAATTTTATTTTTCCTTGATTAAATTGAGAACATTCAAATTTCCACATCAGCAGACAACTTGAATGATTTTAGCTTATCTTACATGTTTTGTGTCACGCAATTTACTTAGTAAACACAAGTTAGAGGATTTAGGGTTCAGTTAAGCATTTTATATTGTGAATTTTTAGCAATCAAGGTTTGATATCTAAGGTTGTTTTGAGTTAAAATAGTTCCAACTGTTCGAAGAACTAGTATAGGTTCAAGATGAGTAGTGGGACTTCATTCAAGCTCAGTGATCATCGAGTTAGCCAATTAATCAACCCATAATATATAGTGCATGAAGAGAATTCGAGTTCCCCAAGCTTTGTGGAGATTCCAAGGCAATGTAACATCAGTTGTAGACTAGTATTGAGTGTACATGTGTTACATGTAGTCAGATGAATAACCTAAAGGAATTTCCCAATGAATTTGAGTAATTTCCTAAATAATAGGGGCCTAATTCCTGATGGAACGACACAAGGAAATACGAGCCTAAGAAGAGAAAAAAATTGACTAAGTGTGGGTCATGGGCCTTTAGTGAGAAGAGAGATAGCTTATGCACTTGTAAGGTGTGCTAAGTTGAGAAAATATATTGTAATACATCTCCATTATTATGATTAATGAAATAAATAATTAGGGTTCTTTTCATATTTATTTCCCTAGATAAAAATACTTGTTGCATTTGTGTTATTTCTTCTTACATGTCTAAGATATTTTTTCTAAATTTTGAATTAATGTCCGTAGAGAAGTAGAGTAGGTTTGTGTCTAGTGATTTTGAGAGTTACACATAAAAATCAAGTTGGCATACTTATCTTTGTCACTGACATCTAATTCATTGTTTGCTTCCTGGCCTTGTTTTTTCTTCTTATTTTGATAAACCCTTGACACAACAGGGTATGTTGAACCTTTGGGTTCATTCTCCTTTACAATCGTCTCTTTCTTAATAGTATTTTCAACAACATTAGTTGGCATTTCCTTCTTTTCATTTCCCCCAGCTACTTCTTTTTCTTTCCTTTTCCCATCCCGTTTACAAGATTTAAGCACAGAAAAATACATTAGAACATAAGAAATATTGCATTGAAATAGTGAATATAAATTTAAATAACCAATAGCCCTTTTTAAAATAAGTGGCTGGTTGATTTCCCCGTAATGAAATATCGAGGGAAAAAAATTTAAAAATACTAACTTGTGTCAAATATGCAAGGCTGAGAAGAGGATCATAGAACGTAATGTGGATATGCCTTTAAATGTAATAATAGTTTATGCTCAAATCCTATCTAAATGGGCCTCATTTTATATAATTCGATTGAGGGTTCTAGAATAGCTAGCCGACCCTTAAAATTCATTCTAATTTAAATTTCAAAAGGTGCCAAAAATTAAGTCGACCTCTGAATTAGACATGGTCAAGGATTAATAAATTTTGGTCTAATAATGTGTGGACCAAACCAAAAGGCTAATTACCATGTAAATTAAGTTAAGTTGTTCCAACAAAATTTTGGAACATAATTTATTATTATTTTATTATTATTGATATACATAGATAAATATCGCATGAAGTCACAAGGAAGGGGTTGCATGTAGTCATAGAGAAAGGTTGTTTATAGGCTAGAGGAAGTCGGACAAGATGCCACAGATAATTAGGCTATATATAGGACTGACATAGCCAAATAATATGTCATAAAAGGCCACATATGATGCCCATTAGGCTGCATATATTTCCACTATTGGGCTACAATAGATGCCACCATTAGTCCATAGAGTTTGACATTGTTAAGCTGCAATATATGCCACCATTAGGCTATAGAAATTGCCATTGTTAGAACACATTAGATGCCACCATCAGGCCACAAAATATTTTCAAAATAATTGTGTCCAACAAACCTAAATTCTACCTATACCAAACCATCGAAACAAGTACAAACCCACATCCTTGTCTCCTCTTCAACTCATCTTCTTTAGGCTTGTGGTACCTCAGATGATAGCACTTCGATGATGCCCAAGTTTTAATTGCAAATGGTTGAGGATAGATGCCAATTTATAGTTAATTTTCCATGAAAAGGGTCACAACTATTGGGGCAAGCCGAATTGAAATATTATGAGAATGAATTCTGAAGTTGGACGTTAAACATAAATTCAAATTTCTAACAAGTTCCTTGAAATTGACGTTGACATAGTTACTTTCCCAAATAGATGTCACATGAAATAATAATGAGAGTGCCAGAAACATTAATAATAATATTTATTTTATTCATTTTGAATTCTATTTTTGGGAAAGATGGTTTCTCCTTGGTTTAATTGGCTTTCTCTTGGGGAAATTCATCCAAATTTGCCCCGGATTTCAACACATCTTCTATCTATTCCAACTTTTCTTCTTCGATTCAGTACATTGTGTTACAACATCTATGATTTAGGTAGGTTTTAGGTAAAAATTATTTGTTTCTCATGTTATATCATTTGTAAAGAGAAGCCTTATTTTTTTTTTTTGTTGAATATTTGAATAGTTATTTGATGGTGCTTGAAATAAATTTTGTTCTTTGCATGAAATGAAACCTTGCAGCTCAAATGTCTAGCAATTTTACAAAAAAAAATGAGTTATGATAATATGGTAGTTTTGGCTTTTTAATATAGGACTTGTTCTGTATAAGAGACTTTTAGGTTCCAAATAATATATGAATCCCCTTGGTATAGCAATGCTTCTTTAAACTCTGTGAAACTAACATTCTTATGTCAATTGTAGATTCCAGGAATATCTCAGAATATGACTATCATGAGAGAGGCTAATTCTTTGACCTCTCTCCTGACCGTCAGATTCCGAGATATTTTGAGCCCTCTCCAAACTCTCAGATTCTGGGATATTTCTAGAATTTGCAATTGAGATAACTTCAGGATACGAAACTAAAGTTTATGGAATGGATTGATACAGATGGTCACAATTCCCTTTCTTTCATAGATTTTTGGAACTTTTATTATTCGTTATGTTGACTTTGAGGGTGGCCCATCCCATTTTCCAAATTAATATAATTCCTGTTGTAAGGTGTAGCATGTTAATTTTTCTGAGATCTTGAACCTTCTTCTACATCAGTAGAGTGCATCTTATTTATCACAAATTTTACATTCCCATCAAAACCATGTATATATTGATGTAATCATTCATGACCTGCAAGTGGAAATAAATATCATAATTTATGAATGTAAAATAGATCATTGTTATGATAACTATTGTATATAATATATTTTATGTTATCATATTTCTTCATGGTGAATTCGCACACACACACATGTAGTTAAAGTTAATGAACTCATTAATCATTTATGAGTGTTTTGCAGAAAGTAGAGAAAAGAGTGCAACCATTGGAAAATTTGCGAGGACTTGCTTCTACTGAGAGTGTCGAATTATTCACTCTTTTGTACGCAAACATTCTCCAAAACCACCTTGATTATTAGGTGTGTATATCCAGTTGCATTTTCTGTTGCGATGGTAGAGGATATAAACTATATTTAAGCCTTTACTGTATTTTATCTGATGTTAGCTCGATTTCCAACCTAAATTATTCGTATTAAATAAGAGGACTATTGCACTTTTAAGCGTGAGAGAATATTGTATTTGTTCCATTTGGATATTTATAAACTTGAAAAAAATATCAATTTAGGGATATATATAAATACATCTATGAATTAGAGAATAACTTTGGTCAAATTCGCTTCTTGAAATTTATTGGAGGGAGGAGTGTTTACACCTGCCTCTTTTTTTGTCCAAGTGCAACCTGAAGTTGTAGAGAAGTTCATTGCATTACGAGAAGGAATACCAAGAAAGGATTCTCAAGAGGTATCCTCTAACTTCCAATTTATTTCTTATTTATGATTCTTAGTCGTATGTTATATTCTCTAGGTTATTTCTTATCTATTCTTCCTTCTCTTATCGATTCCTTTATAAGTATTTGTTTTAGTGAAAAAGGAAAAATATTTGTTTCTTCCTTGTAGATACTACAAGAATGCAATGACATATATAAAAATTCTCTTGATAATGGAGATTTACCCAAGCCTATATTTATCTTTGCTTGACTCACTTTTCTTCCAAAGGAAACTCTTTGAAAGTAGCTTTAATTCATTCAATAGTTATCGTAGATTCTATGACATAAAATTAATTTACCATTCATTTCATATTGGAGATGAATTTGTTGCACAATGTGTTGTCTGTAATTAATGGGTTGATGCAATGGTGGAGGAGTACGAATCCATAGTAAAGAACAATGTTTGCAAATTGGTCATAAGAACAAAAAATAAGCTAGTTGTGGGTTCGCGATGGATATTCATGTTAAATAAGGAATCAAACAAAAGCGTAGAAAGTTACAAGTACAAATTTATGTCCAAGGGATACTCGCAAGTTGAAGGGATTGACTATGAGGATGCCTTTGCTCTTGCGGTAAGGTACTCATCCATTAGATCAATTATTTCTTCGGTTGCACAGATGGGGTGGAATATCCTCCTAATGGATGTAAAAAAACATTCCTCCATGGAGTTATTGAGGAGGAGGTGTACATCGAGAAACCAGAAGGATTTGATAATTTTAATCAAGAGTATCATGTGTGTAGACTCAAGTGAGAATTTTACATTATCAAGAAATCACCCTGTGCTTGGTACACCGAGATCAATATCTATCTCACCAGTTTCAGCTTCACCAAATTTCAAGTATATGAAAACCTCTATCATACCTTAGTAGAAGGTAAATTGTTCATTATTGTCTTATATGTTGATGAATTGATTTTAACTGGTGATGAACGACTGATCATATATTGCAAGGGAGTTTGAAATGAAGGACATGGGTCTCATGCATAACTTCCTGAAGTTGGAAGTATGGCAAGGTGATGTGGAACTATTTGTCTCTCAGGGCAAGTATGCCAACGAGATAGTTCAGAGGTTCTTCATGGACATTTGCAAACCCATGGAGACACCTATAGTGACCAACTAGATGACAGAAGAATCCATTTTAGGTGAGGAAGTGGATACTACTATTTATCGTTAAATAGTGGGTTCACTGATGTACCTTATGAATAAATGTCTAGGTATGTGCTATGCATTCAACTAGTTGAGCCAAGCTATGATTAGGCCAACCGAATTATTTTGGAGGGAAGATAGGCATGTTCTAAGTACCTCAGAGGCAATACCTAGTTTGGGCTATGGTACAGACAGAGAGAGGGAGTGAATTTATGTGGCTTTACATATGTAGATTTAGCGAGGATTCCATCAGACTAAAAGAGTACATCAGGTGGAATTTTCAGTGTTGCATGTACGACGGTTTCTTAGTTCATCTAGAGGCTAAGATTTTTGGTACTCTTCCTGGAAAAATAATAAGACATGGCTTCTATTCATGCATCATCTAAGGCCATGTGGATAAGACACATACTTGTTGTATTGTTTGGTAAGATGATTGATCGAACTGTGATCTGTTGTGATAATCAGAGTTGCATCAAGATCTATGAAAATCATGGTTTTCATGACTGATCCAAGCATTTGGATATCTGGTATCAACATTTACGAGATTGTGTGCATAGATGGATCATGTTGTTGCAATACATTCAAACAAAGGAATAAGATGCTGAAATTTTCATAAAGGCCTTTTTAAGATGGAATTTCAAGTTCCACAGGTGAAAGATAGGGGTGGTTGATAATCCCTTTCTTATTGAGAGGTAGTGTTCAAAAATTCATCCTGAAATTCTCAATTTGATTTTTCCTTGATTAAATTGAGAAAAATCGAATTTCCACATCAGAAGACAACTAGGATAATGTTAGCTTGTGTTACATGGTTTGTGTCACCCAGTTTACTTAGTAAATTCTAGTTGGAGGAGTTAGAGTTCAGTTATTTCTAATTTGTAGCAATCAAGGTCTGATATCTAAGGTTGCTTTAAGTTAAAATAGTTCCAATTGTTGGAAGAACTTGTAGAGGGTCAAGTTGTGGAGGGGGAGTTCAGTAAAACTCAGTGATCATCTAGTTAAATAATTAATATGCCAAAAATAGATATTGCATGTAAAGAATTCGAGTTCCGAAACATAGGTGGAGATTCCAAGGAAATGTAACATCAGTTGTAGACTAGTCTTGAGTGTACAGGTGTTTCATGCACACAGATGATTAGCCTAAATAAATTGTGCAATTAATTCGAGGAATTTCCTAAATACTAGGGGCCCAATTCCTCAAGGAACAACCAAATAAAATAGGAGCTCAAGAAGAGAAAAAAATTTCTAAGCTTGGGTTAGAGGCCTTTTGTTAGTAGAGAGATAGGTTATGCACTTGTAAGGTGTGCTTAGTTGAGAAAATAAATTTAATACATCTCTATTATTTTTATTAATGAAAGCGGGCATGGGTGTTTTTAGACGATTTTTTTCGCTAGATAAAAATACTTGTTGCATGTGTCTTATTTCTTCTTGAATGGATAATATTTTTGTTCTAAATTATGAAGTTATGTTTGCAAAACAGTAGAGTAGGTCTGTGTCTACTGATTTTCATTAAAAATTTAGGAGAAATTTCAAATATATAAAATAATTTATACATTCCCCCATTATCGGTTTCTCACTTCGTAAAAAAAAGGAGTTGATCCAGGTCGTAGTTATTGATTCAAAATCCTCTTCCTAGTCTGTTTACTTCTAGTATGCCTTCTAAGTTTCTTAGTTTCCTATTTATTTGGTTTACTTTTAGGCCCTCGAAGGCCCTTATATTAGCATATGTAAGGAATAATTTGAACTATTAGGAAACTTATTGTCACTCTTTCTCTCTTTAGAGGGTGCATTTTTGGAGAGAATGGAGGATATTACAGTGGATATATTGTAGGTTGCATCTCTTCATTTTTCCAGATAATAAAAAGGAAGGATTGGCTGTTCGGGGTGGACGTAGCCCAAACTGGGTGAACCACGTATATTTATGTCTCTCTGGTTCTATGTGTTTTGTGTGCTTGTGTTTTATACATATTTTATGTGTTGCATTGCTCAATATATAATTTTCTAACAAAGGATGTACTTTTGGGAAGTAAAAAAAATCCACATTTCATGATTGAGACAAAAGATCACATGCAGTCCCACAAAGGATCCACTCTGATGTCTATGGACCTTTTTCGACAGCCTCCACAGCTAGAAAAATTATTTTGTCACTTTTATTGATGAATTCTCTTTGAAGTGTTGGAACTTCTTCATGTGGAAGAAAGATGAGACATTCTCCAAGTTTGTAGAATTTAAGGCACTAGTTGAGAAAGAAACTGACAAGAAGGTGAATTGTGCAAGAGAAGGAATTTGAAGGGAGTTGGCAACACCCCGTAACCCACAACAGAATGGAGTGGCAAAGAAAAAGGATAATAGCATTGTCGTAGCAGTAAGGGATTTATTGCATGACCAAGGCATACCTCTACATTTGTGGGTTGACGCATGTAACACAAGTATTTTTGCAAAATTGGAGTCCTCATCAGATTCTAGGCATGATTACATCGAAGGAGGATTTCTTGGGGAGAAATCTGGATGTGTTGTAGTTCAGGATTTTTGGAGTCTTTGTCTACTACCATGTATACAAATAATCAAGGAAGAAGATAGAGCCTACTGTACAATTGGTGGTATTTGTGGGTTACATTGAAAATTCCCACAACTACCATGTGTACTTTCCACCCCTCGGAATTAAATTTGTTCAAAGGGATGTAAAATATGATGAGGATAAAGAAATGTGATGCTCTCTTCAGAGGGGGATTAAGATCCCACTAGAATAGGAGCTTTTAGCTCCAAAGGAGGAGCCTTAGGAAGTTTTGGAGAAGCCAAAAATTGAGGAGCAGAGAGTGGAGATGGACACTCAAGAAGAACCATCAAGAGAATGTAGGAAAAAGACCAGGGAAGCTAAGATACTTTTTCAAGATTCGAGGGAGAATGTGTGTGCTCCTTGAAATCAACGCAGACAAAGAAGCTCACATGATTGGTGCACTGGCTACATGGATCTAATGATTGAGCTTGTAGAGAATGAGCAATACTCTTTTGAGGAAGCATTATAGAAACCTATATGGGTCGATCCAATGGTGGAGGATTACGAATTCATTGTAATGAACAATGTTTGGGAATTGGTCCCAAGAAAAAAAAATCAGTTGTGGCTTTGCGATGGACCTTGAAGGTAAAGAAGGCAACACAGGAAAGTGTAGAAATGTACAAGGCCAAATTTATGGCCAAGGGATACTCTCAATTTGAAGGGATTGACTATGAGGATATCTTTTTTCGTGTAGCAAGGTACTCATCCATTAGATGAACTCTTTCTTTAGTTATGCAAATGGTGTGGTGGAAGATCCACTTGATGGATGTAAACAAAAAATTCATCAACGGAGTTATTGAGGAGGAGGTATTTGATAATTTTTATAGTCCCTTTCTTGTTTAGAGGGAATGTTGAAAAATGCATCATGAAATTCTCAATTTGATTTTTCCTTGATTAAATTCAGAAAATTCGAATTTCCAGATCAACAAATAACTTGGATGATGTTAACTTGTGTGACATGGTTTGTGTGACCCAGTTTACTCAGTAAATTCAAGTTGGAGGAGTTAGATTTCAGTTAAGCGTGTGTGATTCGTAATTTGTAGCAATCAAGGTCATCTATCTAAAGTAATTTTCAGTCAAGATATTTCCAATTGTTGGACGAACTAACAGAGGGTCAATTTGTGCAATGGGACTTCAGTTAAACTCAGTGATCATCCAATTAACTAATCAATCAATGTGCAATGGGACTTTCGTCAAACTCAATGATCATCCAGTTAAATAATCAATCAACCCAAAATAGCCATTGCGTGTAGATAATTCGTGCTCCCCAAGATTGGTGGAGATTCCAAGGAAGTGTAACATTATTTGTAGAATATTCTTGAGTGTAAAGGTGTTGCATGCAGTCAGATGATCAACCTAAGGGAATTTTTCATGTGTCTTATTTCTTCTTGAATGTGTAATATTGTTTTTATAAATTGTGAAGTAATGTCTATAGAGCAGTAGAGTAGGTTTATGTCTAGTAATTTTGATTAAAAATTTAGGATTATTTGCAAATATATAGCATAATTTACACATTCCGCAACTATTTATTTATCACCTTATAACAAAAAGGAGTTGATCCAGATTGTAGCTATTGATTCAAACTCCGCTTCCTATTTTGTTCACTTCTAGTGTCTTTGGTTTCTTAGTTTCCTATTTATTTGGTTTACTTTTATGGCCTTGAAGGCCCAAAGATATTAGCATATGTATAAAATATCTTGAACTCTTAGGAAACTTATTGTCACTCTTCCTCTCTTTAGAGTGTGCATTTTTGGATATGGTCAGGTTTACCCAATGACCAACCAATATAAATCTTTTAATTTCTCATATAGTTTCTCCTTTTAAAGGAAATACAAAATTTATTCCAAAATTGAAGACAAGTTGGAAAATGTCATAAATTATAGATCTTAGAACAAAAAAAATACTCCTTATCTCTGAAAAAATGATATTCTCGAGAAAAAAATTCCAAAAAAATGATATTTTTGGATCATGTGGAGAAAAACATTCCAAAACATTCCAATACCATACATCAGCCTAAGGTCAAAATCATACAAGAAAAGCTTCATTCAGGACTTGACCTTTTCTACAAGCTCCTTTTTGGCTGTTGGAAAGACAAACGCTTTGTATTGGAAACACTCTTGCTTAGTTTGAGAATTACACATGAAAATCAACCCGGAAAACTTATTTTTGTCACTCGCATCTAGTCCATTTCTTGCTCCCTGGCCGCCTTCTTTTTTCCTCTTATTTTGATCAACCTTTGACACAACAGGGTCTACTGAACCAGCCTTGGGTTCATTCTCCTTTACAGTCGTCTCTTTCTTAACGGTCTTATAAACAACATTAGTTGGTGGTGCTGCCTCCTTTTCAAATCCCCTAGCAACTTTCTCACCATCATGTGATCTCTTCTTGTTCTTTCCTTTGGCCATATTTATTATGAGCTTTAAGAAAATTTATAGGTAATTGGCTAGTCTATAATTTCTCAGGAATGCAATATCCAGGAACAAAAAATTAAAAATACTAAAAACTTGTGTCAAATATGCAGGGCTGAGAAAATTACCGCAGAGCTAAATGGACACACTTTGAACCTAATAATTTTTTTTCTCAAATAGTAATTAAATGAGCCTCCATTTATATAATTTGATGAGGGTTCCCAAATGATTAGCCGGCCCTAAAAAATCATTCTAATTTAAATTTCAAAAGGTGCCAAAAATTAAGTCGACCTCCAAATTCAACATGGTCAAGGGTTATTAAATTTTGATCTAATAATGTGTGAACCCAACCAAAAGGATAATTCACATGTGTGGACCCAATCAAAAGGATAATTCCCACATAAATTAATAATGTGTGGACCCAACTAAAAGGTTAATTCCCACATAAATTAAGTATAGTTAGTCCAACAAAATTTTGGAACATAATTTATTATCATTTTTTTATTATTGATATCCATCGCATGAAGTTGGTTGGCACATATAAACTATGATTTTTTGCTTTCGATGAAGTTGCATCTTTCATGTAGTCATGTAGTCATAGGGAAAGGCCGCAGATAGGCTAGAGGAAGCAGCATAAGATGCCACAGAGAATGCCACATAAAGGACTGAGGTAGGCGCATAAGATGTCACAGAAGAGGCCACACATGATGCCCATTAGGCCGCAAATATTTCCATTGTTAGGCTGCAATAATGTCCATCAACCTTAACTTTGATGTGTACCAAACCATAGAAACAAGTACAAGCCCACGTTCTTATCTCCTATCCAACTTGTATTTTTTAGGCTTGCAGTACCTCAGATGATAGCACATAGATGATGTGTAAGTTTTAATCACAAATACTGTGTTGGAAATGTTGTCATTGATGGCAAAGGAGATGGAAAAGGTAAAGACAGGAGCAGCACCTAAACTATCCATAAGGCAAAAGAGACAGAGAGGTAGCAGAGGCAGCAGAAGAAATAGAGGAATTGAAGCAGAAGCAACAAAGGAATTAGAGACAGAGAAGTGGAGTTGAAACGGCCTGAAGGAGTGTAATATAGAGGTTCATGCATGAATTAGGGGTTTAATATAGTTTGCAGATGAATTATTGAGCAATTATTCATTAATTGAGTTTGTATGGCATAGACTTTGATTGAAGACTAAAACCCTATGGTAAAGACTTAATATGCTTGGGGATGAGCTAGAGCATTGCTTAAATGGTAGAATAGGGCTGGAGAGGGAGCCCGAGAGCTGGAGAGAGGAAATTGTAAGAATTTGTTTGAGATTTATCGCCTGTATATACATATCTGTTCATGGAAGAACTGTCTTGAATTAAATGTGTTTGGATGGAATTAAGCCCTATTTGAATGTCTTCGAATTTCAATGAGTACCTTTGGATGTGTATAAGAGAGACTGTTGGTTAATTTCTGTGTGGAGAATGCCTTGCGTCCTTGTGCACTATGTAAGTGAGACTCAGAATTTGGAACACGTTTACCCTGTAATTGGTTTAATGATGCGCTATGCATAGACAGAGTCAAGTCTAAAGTATAATTTCGGTGTTAAATAGCAAGTGCTCATAGTCTGCGTATGAGAAGTTGGATTCCTGTGTTCGCCATATTGGTGTGTGTTTTGTTACAAGGATTTCGTATGGGTAAGACCCTGTAGCAGAGTATTTATAAGAAACGCATAATAAACTTTTTTATATGAATAAACAGAAACATATAAAGAAAATTTGAAGCAGAGTCGAATCATAATAATACATTGAAAAGTGAGCGAATTTTTTAATATTAATGGAGGACCGGAACCTGAAGCGTAGGGAGAAGCAGAACCGTGACGGATGAATATTAACGGCGGTTTGGAGGAACAGTAAAGGTTGGAAGCGAGTTTCATCGCACCACTATTATACGGAAGGCGGTATTCCTGAATTCGCAGTGATTCCATTGATTGATCAACGCGTGTCCTTGGATGAACAATAAAACCACCATTTAAACCATGCCTTCGTGCATTAACTTTCATACTAGGACGCTGAGCGAAATTGACATGAGACGTTGATCTGGAAGAGGGCCATCAGACGGTGATCGTGCATCGAACTTGCCTGGAGTTTAACCAAGGTGCGCGAACGATAGTCCAAGTACGACGCGCCATCGCGCATTATCTTTTGCACAAGTAGCCCCTGCGATATCCGTTGGATTGGGCAATGTGATGACAGCTGTTGGATAGCACGTAGAATCAGCCAGGTACGATGCATACGTTTGATTGGTCCTTTGGTTGTATTGTGGGCCCGGGGCAGAGATATATGAAATGAATCTATTTTATTAACTGTAGTACAAGGCCCGATGGAAAATATTAATGATGTTTATTAAGGTTTTCTGGGTTATTAAAATAAGGTGGAACACTAAGGTCTCAAATCTATAAAATATTGCCCGGTTATCGTTGGACTTTGTTGTAATGGTTCCAATTTTAAAGAACGTCGTAATATATATATGTAGATATATTACGTATAATGGAATATGTGAACGTGGTTCAATATATGTACATGCCGAAGGTCAATTAATATGGTTTTAATAGCCAAAGTATTATGCGCCTTATATGCAAAAGCCCAAACCATATATATATATATATATATATATATATATATATATATATATACGGTGCGCAATATATATAAAAAGGCAAAGGACCTAGCTTCAAGTGAACTGTTTTTTGTGGATCGATACACTTATACACCGGTACAAAGTCATAAGGTTTGGTTTTACTATGGTTTAATTCACATTTTTGCATATGTTCTAGAGTTGAGTTTACTAACATATTCCGTAGTGGTGCTATTCAAAAGCGATTACACAACTGCAATGAAGAGGAGAGCGTGTATAAATGAAAGTTCGATGAACAGGAATATGTACAAGAATGAATTGGACAGGTGAATAAGCACAGAAAACTGGAGAATTTGCAGAAGACAGTGAGCAGAAGAAGGCAGAACAGTCACTCAACAACAGCAGAAAAGACAAATCCAATAAAGCCAAAATCTAGAAAAGGAGTTGAGTGAAATTGAAATATGTAATTAAAAATGTGAATGTAAATGTTGTAATTATTTTTATTGTTTATACATAAAGGCAAAGGGTCTAAGAAAGACAAATCAATTAGGGCTTAAATTTGAAAAATTATTAGTGATTTTAAATTATTGAGTTGGATAAAGAAATGAGGAGGCAGAAGACCAAGGGGTATGACCATCCATTTCGAATTCCTAGAGGAAAACAAACAGTCATCAAGAAATTTCTATAAGTAATATCATTTTGATATGCAAAAAGAGAGTTAGAAGTGAGAGAGAGAGTGAGTGAAGAGAATGCAGAAATGAAGCAGTGAAGCAGAGAAAAAGGAGGAGCTGAGCAGAGAAGAAGGAGAAGCTGATAGAGAATCTGAGAAGATGCAGAGATGATACAGGGCAGATATGAGAATAGATGAACAGCAGAGCAGATGGAACAGAACAGAGTTGATATCCAAGGTAAATCAGCAAGTATTTCTCTTTGAAAGAGTAAGGAAGTTGGGGCTTCCCTATCAAGTTGTAGTTTGATATATGTCACAGAATGAATTGTATGATTCTGAGGTTGTCGCTGCAAGATGGATGGCTGCCCACCTAAGTTTGTAGCTGAGAAGGTTGTGTTGAATGATCGAGGCTGGAGCCCAGAGGTCGAAATCATAAGAAAATTGAATGTAGTTGGAGCTTTTTGCAAGTCGATCTCAAAAAATTGAGGGCAGGAGCCTCCCGTAGGCTGGTTCCTGCTGTAGAAAATCAGCAGTGAGAGTGGTTGAGCTTGGTTTCATCACAACAATAATGCTGATGTGGCTTACACCCTTCATGGTTTCCAATTACATATGTGTCTCTATATGATGTTCATGTGTTGATGTCACACTATCTAATTCTGCTTAGTACTAGTTGACTACATATTAAAAACAAGTTGTTACATTAAACTAATCTATTTGATATCATACTCACTAATAAAGATTGCTCACATATTAAGTTGATCATGAAGTAAAGGTGTAAATAAGTTTTAAGAGAAAAGTTTTAAAAGTCCATGTATGTGTTAAACTGATTCACCCCCCCCTCTCAGTTTAACTAAGGTTTCAACATACTGGAGGATATATGCCAATTTATAGTTAATTCTCCATGCAAAGGGTCACAACTATTGGGTCAAGATGACCTGAAATATTATGAGGCTGAATTGCGAATTTGGAGGTGAAACATAAATTCAAATTGCTAATAAGTGCCTTGAAATTGAAGCTGACATAATTACTTTCCCAAATAAATGTCACATGAAATAAAAATGAGAGTGAAAAACACTTTAATACTAGCATTTCTTTTATTCAGTTTAAATTCTTTAATTCTCTTTTTAATAAATGAAAGCAATATAATAATAGGTAAAATTATAATATTATAATATTTGTAAATATTAATTTATAATCATAAAGAGTAATGTAACAAAAAGTGAAGGTATAATTGTATTGGGATTTGAAAATGTTATTATCTTTGCCATAGTTGTTGGTCAGTTGTCATTGATATCAATATGGCATTGCTGAAGGCTAAACCCTAATTGATGGCCCAATTTGCAAGAAGCCCTAACGTTGGGAAAACCCTAATCCTATTAGGTTACTTAATAAATCGTTGAAACCCTATCCATAGAAAAAGGTGTTGAGAATTTGGAGGGTTGTAGGTTAATACAAAATCTCTTCTTGACAATTACTTGTGAGCTTACATATGACTTTTCTTCATTATCTTGTTTAGTATTTCATCAAGTCAATTATCGAAGTAAATAAGACACAAACTTAGGCTCATAGAGCCGGGGCAAAACCTCTCTCTCTTGGAGAGGAAAACACACAAAGAATTCTTCTTATAGATCTTCAAATAACAAGGACCATGACAAAGACCGAAATCCTTGACCTAGATATGCTTCCAAGACCTTGATGCAGCTTCTTTAGATCCAAAAGTTGACTCTTCTCCTTTATAACAATCTGCACAGTTCTGTACTTGACCTAGAGAGCTCGATCTCTTTTCACACTTTTCAAATTGATCTTCTTTGAAGCACTATGTGAGTGAATACACTTCAGGACCTTCGTTAAACAAATTTGCATTTGGGCTGTTGTACTATTTTTTCTGAATTCCATATTCCTCTTTTCTTATATGAACATCATATATATATAACGACTTCGTGACAACAGAAGAAATAGAGGAATTGAAGCAGAAGCAACAAAGGAATTAGAGACAGAGCAGTGGAGTTGAAAAGGCCTGAAGCAGTGTAATACAAAAGTTCATTCATGAATTAGGGGTTTAATACAGTTTGCAGATGAATTATTGAGCAATTATTCATTAATTGAGTTTGAATGGCATAGACTTTGATTGAAGACTAAAACCCTGTGGTAAACACTTAATATGCTTGGGGATGAGCTAGAGCATTGCTTAAATGGTAGAAGAGGGCTGGAGAGGGAGCCCGAGAGCTGGAGAGAGGAAATTGTAAGAATTTGTTTGAGATTTATCGCCTGTATATACATATCTGTTCATGGAAGAACTGTCTTGAATTAAATGTGTTTGGATGGAATTAAGACCTATTTGAATGTCTTCAAATTTCAATGAGTACCATTTGATATGTATAAAAGAGACTGTTGGTTAATTTCTGTGTGGAGAATGCCTTGCATCCTTGTGCATTGTGTAAGTGGGATCGGAATTTGGAACACGTTCACCCTGTAATTGGTTTAATGATGTGCTATGCATAGTCAGAGTGAAGTCTAAAGTCTAATTTCGGCGTTAAATAGCAAGTGCTCATAGTCTACATATGAGAAGTTGGATTCCTGTGTTTGCCATATTGGTGTTTGTTTTGTTACAAGGATTCCGTATGGGTGAGACCCTGTAGCAGAGTATTTATAAGAAACACATAATAAACTTCTGTATATGAATAAACGGAAACATATAAAGAAACTTTGAAGCGGAGTCGAATCATAATAATACATTGAAAAGTGAGCGAATTTTTTAATATTAATGGAGGACCAGAACCTGGAGCGTAGGGAGAAGCGGAACCGTGACGGATGAACAGTAACGGCGATTTGGAGGAACAGTAAAGGTTGGAAGAGGGTTTCATCGCACCACTATTATATGAAAGGCGGTATTCCCAAATTCACAGCGTTTCCATTGATTGACCGACGCGTGTCCCTGGATGAACAGTAAAACCACCATTTAAACCGCGCCTTCGCGCATTAACTTTTGTACCAGGACGCGGAGCGAAATTGACACGAGCCGTTGATCTGGAAGAGGGCCATCGGATGGTGATCGTGCGTTGGACTTGCCCGAAGTTTAAAAAATGTCCGTGAACGATAGTCCAGGTATGACGCGCCATCGCGCGTTATCTCTCGCGCAAGTAGCCCGTGCAATATCCGTTGGATCGGGCAACGTGATGATAGCCGTTGGATGGCGCGTGGAATCGGCCAAGTATAGTGCATACGTTTGATTGGTCCTTTGGTTGTATTGTGGGCCCGGGGCAGAGATATATGAAATGAATCTAGTTTATTAACTGTAGTACAAGGCCCGATGGAAAATATTAATGATTTTTATTAAGGTTTTCCGGGTTATTAAAATAAGGTGGAACACTAAGGTCTCAAATCTATAAAATATTGCCCGATTATCATTGGACTCCATTGTAATGGTTCCAATATTAAAGAACGCCATAATATATATATGTAGATATATTACGTATAATGGAATATGTGAACATGGGTCAATATATGTACATGCCGAAGGTCAATTAATATGGTTTTAATAGCCAAAGTATTATGCGCCTTATATGCAAAAGCCCAAACCATATATATATATATATATATATATATATATACGGTGCACAATATATATATAAAAGTAGGGTGCCATGCTTCGTGGACCTGGAGCCAAAGGACGATACACTTTTATACACTGTGATAAAGTCATAAGGTTTGGTTTTTATTATTGTTTGACCACAGTTTTGAAGAGGTCGAGAGTTGAGTTTACCAAAGGTTCTGTAGTAAAAAATATTCCAAAGCGGTTACACAACTGCAATGAAGAGGAGAGCGTGTAGAAATGAAAATTCGAGGAACAGGAATATGTACAGGAATGAATTGGACAGGTGAAAAGCTCATAAAACTAGAGAATGTGCAGAAGACAGTGAGTAGAAGAAGGCAGAACAGTCACTCAACAGCAGCAAAAAGGACCAATCCAATAAAGCCAAAATCCAGAAAAGGAGTTGAGTGAAATTGATGTATAACTGAAAAATGTAAATGTTGTATCATCACATTTGTTTAGGGATGCAAAAGTATCCTAAGGGGAAAAGACAAATCCATCAGAAGGCTGAAATTTTGTACAAATTATTATGATTTTAAATTGAGTTGGATAAATAAATGAGGAGGCAGAAGACCAAGGGGTATGACCATCCATTTCGAATTCCTAGAGGAAAACAAACAGTCATCAAAAAATTCTATAAGTAATATCATTTTGATATGAAAAAGTTGAGTTAGAAGTGAGAGAGAGAGTGAGTGAAGAGAATGCAGAAATGAAGCAGTGAAGAAGAGAAGAAAGAGGAGCTGAGCAGAGAAGAAGGAGAAGCTGATAGAGAATCTGAAAATATGCAGAGATGATAAAGGGCACATATGAGAATAGATGAACAGCAGAGCAGATGGAACAAAACAGAGCTGATATCCAAGGTAAATCAGCAAGTGTTTCTCTTTTGAAAGAGTAAGGAAGTTGGAGCTTCCCTATCAAGTTGTAGCTTGATAGATGTCAGTTGTAGCTGACTGAGGTAGGAGCCTCCAGTAGGTTGGCGCCTGCTAAAATAGATGTAGATTTGAAAGCCCACATCAAGTTGTAGCTTGATAAAGCAAGCCGCTTGTAGTCGACTGAGGTTGGAGCCTCCGTAGGTTGGTCCTCCGTAAAATTAATGGTTGGAGTTTTCCCTGTTGTAGCTATGCACTGAGGTAGGAGCCTCAGGAAGGTGCCTACAAACTGGGCAGAGGGAGTTGGAGCTTGCCTTTGCATCACAACAATAATGAGATGTGGTTTTCTCCCTTCATGGGTTTCCACTTATATCTGGTGTCTCTGAGCATGATTTCTATGTGTTGATGTGGTTTATCTAATCTGCTTAATACTTGTTGCTCACATATTAAGATTGTTGTTACATTAACAAATATGTTTGATACTTGCTGCTCACTAATAAAGATTGCTCACATATTAAGTTGATCATGAAGTAAAGGTGTAAATATTTTTTAAGAGAAATGTTTTAAAAGTCCATGTATGTGTTAAACTGATTCACCCCATCATCTCAGTTTAACTAAGGGTTCAACAATTGGTATCAGAGCAGGTTCCTTTGGTGTAAGCTTAATAGCTTGAAGGAGATCTAGTTAAGTCATGGACTCTCAAAATTTACCTGTGTTAAATACAACAAACTTTCCTGAATGGAGAGATAAAATTAAAACAGGATTAATGGCCGATGAACCTGAGGTATGGAAGCTTGTTTGTGATGGTTACTATAAAGACTCGCCCACGATTAAAGAACAATAGAGGAATTCCAAGGCAAAATGTGTGATATATAACAATCTTCATAACAAGGATCTTGATTTAATAATGGATTTAACTTCAGTAAAAGAAATCTGAGACAGATTGCATTTCATGCATGGAGTAGACACAAAGGACAGCATTGTCAAGAAGGAAAAGAGAATTAAGAAAAAGATAAATTCATGTCAAAAAGAAGATGTTCAATCAAATGAGGTACCTGCTATTGTAAATGGTAGTAAAAGCCATGAAGAAATTGCAGCTGAAGAAAAATCCAAACTTGACACAGCTCTGACTGAAATAGAAAAATTGAAGAATGAAAAAAAAGACCTTAAGAGATTGGTACAAATATGTGATGAGAAAGAATATGAAGACAGAAAATAAATTATTTTCCTGAAGACACAAATTGAAGAGGCAAAGAAAGTAGAAGACACTCTGCTGCAACAAATGAGAGAGGAAAGTCAGGAATGTGAAAGATTGGAAGAAGAAGTAGTGAGCCTAAGAAAGAACTTAGAAAAAGCCCAAAGAGAACTATTAATGAATACACCTCTAATGAAAGGCTCTGGACAGTTGGATCAGATTCTAAATTCACAAAGGTCACCTCTCATAAAGGCTGGGATAGGATATGAAGGAGAAACTAGTAAGCCCAAGGTAGAACATAACAAGAAAATCATCTTTGTGAAGGCTGTAAAAGATAATAAAGCAACTCAGCAGATTCCTACAAAAATAGAATCTAGCAAGAACATGAGTTGCAGAGAAACAAATAGAATCAAGCAGTAAAATGAAATAACAGAGAATGAGAAGATGAAACAATCAATTTTTGAAGGCTCGTATGCTCCTAAGTATGTATTGAACAAATTCGGAAGATGTCAAAGGAGGTTCCTCCCTCCTATGAAAAATAGCACATGTTTTTCCTGCCACAAACAAGGACATAATGCAACATATTGCAAGACAAAGCCAATTCAGTCCAATCAGCAAAGGATGCAGCAAAAGAGAAGAATCGCTCAGGCAAGCAAATGGAAAGAAAAATCTTTCACCAGGTACACAAATCATTTCCATGGCTATTGTTATGCATGCAATAATTTTGGACATAAAATTGTTGATTGTAAAATGTATACAAGAAGAGAAACAAAATATTATACATCAGCTCAAATGCACATTGGTCAAATAAGATGTTATGTATGCCTCAAGCTTGGCCACAAAGAAAAGGACTGTAATCTGCCATATATTTTAAAGAACTCTAGACATATGATGAAATCAAAACAGATCAATCAAAAGGAAGAGCGGTCATTATGAAGAACCCCAATAAAGTATGGAAAGAAAAGAGAAAGGGCGAGCCTATTAGCTCCATAACATAATGAATCTAGCATAGTCTCAGGGGGAACTGCTCTAGGAAACAAAGCAAATATCTAACCAGTTATAGATATGAAGTAGCATCTCAGGGGGAGAGTATTTCATATGTAGACCCCATGAAAGGAGTCTAGGAAGAGCTCCTTGGAATGAAAACAGTTATAAGATCAAGAAGGGAAAGATAATTTTTCTAAAAGAAGACTATAGAGGAAGAAGATCATCTGAATTACTAAGTAGCAGACAGATTGATGAAAGAAGAGAAGACAGTAAGAAGCCTTGGTGGTAGAGAGAACATCAGCTATGAACATGAATGAAGTCAAATAAGTGACAAATCTCTGAGTAATAAGCCCTTGAAGATTCATATTATAGAAATTGAAGATTTCCTTCTGAAGATCATCATGTCAGAACAAGTGAAGTGGTATATAAAGTAGCAATGATTCTAGAAATTTCATAGAAAATAAAATGAAATGACATTCTTTCAAATCAGGATGACAAAATAAGTAGCAGGTTAATGATGCCAAGGCCTAATTCAATATATTGATTGTGGTTGGTGTGAACAGTGAAAAGATCAATAGTAGAAACTATGAGTACATGTGCTAGATAAAAGTGAAATATTAGCATGGTTTATCAAAATAATATCAATTGATGGTTAGGTACAAGCATCATGCTTATCAATAGATTACCAAGAATGATCAATGGAGCAGCACTATGATACAGGTCCACAGGATCAAAGGACTATGGAAAGAATGCATCAAGGTAAAATTCCTAGGGTTATCTGCATTCGGCATGAAAAGGTCAGTAGCAGTGCTAAAGGATCAGCATTAGGTTTACACTTGAAGGGTTATATTATGCATCGCAGCAGTATCTGCCTCTATATATCTAATTGCATGCCTTCCTGAATTCAGTACATGTATATCTTCAAGGCCTCTTTCTTAAGATCAGTTACAAAACTGTGTGAAATATTTTTGCTGAGTTTTCAATTAAACATATTGAATATGATTTTGTGGAAGTTCATTTTGATAAAATAGTCAAAGTATCTGAAGAATAAAGGACTAGCTGTGATTACCATCTGAAGCTCAAAAGTTTTTTTTCTTCAGCACAAAGGATTTACTGGTAATCCACCTTTAAAGAGAAATTGATTATTGACATACATACCATTATGTCATAAATAAAACTGCATAGTTGAAACTGACCCATACATTGAAGGGTTTGTTTTGAAAGAACATTGTACAAGAAAGAAAGTCAATTGTCCTCTAATATTGAAAGATATTGCCTATTCTTATAATAAGTTGTAAACTCTGGTTTGATTCATTGTTCACAACAGAAACAAGGACATTTCAGTCTTTAAATGTAATATCCTTGTCAACATCCTAGCTCATATCATCACCAACAGGCAAGAAAGGTGTACCATAGCAATAAAATATATATTGGCATCATTATCATAATTGAACAGGTGTGGTACTGCAGATGAGTATTGCAAGAAAATACATATTCAAACTACAATCTTCTTCAACAAAAATATATTAGCTCACTACACCAAACAGAGACAGAAGTATATTTGAAGCCTTCTCAGTATTTTAGTTCTTGATCCAATCATACATCTCCGATTAGATAAAGCTGGTACAATGTGTTCTATGAAGGATCATTATCCTCACTTTCAGCCTTATACTAGTGAAAGGAGACTGTGCTTTGGATTGTACCAATTTACAGTGTATATTCAAGTCCAATAATCCTCAAAGTGTTCTCTCAACAAGTCTTGTACATCGGTCTGAAGCAGAATGGTACAAATTCAGCAGAAGAGGGCCTAAACATAACTCAAAGAGAGGAAATGTAGAACGAAAACTAGGAAATGAGCAACCCTTTTCCATTGATGTCAAAGGGGGAGGAAAAAAAAAAGGGGGTTGTTAAAAGGAAAGTAGAGGAAGTATGTTTCCATCAATGCCAAAGGGGGAGACTATTGGAAATTTTGTCATTGATGGCAAAGGAGATGGCAAAGGTAAAGACAGGAGCAGCACATAAACTATCCATAAGGCAAAAGAGACAGAGAGGTAGCAGAGGCAGTAGAAGAAATAGAGGAATTGAAGAAGAAGCAACAAAGGAATTAGAGACAGAGCAATGGAGTTGAAAAGGCCTGAAGGATTGTAATACAGAGGTTCATTCATGAATTAGGGGTTTAATACAGTTTGCAGATGAATTATTGAGCAATTATTCATTAATTGAGTTTGTATGGCATAGACTTTGATTGAAGACTAAAACACTGTGGTAAAGACTTTATATGCTTGGGGATGAGCTAGAGCATTGCTTAAATGGTAGAAGAGGGCTGGAGAGGGAGCCCGAGAGCTGGAGAGAGGAAATTGTAAGAATTTGTTTGAGATTTATCGCCTGTATATACATATCTGTTCATGGAAGAACTGTCTTGAATTAAATGTGTTTGGATGTAATTAAGCCCTATTTGAATGTCTTCGAATTTCAATGAGTACCTTTGGATATGTATAAAAGAGACTGTTGGTTAATTTCTGTGTGGATAATGCCTTGCGTCCTTGTGCATTATGTAAGTGAGACTCAGAATTTGGAACACGTTTACCCTGTAATTGGTTTAATGATGCGCTATGCATAGACAGAGTCAAGTCTAAAGTCTAATTTTGGTGTTAAATAGCAAGTGCTCATAGTCTACGTATGAGAAGTTGGATTCCTGTGTTCGCCATATTGGTGTGTGTTTTGTTACAAGGATTCTGTATGGGTGAGACCCTGTAGCAGAGTATTTATAAGAAACGCATAATAAAATTCTGTATATGAATAAACATAAACATATAAAGAAACTTTGAAGCAGAGTCGAATCATAATAATACATTGAAAAGTGAGCAAATTTTTTAATATTAATGGAGGATCAGAATCTGCAGTGTAGGGAGAAGCGGAACCGTGATGGATGAACAGTAATGGCGGTTTGGAGGAACAATAAAGGTTGAAAGTGGGTTTCATCGCACCACTATTATACGGAAGGCGGTATTCCTGAATTCGTAGCGATTCCATTGATTGATCGACGCGTGTCCCTGGATGAACAGTAAAACCATCGTTTAAACCGCGCCTTCGCGCATTAACTTTTGTACCAGGACGCGGAGCGAAATTGACACGAGCCGTTGATCTGGAGGAGGGCCATCAGACAGTGATCATGCGTCTAACTTTCCTGGAGTTTAACCAAGGTGCGCGAACGATAGTCTAGGTACGATGCATCATCGCGCATTATCTTTTTTGCAAGTATCCCCTGCAATATCCGTTGGATCGGGCAACGTGATGACAGTTGTTGGATGGCGCGTGGAATCAGCCAGGTACAGTGCATATGTTTTATTAGTCCTTTGGTTGTATTGTGGGCCCGGGGCGGAGATATATGAAATGAATATGGTTTATTAATTGTAGTACAAGGCCTGATGGAAAATATTAATGATGTTTATTAAGGTTTTCTGGGTTATTAAAATAAGGTGGAACACTAAGGTCTCAAATCTATAAAAGATTTCCCGATTATCGTTGGACTTTTTTGTAATGGTTCCAATATTAAAGAACGCCGTAATATATATATGTAGAGACATATAATGAATAAGAATGTAATAATATGGTGTATATGTCAATAGGTCACCACTTTATTTATTTTAACAGCTATGATATGCGCCTTATAAGGTAAAAGCTCCAAACCATATATATATATATATATATATATATATATATATATATATATATATATATATACGGTGCCCAATATATATAAAAAGGCAGGGTGCAATGCTTCGTGGACCTGGAGCCAAAGGACGATACACTTTTATACACTGTGCTAAAGTCATAAGGTTTGGTTTTTATTATGGTTTGACCACAGTTTTGAAGATTTCGAGAGTTGAGTTTACCAAAGGTTCTATAGTAAAAAATATTCCAAAGCGGTTACACAACTGCAATGAAGAGGAGAGCGTGTAGAAATGAAAATTCGATGAACAGGAATATGTACATGAATGAATTAGACAGGTGAAAACCTCAGAAAATTGGAGAATGTGCAGAAGACAGTGAGCAGAAGAAGGCAGAACAGTCACTCAACAGCAGCAAAAAGGAAAAATCCAGTAAAGCCAAAATCCAGAAAAGGAGTTGAGTGAAATTGATGTATAACTGAAAAATGTAAATGTTGTAATTATTTTTATTGTTTGTGATGTAAAGGCAATTATCCTAAGGAAAAGAAAAAATCCCACTATAGCATGAAATTTTGTACAAATTATTATGATTTTAAATTGAGTTGGATAAAGAAATGAGGAGGCCGAAGAGCAAGGGATATAACCATCCATTTCTAATTCCTAGAGGAAAACAAACAGTCATCAAGAAATTCCATAAGTAATATCATTTTGATATGCAAAAGGAGAGTTAGAAGTGAGAGAGAGAGTGAGTTAAGAGAATGCAGAAATGAAGCAGTAAGGCAGAGAAGAAAGAGGAGCTGAGCAGAGAAGAAGGAGAAGCTGATAGAGAATCTAAGAAGATGCAGAGATTATACAGGGCAGATATGAGAATAGATGAACAGCAGAGCAGATGGAACAGAACAGAGCTGATATCCAAGGTAAATCACCAAGTGTTTCTCTTTTGAAAGAGTAAGGAAGTTGGAGCTTCCCTATCAAGTTGCAGCTTGATATATGTCTGTTGTAGGTGACTGAGGTTGGAGCCTCCTTTAGGTTGGTGCCTGTAGAAAATAGATGGGAGTTGGTGCTTCCACATCAATTTGTAGCTTGATAAAGTGTCATTTGTAGCTGACTGAGGTTAGAGCCTCCTGTAGGTTGGTGCTTGTAGAAAATTAATGGAAGTTGGAGCTTCCTTACAAGTTGTAGCTTGCAGAATTGAGGTAGGAGCCTCCTGTAGGTTGGTGCCTACAGAAAATCAATGGTGAGAGGGAGTTGGAGCTTGCATTTGCATCACAACAATAATGAGATGTGGTTTTCTCCCTTCATGGGTTTCCACTTATATCTCATGTCTCTGAGCATTTTGTCTATGTGTTGATGTGGTTTATCTAATCTGCTTAATACTTGTTGCTCACATATTAAGACTGTTGTTACATTAACAAATCTGTTTGATACTTGCTGCTAACTAATAAAGATTGCCCACATATTAAGTTGATCATGAAGTAAAGGTGTAAATAAGTTTTAAGAGAAATTTTTTAAAAGTCCATGTATGTGTTAAACTGATTCACCCCCCCCTCTCAGTTTAACTAAGGTTTCAACATACTGGAGGATATATGCCAATTTATAGTTAATTCTCCATGCAAAGGGTCACAACTATTGGGTCAAGATGACCTGAAATATTATGAGGCTGAATTGCGAATTTGGAGGTGAATCATAAATTCAAATTGCTAATAAGTGCCTTGAAATTGAAGCTGACATGATTACTTTCCCAAATAAATGTCACATGAAATAAAAATGAGAGTGCAAAACACATTAATAGTAGCATTTATTTTATTCAGTTTAAATTCTTTAATTCTCTTTTTAATAAATGAAAGCAATATAATAATAGGTAAAATTATAATATTATAATATTTGTAAATATTAATTCATAATCATAAAGAGTAATGTAACAAAAAGTGAAGGTATAATTGTATTGGGATTTGAAAATGTTATTATCTTTGCCATAGTTGTTGGTCAGTTGTCATTGATATCAATATGGCATTGCTGAAGGCTAAACCCTAATTGATGGCCCAATTTGCAAGAAGCCCGAAATTTGGGAAAACCCTAATCCTATTAGGTTACTTAATCAATCGTTGAAACCCTATCCGTAGAAACAGGTGTTGAGAATTTGGAGGGCTGTAGGTTAATACAAAATATTTTCTTGATAATTACTTGTGAGCTTACTTATGCCTTTTCTTCATTATCTTGTTTAGTATTTCATCAAGTCAATTATCGAAGTAAATAAGACACAAACTTAGGCTCATAGAGCCGGGGCAAAACCTCTCCCTCTTGGAGAGGAAAATGCACAAAGAATTATTCTTATAGATCTTCAAATAACAAGGACCATGACCAAGACCTAGATCCTTGACCTAGATATGCTTCCAAGACCTCGATGCAGCTTCTTTAGATCCAAAACTCGACTCTTCTCCTTTATAACAATCTACACAGTTATGTACTTGACCTAAAGAGCTCAATCTCTTTTCACACTTTTCAAATTGATATTCTTTTAAGCACTGTGTGAGTGAATACACTTCAGGACCTTCGTTAAACAAATTTGCACTTGGGTTGTTGTACTATTTTTTCTAAATTCCATATTCCTCTTTTCTTATATGAACATCATATATATATAACGACTTTGTGACCCTTAACTCATACACAAATCACATTGTTACTTCTTCCTGAAGTCTGCAATATAGTCCGCACTGTTATCGATTTATTTTTTCTGTGTTAACCTTCAGTCTCATCCGAGTTTGTCTGCCTTAACCTTCAATATCATCCACATATTCTTGTCTCAAATTTGAAATTTTTCCTGTCCTTAATATGCACTTCTTCCTGTTGTTTTTCCTCATATTTTTCTCAAAGAGATGCAAAAATATCTATATTTTCCCACAGAGAAAAATGCACTTTTCAGATCTGTCTAAATTCCTGTACTTTTCTTTTCTGCACAGTCCAGTTGGGTATATATAGTTTTCGGTGCCTGTAATTGAGCCAACTTGTCATTTGGTAATTGGAGCTGACTTCTTCACTCTGAATTGGGTCGACTAGAGTAGGATTATTCCAGCATGGATGAGGCATTTCTTTACTGCATTTAAAGCTTGTATTCCATCATTATTTGAGGACTGATGTGAGCTTCTTTCACAAGCTCTTGGAGCATATAGGTAGACTAGATATGAAACTTAACTCAAACCTGATGGACATCAAGAAGAATTCCATCTACTTAATAAAACTTGCTCATGAAACCCATCAAGCAAATACAACAGAAATATATAAATCTTATTTTGACTTTTTATTTTTCATAAGTACATCATTTCATAGTCAACATGAAGACTGACCTAGTTACACTTTTCCACACTCCCTCTTAACTAGGGAGGTATTCATACAGGTACATGTTCACTTTCAAACTAAAGAATCTCATAAGAAGAATGGGATTGGTAATCGCATTTGTATAGCATCATATCAACCAACATTGACCTAGTGTAAGGCCTTGACTAATAGCCCCATCTCTCGACGAGAGAATGGGCTACAATGTTGGTGAGACACATGACCAATAGATACCATAGTCATTCTCTCCAAGGTACATACCCCACCTAGGTGTTCCCAGAGTATGACCTTCTTGGACTATTCTTCTCTTTGGTAGCTAGCCTTTAAAGAATATCTGTCCACGAATACTCTTATCTTTGCTGGAATCATGATTGTAGTTAGACCAAAACCCGCAGGCATTGGTCTCCACTACAATCGCCAGAGTTAAGATCCATGAGAGGCGGTTAGTCCATGTCACAAAACCCACGGGGAGCGTTGAACCCAATTTCCAACAATCTCCCCCCCAACGCGAGCCGGGTGAGTTTCGAACTCGAGACCTGTCGCTCTGATACCAAATGTAGGTTTTAACCCTGAAAATAAATTTTCTACATATGAATCTTATAACAGAAAATAAACAATAGTGAGAGCATAAAACATAAAACAGATAAACACAGAGATTTTCCTCTAGATCTCAATTCGGGACGACCAGCTTGATTTTCATTATATTCCTTTTAGTGTTAAAACACATATATATACATGTCGAAGCATATATAAACCCTAATCCATTAACCCTGGATTAGAACATAACCATAGTTCCCTTGACCGGATCTACAAAAATACCAGGGGACGAAAACCATCGTACCCCAAAACCATGTGCAAAAACATGCACAAAACCATGTGTGTGGAGCACCCACTGGAAATTAAGGACCAAAAAAATTTCACTGGGGCACTGCCCCGGACCCCGACAGGGGGGACTACCACCCCCCCTGTGCCCCCCCTCGTTGTTATATTATTCATGGAAAGAATATAACACATACCCGACATTCTCCCACTTGTTGTTTTCTTTCCACAGGGGGCCACAGGAGAGCTTAGTCATTGGCCCAATTCTTCAAAACCCATTGTTTCTCTACACCAATAGAACATATGAGTGCTCACAGACTTCGTCAATGCAATTGCAACATTCTTCAAAATGTCCACCTTTACTAGCAACACCCTTTTAGCCTCAACCATATCTCTAACAAAGTGATATTGAACATCAATGTGCTTTGTCTTTGAATGATAAGCAGGGTTCTTAGCCAAGAAAATTGCACTTCGGCTATCACAGTCTATCCTTATAGCTTGTTGTACCAACCCCATACTTGAACACAATCTCTACAACCAAACTGCTTCATTGCTTGCATGAGTGGCTTCCATGTATTCTGTCTCTATAGTTGAAAGAGCCACTATAGACTGTCTTTAACTCATCCAACTGACTGCGCCTCCAAATAGGCTAAACACATACCCACTTGTGGATCTTCTTTGGTCTAGATCTCCAGGCTAGTCTGCATCAACAAAGCCACGAATTTCCAACATTCTTTCCAATCTTGGTCTTCCTTGATAGCACAAGCCATAATCAATAGTGCCACGTAAATATCTAAAAACCCGCTTCACTGTTGTCCAATGCTCCTTCCCTAGATTTGACATAAACCCGCTCAATACTCCCACTGCATGTGCAATTTCTAGTCTAGTACAGACCATTGCATACATCAGGCTACCCACTACACTTGCATATGGAACACGAGACATATTCTCCTCTTCTTCTTGTGTCTTGGGACACTGTTCAGCAGACAACTTTACACCTACAGGAATAGGAACATTCACCAGTTTACTCTCCTGCATATTGAACCTCTGCAATATATTCTTGACATACTTCCTCTGGTTTAACCAAATCTTCCTCTTTTCCCGATCTCTCTTAATTTCCATGCCCAAAATATAGTTTGTAGTACTAAGATCCTTCATGTCGAATTTGGAGAACAGTTGGGTCTTCAAATCTTGGATAATTTCTTTGTCATTTCCAATCAACAACATATCATCCACATACAAGACCAAATAAATAACACGGTCACCAATTAATTTGAAATAAACACAGAGATCCTCTTTGCTTCCGGTGAAGCCAAGTCCCCGTATATAGGTATCAAATTTCTAATACCACATCCTTGGTGATTGTTTTAACCCATACAGAGACTTCTTCAGCCTACATACTAGTTCATTCTTACCCTTCACCATAAAGCCTTCAGGTTGCTTCATGTAGATATCCTCTTCTAGATCCCCGTGAAGAAATGTTGTCTTCACATCCATCTGTTCTATCTCAAAATCAAATACAGCAGCAACGGATAAAACTAATCTAATAGAAGTAAATATGGCAACAGGAGAAAAAATATCACCAAAATCAATTCCCGACACCCGGGAATAACCTTTTGCTACCAACCGCGCTTTGTATTTCTCCACCTTGCCTTCTACATTCATCTTCTTCTTAACCACCCATTTTTTCCTGATGGGTTTCCTTCCAGCCAGCAACTCCACCAGATCCCATGCCTCATTTCTGTGCAAGGATGCCATTTCATCAACCATGGCCTCCTTCCAGAGTTTTCCATCCTTTGAATCTACTGCCTCCATGACAGTTCTGGGATCATCATTAGTTATAGTTAAGGCAAAACCTAGACAGAAAGTAGATGGACTATACCTTTCTAGTTGCCTTCTTTCCCGAACTGATCTTCTAATAGATGGAGTTTGTTTCTCTTCATCTTGTGAGTCTTCTTTTGTTGTAGAGTCTGATTCATCCTCCTTTAGCTCAAACTCTATCTTCTTAGGTTCCTTTGGTAGCACTTCATGTTTAACAACACCTTTCAATTCTATAAACATCACATCTCAGTTGTACACAACCTTCCTTGTTTTTGGGTTACAAAGCTTGTAACCATTTAAACCATCCTTATACCCAATAAAGATTCACCTTTTAGATTTATTATCCAACTTGGTCCTTTTCTTCTTTGGAACATGTACATATGCATCACATCCAAACACCCTTAGATGTGAAAGAGAGGTCTCTCACCAGTCCATACCTCATTTGGAGTCTTATCCTCCAACACTGATGAAGATGATCTATTAACCAGATAGCATGTAGTCTCCACTGACCTACCCAGAATTCTTTTCCTAACCCGGTACCACTGAGCATGCTTCTTTCCTTTTCCATCAGTGTTCTATTCATTCTTTCTGCAACTCCATTTTGTTGAGCTGTGTATGGAGTAGTCTTTTGAAATTCTATACCACACTTCTTACAGAACTCTTCAAGTTCCTTCTTGCAGAACTCCCCACCATTATCTGTCCTCAGTGCCTTTATCTTCTTCTCTGTCTGGTTTTCCACTAGAGCCTTAAATTCTTTAAATCTATCAAAAGCTTCAGATTTTTCCTCAAGGAATATATCCATGTATTCCTTGAGAAGTCATGTATGAATGAAACATAGTACACAGACTTTCCCAGTGATGGAATTGACACAGGTCCAAACACATCACTGTGCACAAGTTCTAATATCTTGTTCGCCCTCTTAGCACCAGAAGGAAAACTCACCTGATTCTTCTTCCCATATACACAATGTTCACAGAAATCAAAATATAGAGAGAAATTAGACATACCTTCTACCATACCATTTCTATGTAGTATCCGAAGGCCCTTCTCTCCAATATGTCCAAGCCTTTGATTCCATAACATGGTCTTTTCTCTAAAGACAGCTAGGCTTTCCACTCCACTTTTAGGAACCACAGAACTATTACATCCATCAATAGCAGTGCTACCTTGTAGCAATACGAGTTCAGTCAAGACTCCAGCATTAATACTGGTCTCTGAGCCATCTTGCAGGCATCTTTCTCGAACACTGTTTTTACACCTGCATCATCCATCTTGCTTACAGAAATCAGATTTCTGACCAATGTAGGAATATGCAGAACACTTGGAAGTGTTCTAATCCTTCCACCTTGTAGCTTCAGCTCCACCTTTCCACATCTGACGATTCTGACCTTCCTATCATCCCCTAAGAATACATCACCACCATCATATTTCTCATACTCACAGAACCACTCCCGATGGGGAGTGAAGTGAAAGGATGCACCTGAGTTAATTAACCATGACTCATGATCTACATGTGTATTCGAAGAAGAAGCCAAATACACATCCCCACCTTTATTCGAGGTGGTTTTTACCTCTGCAGAAGGAGCATCATTAGATCCCTTTCATTTTTTCAGGAGCTTTAGATCTGCAGTCCCTTTTGTAGTGCCCTTCCTTTCCGCATTTCTATCATACCTTTACAAAATTTCCAGGAGATTTAGATCTCCCTCTAGATTTGGATCTCCCATTCGAAACCTTATTCTTGTTTTTGTTTTGGGACCTTCCTCATACAAAAAAGGCATCTCCATTCTGGTCCTCCATATTTCTCTGTCTCATTTCCTCTAACAAAAAAGCTGAGACAATGTCATCAAAATTCAAGGAAGTTGTATTGCTTCCTATTACAATAACCAGACTGTCCCACAAGTCTGGTAGAGAACACAAAAAACTGATGCAATTATCTTCATCTAAGATTTTAATATCAACAGATGATAACTGACTTACCACTGTATTGAAGGCATTCAGATGCTCTATCGTAGAGTCTCCATCCTTCATCCTTAGGTTATAAAGCTTTTTCTACAGGAACAACTTATTCACCAGAGAATTAGATTGGTACAAAGTCCCAAGTTTTTCCCACAAATTCTTCATTGTAGCTTCCCCAGATACATTCAAAAATACTGAATCTGAGACACACAACCGTATTGTGCTCTTAGCCTTCTGATCCAGTTTCTTCCAGTCTTCATCTAACATTGTTGTTGGTTTAGTACCTAGATCTATCGTGATCCAATGATCTTTATCCACTGGCAGATCCTCCATCTTGAGCTTCCACAACTAAAAAATCTGACCATTAAATTTCTCAATCTCTATCTTTCCACTGCTCGCCATCTTCTTTCACCGTAAGAATCGATCCCACAGATCTCCCACTGAAGAGCGTTTACCTCAAGCCCGACAAAAAAACCCTCAGTAGCAAAGGTGTCCCCTTGAAGCTGAAACAACTCTGATACCACTTGTTGAAATCACGATTACTGGTAGACGAAAACCCGCAAGCATTAGTCTCTGCTACAATATCCAGAGTTAGGATCCACAAGAGGCAGTTAGTCCATGTCACGAAACACACAGGGAGCGTTGAACCCAATTTCCAACAAGAATTCCCTATCTCATTCTAAAAGAGTATTGAATGCCAGGTGATTACCCAATCCTCCATTCTGTCTTCTAGGTGAGGACCAGAATGTTGTGTCTATCCATTATCTTCACATGGCCTTCACTAGGACTTACGACTGTTATTCGTGGTCTAGTGCATGACACATGTAATGGAGAATAACATATTTCACTCCCTCTTAACACAGGAATGACACACTTCAAGTTTCTTCCAAGAAATAAACTTACCACCAGGTTCCTCATCAACTAGGGTCCTGCAGCAGTAATCCAGCTACTCATGAAGAGTTCCTCCCCTTGATGTCATGGTTTTCAATATTTGAGGAATCTTCAACTTTTGGCTTCATAGGGCAGAGATCATCCATCACTTTCAATCATGAGTCATGTCCACTATCATAAAGTGATTCATCAGTCTTCCTCATCTAGTCCACCGTTATGCCATGCTGCTTTCCTTCAAATCATCCCCAAGGATCATACATCCTTTCTTATGATTAACATCCCTGCACCAATTCATCCAGATGAACAGATACATATAAATTTTTAGAGAAAAAGTTACCTTAGTGATGATCTTTCACCATGACATCTTCCTGTAGGCATCGACATCCTTCATACAGATTGACACATCTCCTAATGATATGTTTTTTCTAAGGGTCTTCTTCTTTACTAGAATTCCGCCAGAGTCTAGATATCTTCCCAAGAGATCTGCTAGTCACATCTACTTGGCCTCTGGATGATAACTACCTCTTGAAATGGTTTCATTTCATGATCTCTTCCTTTCTGCACATTCTTCATTCCCAAGAACTTACAACCTCTCTATTTTCTTGTTCATATACACCTACCTCATGTTCCATAAGGACATATTATGTTGATTTCATATGTCTGTGCACTGAGAGATACTCCTCCATAGATCATACTTCTAAATGCAGAAGTTCATTACCTACAACCATATGACATGACTTCACAGCATCCAATGTTAGCATATAAATATATACATACCTCATACCCTTTTCCCTTGAGTCATCCTGTAGTAATTTTCTCCAGAATGAAGAGCTTCATTCTCTTGGCTTACTCCATCAATATGTCATCACATCCCATAAATTTGTTTCCATGATGACCCTTTCTCTTGATGACTACTTTCCATTAGTAATTTTATCAGAGAGGTTTTCCCGGAGTTGATTCACCAAGAGCTCCTACCATGCTTTCATCAGGATGCTACACTACTTCCTATCATATAACCAATAGAAATCACTTAAATAAAAATATGATCTCAATCATAGTGGACATCCCTTGCTTCTTCTTTCTTATGAGGCTCTTTCCTCATATGGGATTATTCCCTATTTATCTTGTCTTCTTTTAGATTAATGAAGATTTCAAATTTTAATGCCCAAGTTCATCATATCCAAGGCATCATGCCTCATCCACATTTCTTGTTTTACTTTGAGGACCAAAACTTACCGAATCTTCCTTTCTTCCTGGACATGGCTGCAAAGGCTTGATTCCTTTACTTGATTCTTTAATATTTTTCGCTTTCAATCTTGTTTCCTCTATTTATATAGAGACCCTAAATCATGGAATAGTGTGACTTCTATCTTTTCGTATGATTTTGAAGTGAAACTTTCCCATTATTCTCCTAGATCTTTTAGCACCATTATATTATTCTCCTAGTTCCTACTGTTGATCATCGAGATTGCTTCTCCTGCAATACTCATAGAGAATATCTCTACTAATTTCTTATTTACTCCTTTTGATAATTTTAGATTTAGTACATAGGAGATGTTAGAGTCTTTTGTGGATTATATAAGAATCCTTTGGGCTCTTATATCTCCCTTCATGAATTTGGCATGACTTGATTTCTCTTGTCTTCTATGGAAAGTTTGAAACCCCAAACTCTTTGTCTCTTTCTTTTCAAAGGAGACATTCTAATAGATTCATATAAAGTCATAGATATACTTACTTGAGTAGATGCTTGTCTTCTACTATCAACTTGATTACTTTGAAGATGGTTGAAGCTTCCTTTGAATGGTGATTGATGAGGATATTTTGTTGCTTCCTTGAAAGATCAAGGATGATAGGTATCTTGCCTTGAAGCTTTTGATGGCAATACTTTGAGATAGAAATTATATGCTGGCACATTTAAGATGGTTCCATAATACTGCCTTATTTCTTTCACTATGGAAGACTGAACTTTATTCTAATCAAATCCTTGCTTTGATACCCTCCATGAAATCTGATCCTTGAGTGTCTCTATGTCCTTTCTATTACCTTAGCTCTGAAACCATGTTGAGAATTTGGAGGGTTGTAGGTTAATAAAAATTCTCTTGTTGATAATTACTTGTGAGCTTACTTATGTCTTTTATTCGTTATCTTGTTTAGTATTTCATCAAGTCAATTATCAAAGTAAGTAAGACACAAAATTAGGCTCCTAGAGCCAGGGAAAAACCTCTCCCTCTTGGAGAGGAAAACCCACAAATAATTCTTCTTATAGATCTTCAAATAACAAGGACCATGACCAAGACTCAGACCCTTGACCAAGATATGCTTCCAAGACCTTGATGCAACTTCTTTAGATAATCCAAAACTCGACTCTTCTCCTTTATAACAATCTGAATTGTTCTGCACTTTACCTAGATATTTCAGTCTCTTTCCACACTTTTCAAATTGATCTTCTTTTAAGCACTGTGTGAGTGAATACACTTCATGACCTTCGTTAAACAAATTTGCACTTGGGCTATTATATTTTTGTCTCTGAATTTCGTATTCCTCTTTTCTTATATAAAAATCATATATATATATATATATATATATATATATATATATATATATATATATATATATATATATATATATATATATATATATATATATAATGGCTTCGTGACCCTTAACTCGTATAGAAATCACATTGTTACTTCTTCCTGAAGTCTACAATATAGTCTGCACTGTTATCAATTTAGTTTTTCTACGTCAACCTTCAGTCTCATCCGAGTTTGTCTAACTTAACCTTCAATCTCATCTACATATTCCTATCACAAATTCAAAAATTTTCCTTTCCTTAATCCACACTTCTTCCTATTTTTTTTTATGCATATTTTTCTCAGAGATATTTGCAAAACTATCTCTGTTCTCCCACAAAGAAATCTGCACTTTTTTAGAGCTATCCGAATCCTGTGCTTTTTATTTTCTGCACAGTCGAGTTGGGTATATATATTTTTCAGTGCCTATAATTGAGCTGACCTATCATTTGGTAATTGGAGCTGACTTCTTCACTTTGAATTGGGCCGACTAGAGTAGGATTATTCCAACGTGCATGAGGCATTTCTTTACTGCATTTAAATCATGTTTTCCATATTTATTTCAGGATTGATGTGAGATTCTTTCACAAGGTTTGGAGCATATAGATAGACTAGATCTGACACTTAAATCAAACCTCTTGGACATCAAGAAGAGGTCCATCTACTTAGTAAAACTTGCTCATGAAGCCCATCAAGCAAATACAACAAAAATATATAAATCTTATTTTGACTTTTTTTTTTTCATAAGTACATAATCTCATAGTCAACATGAAGACCAACCTAGTTACACTTTTCAAAAAAAGGGTGCCCTAGCACTCCTATTGAAGAAACTATTGCTTGCCTTACTCTATCCTTTGTCCAATTCTTAGCAAAAAGAAACCTCGGTTTATAGTTTTGCCCTATTCAAACCCTAATAAAGAAATGAAACCCAATGTATATTGATAAAACCCTAATCATGGCTCTATGAATCCCATATTTCCTAATTTCCATTCATATTACCCTATACTTATTAGAACACCATTAAAAAATATCTTACCAGTTAATCCTAACAAATCCCTAACTCCTACTCAAAAAAGTCAACATAGAGAAGGTTATTGGATGGGGTGGTATGACCCAGATGAGAAAAAGAAAGCCAAAACGTCAGCAGATGTTTGTTTTAATTTGAAGGTCAAGACACATGATTATGTGACGGGATTACCAGGGGATGTTACTACACAAGAAATTGTAGAGGCATTTTTAAAATATGGATCATCAAGAGGATTTTGATACCAAAAAACCACGAGTGAAGATACATATTGACGATAATATTGATGATAATACTAGAAGGAAAAAAGGAGATGCACTTGTGACCTATTTGAAGGAGCCTTTAGTATATTTTCCATTTCAAATTTTTGATGGAACTCATTCACGTTCTAATGGAGATAAGCTTATGTCAATTCTTGAGCAAAAGGGAGACACATTTACTATATATATATATATAAATAATCAAAAGGAAAAAAGATCAAGTGAGTTTAATAATGTCCCAACATTGGTTGCTAGAATGTGATATAAACAATTTAAATTCAAAAGTTGGCTCCAACACCTTCAACTCGGTTCCTCCATAGAAAGCAACATCTTCATTAAAAATTGCTATAAATTCAGGATAAGATATGTTGTTTTGAGCAAAATTCTCGGTGAAGTAAAAAAATAGTTTAGTGTAGCATAAGATATGTTCACATCTCATGAATTGAAATGAAGAAGGATACATCTGTAATTTTCAGACGAGAGAAGAAAATATATGTGATTTTATGAAAAAATCTTTTTAGAAATTGTTAGAACACTTGCAAGAGTTTTCGACTTGTGGTTGACTCTTGAGGATTGTTAAGCGAAGTTCATAGACCTTTTTTTGTTAAATAAATTCACATAACTCTAACCATAGTTTTGAACCTATTAGAACCCCCTACAGACCTATTCCTCTGCCTATGGACCTAGTATTCTAAGGGCCTATGATTTTTTCAAAGTTTTGTGACGTGTCAAAGTAATTCAATTGTAGACCTACATTTGTGACCTGGTTAAGTTCAAGAACAGTATAATATTTGTAGATGTTTGGAGACTTAGTTAGAGCATATATACATCATTCACAAATTTGTGTGTGAGTTGATTTGTGGACTTGTTCCTCTGTAAATAACATTGATATGACTATCATTGCAAAACTACTTAGAACATATAACAAAGACTTGTGGAGATTTTGAATATCCTTTTTGACTAAATTGCAGACCTTATATTTTAGATATTTATTGAAGTAAGAATCTTCGATTATTTTGTTATACATATTAAGAGCTAGAAGTTTGGAGGATTGGTTAGGTCACTATTGAAGGCTTGTAGGAGATCTGTTAAAGACACCTTGTGAAGACATTGGTTGACCTCGTGATACATTGATGAAACCCTAATGAAGTAATCTAGAATAAATTGCTTGGTATCATGAAGATTTTGGGTGTCACCTTCTACAGTGGACAAAGTTTTCATTGATGAACTAATAGATTGTTGAAGACTTGTTAGAAATACTCTGCAGGTGTGTTGAAGAAATTGTCAAGGCTTGTTGCGTAATTTTTTAGGAAGCCTTGAAGAACTATTCATTTTGAAGGTCTTGATAGGGTTGGTGCCTTAGAGGATAGGAGTCCTCAAGAAAATCATATTGGAGCCTATGTGAGTGGAGAGGGTTAGAGCCCTAAAGGTTGGAGACTCATAAACAGAAGGTTGGAGCTTTTTGGAGGATATGGTTGGAGTTTTAAGAGGTTGGAACCTCATAAGGACCAATTTGGATCTTAACACCATACATGATAGAGCTTGGAAGGTTGAATATTGTCGTTTTCATCTAGGGTTGGTGCTATGAAGCATTATTGTACTTGATTTGTCGTAAAGAGGATTTCAGTCCTCATAAATTTGATTAATAAAATAATTTATTATTCATTTTGTATTATGTTTATAAGTGATATTAATTTGTAAAGTAACAATTGTAAAATAAATATTTATTCACCCCCCTCTCAGTATTTGCAACAATTGGTATCAGATTAATTACCTTCACTCACAACCTAACAGCTGGAAGGTAGATCCTTTACAAATAAATCGCAAGATAAAGGAAGAAAGGCTCCAAACCATTTGAATATGTCTCTTCCTCATTCAAGAATCCAGATGAAAACCTAGTTGACAAAGCTCTTATGTCTAATGGAACAAATTTTGATGTATGGAAGGGTAGAATGAAATTATTTTTGATGTCACAAGGTTTTGAAGTTTAGGAATCAATGACTATTGGAAGCATGATGGAAGAAGAGTATGAGGAGCATAATACGAAAGTAATAAAGGTATTATTGAGTGGACTTGTTGGTTTTAGGGTCTATGACACAAATTCGAATTTATTGCGCAACCAACAAGCCCTCCAAATACTGGCCCTTTCGGAAATGATCTAATTTCGTACATCAAAATGTCACTTGTAGTCATATGGGGGGGTGTTGGAACCAAATTTCCACACCTTGAGGAAGAATTTGATGTGGTGTCCCTAAACAGACTTGTAACATAACTTATCACAGATAAAAAGCATAGGCACACATAAACATGTCAATAAACTATCAGATCAAATTCGTCGTAGATTTAGGTAAGTGTGCATCAACAGATGATGGAAACATAGACCTTTGCAGATTATTATAGCATGCAGTATATATAACTTAAGCATATCTATTCATCAATAATATACTTCATTCATTTACGTAGATGCATTGTTCCTAAAAGAATTAAAAGCGCAGTCTCGGAACTACTTCCGATATTAAAGCAATAAATTGAACAGATTCACAGTAATCAGATAGCTAACGCATCAATCACATAACACATTTTGTTTTTCCAAAACAATATTTGCATTAATATATCCAATCAATTCATTACATTCAAACTTCCCTTACAATTTACCCTTTCGCGCATACAACCAATGGAGTCTGCACACAACTAGGACTAGGTCTCTGCACACAAAGCTAGCAGGAGCCTTTCTACCCAAAAACCAGACTTTGACTAAAATCCTTACAAAAGGTTCATCAACATAAGCATTAGATTCTTACTCTATTAGACTCGATCTATCTATATTTATACCAATATTATCATGTAGACACTATGGTCGCAAATGATGGTTTGAGGCCCATAATTTACCCTTCAAACTCATTTACATAAATAAGGGACTTTGACCTACCTGAAATACCCTTTGAATATTTTTCATAGTCCGCACAGCAAAGAAATATACAAAAAGTTTACCAAAATCAACCCAACGGGAACCCACTCCAATAGGCCCCCAACACAAACTCGTGAGTTGTCTCGAGTCACTGTGGGGTGGGCTCCTTCATTTTCTCCTTGAGCATGAAAAAAGAGGTCTTAAGTGTCAAGACCACTTCAACAGTCTACGTAGTAGCTCCTACACTTCATTCACCAGCTTCTTAGTTTTTGGCCCTTCAGCTGCTAGAACAATGTTGTGTTAGGTCCGCTGAAGGCTCTTCAAGGCGTCATCCAATGTCTATGGAAACTACGGGGCTTATTCATCCCACAGCTGCATCCTCGCTTCTAGTAAGTGCTTATGGTGGCACAGTTCCTCTATATCTGTTAAAATAACCTGGCCCTCTAGTAGGCGGGCAAGGGGATGTGCGATCACCAAGATGGGCTTTTCCATCCTTATGTTTATTAATTGTTGATCCTTAACATGGAACTCGTTGTGTAGCTGCTGCACCATCAAGTCATTCTAAACCTAATTACAGACACCCATGGCCTCATCTAATAATTTTCGACACTTTGTGCGAGTGGTGGTGATGTTGTATGTTTATACATTTAGCTTTGTAACATTCTAAGCTCTAACTTCTAGTTGGGTCTTCGACTACAACTTCATCTGCAGATCTGCAATATGTTTCTCAAACTCTACTCTGATAGTCTTAATTTCCTCATGCGATTCCTTCAGCGCAGTGGTCGTCCCTTCTAATTTTTGTGCTGGAGCTACTGAGGCGAGGATGATTTGAATATGAATGTTAGTTTTGCTGTGGTAATTTCATCTTCAGACTTATATTAAAAGTGATGATCTTAGCTTCTTTTACATGGTAGAATTGAAGTGCTTATGATTGATTAACAAGTAAATTTGTTGATATTTAGTTGAATACTTGAACATAAAAAAATGTAAACTAAATTTTGAACACCAACAAATAAAAATAGAACAAACCATCGCAATTGAAGAAACCATTTCACCCCTCCTGGGCTACAACTCCTTAGTCTAGCTTCCATGGCATGGGCCTTTGTATTAGCTCAATTGTGAAAATAATGTTGTTTACAGTCTCCTATTTCCTCTACAACCTGCTCCAATGTGTCCAAAACATCAAAATATACCAAGAATGACTATTCCTGAGCCAAAATTGGTTGAACATTGCCTCAGTTATGGAAAAAACAATTTTTCCTACAACATCTCCTCCAAATCTGGAGAAGGCTCCAGATAGCTCTGGCATTTTTGTGGATTCTGCCAAAATAGCATCTCCTTCTAAATTCACCACCAACTTATTTAGGATATTAATTAGCAATTAAGATAGCTTAACTAGGATAAGTGCGTATTAACTGTGTGTTTATCAATATAATATAATCATATTTTAATTAGCTTTAATCCTGCGGATTAGTGGCATAAAACATTGTTTAACTTTAATATTGTTGTCTGTTTCCAAATCTGCTCTGCCCATGGTTCTTGACTGCAGTCATATTGGAGGGGTTTAGCCCCCTCCAAAGCTCTGCCATCATATTTTATAAAAAACAAGAGGTAGTTGTAACCGTATGGGTTCAAGACCAAATGGATGGATGAGGTGGTAAGACGGCAGAGTGCCGTGGGGTAGGTCATGGGTTCGACCCAAACCCCCGTACCATAATTCTGGTCCACAATGAAATGTGCGACCCATAGTCCAGAAATTTGGTTTATAAAAAAAATTCGCCCGCAATATATATGACTCCGCCTATCCCCCTATCCAAATTTTTTCAATTTGGGTTATAAAATATTACGCCTACATAATATGGCTTTGCCTCCATAGTTTAGACCTTAGTTAATATATGTTTTCCTGCATATTTTATACCTTAGATTATATGAAATATATTCGGCCCATAATATGTCCATTCAGTGTGAAATGTGATATGCACATAACTTTGGTTAAGTGATAAATTTTGGAATTTCAACATAATCTAAAGGCTGTATTGGTCCACTATATGGGGCACGTTGCAGCTCCTGGCTACACCACACATCCACATCTGTTTGGACTATTATAGCTCAAAAACATTATCCATCAACCTTAGGATAGTTGTAAAAAACTTTCACCTCCAAAGTTAACTAGTGAATCTTGTTGTGACACTTGACACAACATCATTGGGCTAAAACTAGAGAATATTCCCTAAATATACTTAGACTGCTAAATGGGCTTCAATGTCATCAACCTATCACTGTTCTGTAATGTTTTTAGTTTTTTGATTAAATGAACAATAGGTCATAACTTCCTCATCTAAATTCGGTTTTTTATGAAACGAATTGCGTCGGATTCCTGGCGACGATCTCAGTGCTATTATTCTAGTTTGGAGAATTTATGAGAAATTTCATTTTTGAGCTTAATACTAAGCCTCTGATCATTTATCCCCACTACAAGCTCATTGTACCCTAAAAGGTACTATCAATTTCTTAGTAGATGAGGGTACAACTCCTTCACCCTTTCAATATCCATCCATTTTTCGTTGGATGGATTTTGTCCCTTGAGTCCCACTCTAAGGTATTCTACATTCCCTCTTCTTGAAGTTCTGGTTCTTCTATCAAGTATGAGATTTTGTTGAAGTTCATCAAGATATTCTGGCGATAAATCATTTATTTATGGCAGCTGAACATGCTCTCCTTGGTCATCAACCAATGGAGGCTCAAAAAATCTCAAATTCTCAACATTAACAAAAAAATATATTATCATATAAGGAGGCAAATCTAGCTTAAATGCATTGTTACCAATATTTTCCAGAATTTTAAAAGGACCATAATAGATTGGCTTAAGCTTTTTACCTTCCCCTTGAAGTCTTTCTTTGCTGATGTATAACCAAAATTCATTTCCAACCTAGAATTTATGATCAACATGGTTATTATCATGCCTTGACTTGTAGATGCTTTGACTCTTTTCAAGCTGTTCTTGCACTGAATTTGTGATGTAGCAATTGAATTTTCTCAATGAACTTCCTTGCCTTATCTATGTCACTATGACCACCTATAGAAACATCTTTTTAAAATATGAAGTCCAAAGGCGATCTTGGCAAGTACCCAAGACATGCCTCAAATGGCGTGTGTTTGAGAAAGAATTCTTTTCCTTGTTGTATACATGTTGAATGTAATGCAATTTCTCATCCCACAGTGTGGGATGTTTGCTGCAATAACCTCTAAGAAGATGAATGATTTTCATGTTAACCACCTCAGTCTAACCATCTATTTTCATATGAAAGGATGCACTCTTCTTCAGCTTAGTGTCCATCATATCCCACAATTTTGACTCAAAATACCGAACAAACCGGGAATCTCGATCACTTACAAAAGAAGTAGGAAGACCAAAATGAACCATTTTGAAAGAAAAGATGAGTTTTTTTTTCAGCTGTAATTTTTTTTACATTGCATCAAGAGACACTTTTTTCTGAACCTATCTACAACTACATACAAGTAATCATGAAATTTCCTTGAAAATTGAAGACCTCCTACAAAATCCATTGAGATACTCTCCCAAGGATGTAAAGGTATGGGAAGTGGAGTGTAAAATCCTAGTTTCCTATTTCTAGGCTTACTTATTGCACACAAAGAACAACCTCTAATAAAATGAGATACATTATAAATCATGTGTGGCCAATTGCAATAACTTTGGAGATTTGCTAGCATCTTTCCTACATCGAAATGTCCAGCAATTAATGAATTATGCACCTCCCTTATGATAGTGTTTCTTTCTACCTGTGGAATAAATAACTTGCCCAAGTGATACAACTGTTGGGAAAAATACTGAGAGGGGGGGGGGGGGGAGGGTGGTGAATCAATATTTACAAGAATCAAAATATTTTAATTTTCTTTTAATAATTTTTATAGGCGAATTTGATTAGCCTAACTAGCGTATACATGCAGCTATCCTAAGGGAAACTTGCGTATACCCAATTATCTTACTATTAAGATAAATATTCGGACATCCTTACTTGGACCAATTCATTAGTTATGCATCATATATTTAAGTAGCAAACATGTACAGTAGTAACAAATTAAATCATCACACAAGTGCATCACACATGAACACTTAGATTTAAGGTGGAAACCCAAGTCGAGAGAAAACCACCACTGTTGTCATATCTATCTTCTATATTTATTATATAGAAAACTAATTACAATGTTTTATTGATGCAGACTCATGTCAGTACATAGAAACCCACCTGCAGAAGGCTGCAACCTTCTCTCATTCTCTAGCAGCCACTGTAAGGGAGCTCCAACCCCCTGATATCGTTTACCACCCACTACTGGAAGGGAGCTACAACCCCCTGAACAGAACACCAACTTCTACTGGCAGGAAGCTTCTACTTCCATACTAAATGCTTCAACCATCAGATCCACTTCAGACAATGTTTCATAAATTCTCACACTTGATCCAACAGCATCAATACAACTCAATTTCTAGATGAACACTAATATCCTTAAACCGAACTCTAAATATAACAGTGAGATCATTGTAATCCAATCACAGTAGGAAACCCAAACTTCTAAAAACATGCAGAATTAACTTCAACTCTAATCATTCATAAATGCATACACTACTTCACTTACTGCAACCTGTGTGTATACACGCTTTCCTGCACACCAACCTACGTACAGATATTTGTATACTGATTTTTAAGAATTTGATAAGACTTAGAATAGATCCGAGGCATTCAGTCCTACTTTTTTATATTTACAAAACCCTTATTCATTCAGCAACATCCATCATATTGAATCACTTAGTCATTGATCATATTTCTACATAATCAACTAGCATCATAACCAATATCAAAACAATCCAGATCAACATGAAGACTTCATTGACAGACAATAGGAATATATAGCATAAACGATTAGGCATTTTCTTCAGAAATATTTAAAAATACCCTAACTTCCATACACGCTTTTGTTGAAACAAACTCGCGTGTATACGCGCTTTCACCGTGACAAACTAATGTAGAGATTTCTAAATATTCAGGTCTGTGTAAATTTTTAAGTCAACATACTTAATCAGATCATACCCTTCACTTCAGAAAACATGCACCAAATCATAGATCTAACCAACCTAAAAGGCACATCAATCATAATTTAGTAACCAACATAATGCCAACAATGCATTCTTCTAACAAAGGCTAATGCTCCCCTAAACTTGTGCATCTTGAACATTTTCAACAACCAATTCATCAAAGCATCTTCATCAAGTACATAAATATGAAGGAAAGCAAATGTAGGATGAACACCTGAACTGCAGAATGTACCATTAGGAGAATTTTGAGGTCTAAAATGGGCCTACTAAGGAAATTATAAAATAATAGTGGACATAATAAAATAAGATTTGATTACATCATCAATTTTTAGAGGGAAAAAAAGAAAAAAACTACTTTTTCAAGTCATATTTCTTACTTATCTCCCAAATATTTTGCTCAAATTTCGAGTAGTATTACTCCTTGGATGCAAAATTTAATTCCTCAGTCAAAGAGTACCCATGTTACATACTTTAAATGGGTCCTGCTACACACAAAATGAGAAATACATGAAAAACTTGAGTGTAATCACGTTTTTTATGTACTTCTCACTTTCCGTGTAGCAGAGCCCATCGAAAGTATGCAACATGGGTACTCCTTGGATGAGGAATTAAATTTTGCATCCAATGAGTACTCCCACTCGAAACTTGAGTAAAAACATTGGGAGATAAGTTGAAAATACAAGTTGAAAAATTATTTTTATTATTTTATTATTTTTTAATCTTTCTACCCCTTTAATTAAAAAATGGTGAATCATCCCCCATGGTTGACATCATCATCTTGAATCCTATTGGTTCTTATAAAGTTTACTTTTTTTGTACATTTTTTTTAGGAGGCCCATTTTAGACCATGGAAAATTTTAGGGGCGAATTTTAGCCCAAAGGCGAATTTTAAGGGATTTTAAATTTTAATAGGGCGAATTTTTTATATAAAACCCATTTTATATAGTTTAATAAAGTTAGCCCAATAATTATTTTAAAAATAATTAATTATTAAATATTAGTCGACCAAAAAAAGGCGCATAAAACTGAAAAAATGAAATTTGCCCCCAATTTTCTTTGGTTGGAGTAGATTTCCATGGCATTCGCCTAGATTTACAGGGTCGGAGGGAAAGGTTAGAGTGATTCGCCCCATTTTTTCACTGGTTCGCCAGAATTTAGGAGAGGTGGTTGGGGCTTTGTGCACACTGATCTTCTTGCTCTTCTTGCTGGCTGAGCGAGGGACTTGACCGACCCTCTCTGGTCTGTTAGGGCCCTACCATAGTTCGATTTCGTTTTTGACCTATAGCCCATTTCCCCAGTGCCATGGAGCTAAACCGACGGGCGAGGAGGCGTTTGGGCAGTCACAACCTTGTCAATAGATTCCCCATCAACAACAAACCAGCAACGGAATGTAAACCTACAGGACAAAGTATCTGCAATGACATTTAGTTCTTGGAAGACTGGCAATAAAAACCTAAATAATTCATTTTTGGTTGTCTGGTTTGCTGTTGTATGTGCAGCCATGGAGCACAGGGAAATCTTGGAAGTCAAGAAGGATCTAGCCTCTCAGAAGGCACAAAAAATACATCCAGTCCAACAAGACCCCGTTTTTTTCAGTTACTACCAAGGTACATGAAAATGAACATCTATTTCTCAACACAAGGACTCTATTCTTGTTTGGTCTCAGCCTTCTTAAAGTTTTCTAGTTGGTTGTCTAGTTTGTGGTTGTGTGTGCAACCATGGAGCAAAGGGAAATCTTGGAACTCAAGAAGGCTCTGAGAAGGCACAAAGAATACATCCAATCCAATAAGACCCCCTTGTTTTCAGTTACTAGCAAGTTACATGAAAAATAAAATCTATCTCAACACTCGCATCTATAATAAATTTGTTGGTTCAACAAAAATAAAGGATGGACATTTTGGATGTAGAATGAAACACGCTGAGACACTTGGCGCTTAATCTCCATAAGGAATCCCTCTCTACAGCCTCGAACAACAAAGCTTCAATTAATTATGCCCAAGCTGAAGTTAAGGAAGACGAGACTGTGCATCAGCTCAAGGAATAAATGGATATCGAGTAGCAGCAATATCCTCACTCAGATTTCTGTCAGGATGAGGTAAAAAGTATTCATATTTTTCACTAAATGAAATTTTTTTCAAAGTCATCAAAAATTCAGAATACTAGGAGTTTTAGTTAAACAGACTACATGTAGGAAAAGATGGATTGTTTCTTTCACAATCTGTTGTAGACTATGTTATGTAGATCGGAGAGCCACATAAGTATGAGAACAGTATGAGCTATAATACTTCTGATGTAGTACTTAAGATTACAAGAGATAGGAAGATTTAGAATTAATCATGTAGGTGCCCACTCACTACTAATATCTGGCAGTGGGGCTGGAGTTCCACTCAGAGCGTACGGTTGATTGGTGTCCATGAAATGTTCTGGAATGGTTTCATGGAAGAATTACATAGAACTCATATAAGACTTACAGAGGAGTTTGATGGTTTGGGCTAAAAATAAAACCGGTACAAAATGTTACATTTTATTGAAAACTATGAGGTTCTTTTCTGGTGGTCTAAATTATGGAGGGTAAAAGTCCCCAGGAAAACCATTGTGTTTATGTGGTTGGTGTTGAAAAACAGAGTCCTTACTTGGGAAATTCTTCAAAAACACAAAAAATAGGGTCCTAGCTAATCCATACTTTGCAAGGAAGGAGAAAAATTTTCTTCTCATTTTTTTGGTCTATCCCTTTGTGCAACAGCTCTGGAAAGATGTTGGAAATTGGATTGGTCAAAGGAACCCTTGGGATGACTCCACTGTGGGAAACTGTCTCAAAGTATGGTTCCAGAAGGCTGAAATATTTTCAGGTTGTTCCCTATCTGGTTTTGTGAAGAAACTGGTTAGTGTGGAATGCACTCGTATTTGATGGTAGATCTATGCCCATGTTTCACTTTTTTTCCCTAGTTGTGCTATTTTCCAATTTTGCAAGGTGGCTCAGAAGGACAATTTTCCTGGGCAGATTGGGGAGCTCCTTATTGACAAAACTTGTCCCGGGTTTATTTTTATGGGGCTTGCCAGGGGTGTGATCAAATATTTAGTTTGGGAGGCATAGCTTATCCTTCTGATAATCATTTCATTAAGTTTAGAGCATGTTTGGGCTAGCGTACAAACAACTTCGGTGAGTTCATGGCTTTGCAAGATCTTTTATTGGTGGCAACTAACAAAGGGAATCATACGCTACAGGTATTTGGAGATTCTCTTTTTCTAATCAAATGGATGAACAACCAACATTATATTCAAAATATCTATCTTGAGACACTTGTTATTCAGCTCAAATTTATATCTCAGCAGTTCAACTTGGTTACTTTCTTGCCAGTCTTCCAAGAACTAAATGTCATTGCAGATACTTTGTCCTGCTAGTTTACATTCCGCTACTAGTTTTTTGTTGATGGGGAATCTATTGACAAGGTTGTGACAGCCTTATCCAATTCATTTTTGTCCTTGAAGTTTCCCAGGTCAATATATGCACAACACCACCAACATTCCTATATACAAAGATCAAATTTGTGAAACATAAGGTTAATGAATAAAGAACAATTAAAAATTCACTTAGATAGCCAGTTACAATGGCATGACTGATACATTCTCTTTTAGACCATATTGCATTTTCAAAAAATATTTCCATCTCAATCAAATATGCAAGTCTTGTTCTCAAATTTCTGTCTAAATAATGTACGGGCTTACAATCCTACTAGCAAATACGTTTCCATTGCCACCTCTCCTGATAACAGATTCCACAAATCCCTTTTGAAAAGAACCCTTAGAGAGCTATCACATCTAGAACATCCAACCTCTGCTGAATTCACAAACACTACTGCTCCTCTAGCAATGAGTTCAAAGAACTGCAATTGGGACATATTAAAAACGTGATACCATGTGCTACAATAGAGAAATTTTAGTCGCCCACGAGGCGTAGAGCAGTCGGTGATGGGGTGCACTGTTAAGGCACTCCGTTCTGCAAGGTCACCGGTTCGAAACCCGTGGGTGTAGGATTAGTCTAAACTAGCAAAAAAAAAAAATAGAGAAATTTTAGTCCTCCCTATTAGTAAAATCATCACAACTGGAACTTAGATGATGTTCTTCGGTCAGACACCTGTTCCAATGCAAGGTTTTTATTGTTCAGTTTTTTAGATTTGACCTGATATGTTTTGCACAAAGTCTTCAGGCAGGCAACACATTGCCATAATCTCTTTTCAAAAACCATATTTCAAGTGCCTAGGATGAATGTACTATGTACTAATGTAGTGATAGGTTAGAAAAACTTTCTACAAGATACAGTACTATTATTTTATGAGCCTGTATGGACAGTATGATGTATATTCTGATTTCACACTTGACATGTCAAATATAATTATTTTTAACATGTAAAAGCATATAACCACAGCGAGATAAAATTTAAACATTTATGAGAAATTTCTTATTTCAATATCGTGTGAACTATAAGAAGATTTTATAGGGAAAATGAGTGACAAAATTTACTATTTCACATATTTCACATTCAAAACTTTCTTTGCTTTTTCAATTTTGTTAACTTCTCATAAATAAATTAAAATTGTAGCACTAATGCACTAGAAATGCACTTGTTATATGATAAATGTGTGTATGTATGGGAGAAAGCAACAATTAGGCTTAAAAGGGAATCCACTAACATTTTGTGCTAATGGAATCCACTAGATTCATGGATCACTGAGAAATGAATATCCTTGAGACAAAGAAACACTTCTTTTGGGGATAAGAGTAAATTATATTAATTAATTCTGAAAACAAAAGGAAGAATTTTTCCCATGAAATCCTTAGAATTGTGTGAAATCTACTTTTTGGGGAGCAGACTTGAATGATATTTTCATTCCCTGATGCTAGGAGTTATTTTTCAATCAAAAACCAATGTTGAGGAACTTCTAGCATCAGGGAGGAAGCCAATAATGTGTCTCTGACTATGTGTTCGATAGTGCTGATGCTCTTGAGTAGATCTGATCATTTTGTCAGCCCTTGACATGAAACTATTTGGAACTTGGGTAGTGCAAACAATGAAACAAGGCTAGACAGAGCTATTTCTATCCAGCTAAGTGGCTGTGAGGTGCTTTCTCCCCTAGTGCCCTTGATTGTGAGAAAAAAGGAGGTAAAATGCATTGTTGTTGCGGAAGAGTTCTTAGTCCAATGTAAATTTTGCCTAAGAGTAAATCTCTAAAATGAACAACACAAGGCAGCATTGGTTAAGGTAATATTACATTAGAAAAGGTTGGAAAATATTTTCCTGATCTCCTATAGAATCAATGAAACCTCCCTCTAATCTAGTTGTGGATTGGGCACCTAAAGATAAAGTACTCCTTAATCTCAACCTCATGTAATGGGAAAAGCCTATTGATCTATTTCTCCATGGCAAGTTTGTGCTTGGTTTGTACTCTCAAGTGGTGTACCGTGTGAGCACATCTGAAGTTGGCTAGAGGAAGATGAAGTCCCTAAAATAGATGGAACTAAAGACAGTTTAGCTGGCTGCTGGATAATAGAAATTCTGTAGATCTGGAAGATATGCTTGAAATAAAGGCCATCTTGGTGCTTATAGGTTGAGGTGATGCATTCTAGACATTTTAGATGAAGTTCTTGCAAATATCTCTCCTAAATGTAGAATTTAGTTTTCTTCTTTGTGGGAGGAGGCAAGCAAGGGTATTGAGGGAGTTCTAGGGAGGGAGGCAGTGAACTAGATGCCTATTGTGCCTTATAAAATAAAAAATGTTATTGAACCAACTAGTTAGGTTTGCAAGTCTCTCTAAAAAGCACCAAAAAGGGGCACCTATCATCCCTTGAGGAATTTTATAGTTTGTTGAACTTAATGGGTGTAGATGGTAAGCTTCCAGGCTATTTCAAGATCTAAGTGATAAGCTCCAAACTCTGCTTGAGTGAGAGATTGGGTAAGAGCTTGGTTTCACCAAATAAGATGCAACAGGATAGTCTAGACCCTCACGTTGTGAGACCACTCTATATGACCAAGGCTAGGGCCCCAAATCTCATATCCATATAAAATGGTAGGGTTGGTAAGTGCATCAAAGGGCTTCATTTTAGATGGGAGTTTTGGGAAATGAACCTAGGGCATTGTCTGTAAATAATGGCCAACAATCAATATTGCTTACAAGATTCCAATTGAAAGTGGGACTCGGGATTCGACCCCAAAGCATAAAATGTGGTAATCTCCATTAACTTCCACAGAAAGGGAAAATGATATAATTGGAGAGGGCCTCTTTGGTGGTATTAGAGATAAAAATTTCCCAAGGTTAATTGTTTGTTATCAATTATTGGAAAATATATCCAATGCATAGAGTTGACTCTATGACCCCTCTGGAGTGGAGGCCAATTATATAACAACATGTACAAATAAAAGGAATGAAACCAAGATCTGATGAAGTAGGCAACTATCCTGAGATTGAGTAAATTCCCTGATGAATTGCTGGTAATCAATGTAGATCCCAACTAGTCTGGGAGAGAGAACACACACCCACTTGACACCCCCAATACTCGTGATACCTTCAGAAAATCTGTAGTAATCTCAAAAACTTCCAATCATTCTATCATAAAGCTGCATCACACCAGAAACAATGTCCTCAAGTAGTCCAAGGAAACGAAGTTGCTTGATTGGTAAATTCCTGGGAACAGTGCAGTGCCAAAATCCTTTTGAAAGTCTACAGAGAAATAGTAAGCCTTCGAGGATGTCTGTATGTCTAGTCTCATCTATAAATTATAATATCAGAGAGTAAGATTCATTCTAGTCATGTTGAATCGACCATTTGATCACAGGTTGGGATGCATGAAGAGACTAATGAAGAGACTAATGGTGTAAAGCGATAAGAATGAGATTCACTCAATACCAACAATTCAAATTCAATTAAAAAAATATTAATGTATTTCAGAGATGATGTTAGACATATAAATCCATAACAAAGAGTGGGAATTCTAACCATTACCAATAATAGGTTGATAAACTATTACAATGTTAATTTACAACATGTGAGAAAAATAAACAAATACACAAGTATGTTGAAACTAGTTGACTAGTGAAAAATATATTCACGATGGGAGCAAACTATTGCAATGTTCATTTACAACATGTAAGAAAATAAACAAATACAAGTATGTTGTAACTAGTTGATTAATGAAACATATATTTACGATGGGAGCAAATTTGATATGGACATATAACTGCCTTCACATTGAGCAATCCCTTTTCTATTATTATTGTAAAGAAAAACTAAGTACTATTGAAATTCATAACTTTGCAGAGTCTTTGCTAGGCATGGTGAATGTTTATCCTCATCATATTTATGGTGATCAATCTTAACATGTAACATTTGTAATATAATGCATTTGATTTATTAACATGTAGATCCGCGCATTCCAATTGCCATGTAAAATTATAGTCAAAATAATTTCTATGTTGAATATTATACATGTAGATAAATATATGTTATATATGCATAGAGATAGTTCTAACAATGTGAGTAAGAGAAAAGTAATGACAAATAATTTTAAGAGATATAACTCTTTTAATATATATGAGAAAATTAATTATGTGTTATTAAGAAAGTCTACAAATTATTTCAACATGTTTATATTTCAATATTTAATATTTTATTCATATTCTTTAAGCTTAAAGGGAAATATTCAATTTCCAAATTACTACATATATAATGAGATGAATATTTAGGATATCAAGGTTACCAGAGCACCGAACTATTGAGTGAGAATAACACAATGAATGAAACCAACTAGAATTTAATTGGTCAAATAGAACCAACGACAACTTGTTTGCACTCTCTCAACTTTGCTCACCTCACTATCTAGGTGGCTAATCATGAAACCTTATGCTCTCATGTCCCTCTCATCTTTATTCACATCTTTTCTCCAAATGAGGCACCATAATGAGCTATAAGCTTGAAATAACTACAATACTTTTGCAAATCTCAATCACTTGTCATGTACAATCCAAAACCACATAAAGTAGAAAGAAATACCAAAATACATAAATTGTTCTCCGAATTTACACAATTAATCAAAATATAGTGATGTTCTATGTCTTCAAAGTAAATGGGTGAAGGATTGCCAAAATGGACAAGGGATGTGCACATTGCAAGAAAAAATCTGAATTATTTATGTTGTGAAGTCATCGAGCCAACGTGGTAGTCATCAAATTGATCAAAAAGATATAAATGTGAAAGTGATTGGTGGAGAGAAAAGTGGGTCTAACATGTTAATGTTACTTAAAATGAAGAAGGATTTCTTCTAGAAGAATACCATAGTATGGTATTGTTGGGAATCTATTGATAACATTATCATGCAAAGGAGCACAAGTAAAATAATTGTGAGGGAGATTTTAGGCCACAAGTGGGGTTTGATTTTTGAGGTGGCCATAGGTTGCAATGAACATGGGATTTGAACTATGCTAATATGTGTGGTTGTTGTATCGATCCGCATACCACTACATTTGCAAGATTGGAATCCAAAATTCAACCCTAAAGAGCAACAAGTTATACATGAATATATATCCTCTAATGATTTTATTACCATATGGTGTGAAAATTACAAGATAAATTGAATTCATGGTTGAAATTATGTGCAACTTGTTTCTTGATGTATTTCACTATAAACACAACCCTGTGTGGAAAGATGCATTAATATATTGTGAACATACAAAATGGCAAGGTGCTTGAAATTCATAAATGGGGTCTGGAGGTTTAGATTGATGGGTGTGGGTGGAGTTGGAGAGGGGATGTACTAAAGAATCTCAGAACTAAGACAATAGACATTTGAAATTAAAATACATTGGACTTGGGTTGACATCAACGAGGATTGAGATGTTTATCACCCAAATGAGCAACAACCCATTGGTTATAAGTTCAAATTGCATGTGCACATCCACAAAAAAATGAGGAATTTTTATTTGGATGGTAGGCATGTTCATTATGGAAATGAGCAACAATCATTTGGTTATATGTTCGAATCATCTAGAATAATCGACAAAGATTAGTGGAGCTTTATCTTTTGACGATGGGCCCATCAAAGGCATGCATTTAGTAATTGAGGGTGCTTGAGTGTCATATGCATACAACAATCACACGTCTAGTGCTAATAGAAAAGGGCTTCTAATGGTTTAATCTTCAATGGATGTATGATAGGAGGTTGTGATTGAAAAGGTCATGAAAGCTCCATTATCCATCATACTATCCATAGAATGAGGCCTTGCAAGATTCATAAACAAATAATGGTGGTTTACTAATAATACTCATTATTATATATTTTTAAAGTGAGATTTTGCTCCACATTGACATTCTTTTGAAACATGTTGTGTGAGCAATTCAAAGTAAAATTTTTGAAATATTGAAATATCCATAGTGGCATTTTGAGCGCAAACTTACACAAAGCATTTTTTATAGCATATAAGTAACATACAAACAATGCACTCACACTTTATCGATTCCTTAATAGAATTTGAATATTTGGCGAACATAAATTGAAGATTCCTCTCCCATTTTTCAAGTGAGCAAAATTTTTCTTTTTGTACGTTTAAGTGCCATAAACCACCTCACTAAATGCGAGTCAAATTATATGATGCCTACTAATAATATAGACATTGTTATGAACTAGGCACCTAAAAAAGGATAAGAAGTCAATAACCATAGTCCACTTCAAGAGGGAAACCTCATTTTACAATTAATGCAATGCATAAGACAAGATGAGATGATTCAAAGACTAGGTCTTATTGATATTTATATAGGAGACAAAGGGTACAATAATTGTTCTTCAGGTTAATGAGAAGATTAAGGTTGTCCAAAATCCTCTACACCAAATATCTCTCTTTCCTCTATCGCTCCTATGTCATATTGTTTTCACTCTTAGAGGAGAAGGGTCAATAGCTTCATAAACTGTTTGATGGGCTTTGTTACACACCCAAGTGGGTAACCCCTAAGAGAAAATTTTTGTCCTATGGATGGATCACTGATTGAACAAAATTATAGATCATTTTTGGTTGTATTATTTTTCCCATGATTCACCGTGGTGGTTTTTACTGACCCCTAGTCTAGTGTGATCTTCCCTGAGGCCTTTCTTCCCTGATCTATTTTGTCAAAAAAAATAATGTACGTCGAAAATTGCTCAAGTTTGTAGTTTTGTGTCAGTTCCTCTTTTGCCTCGGTTTTGTTTCCAATATACTTCCAAATTTGATGAGTTTTAGTTTTGGATATAACTTTTATGGGTTTTGGATTTGAGATTGAGTTCATCCTCAAGATATATGCAATTGGGATTTTTCTTTGTTTTTGAATTCTCACATTCAAGTTGTCTGTTGTTCAGGTGGGAGCAACAATTTTGTGGGACCTCATAGTTGGTGGGTGGGATGTTTCATATCAGCCAAAGTTTGTGTTGAGTGCACAGGGAAGCTATTCAACTCTAATTGACAAGAACAAAAAGTTGTCTTCATCTGATGAGTCAATTTGCAATTCCTTCAAGGCATCAGAGGCAGGGAATGCTACAGCCCATAGATACATGGTAAGAAAGAACATAGTCTAGGAGTTCAATATGAAATAATCTATTTATTGCTACTTCCAATGACCATTTATTAGCTATGTGAAGAAGGCTTTGTGGAATTTTTATTTACTATAAGATTATGTATAGATGAGTTGCGGACAACTAAGTAGAATTTGGTAGGAAGTTTGGAGTATGTGTAATTCATAATGATCTTGTCTTCTCTTCATTGATGACTTTTAAATGTGTGATTTTTGACCTAAGCCATTGCATTATCAATGTGTGAAGGCTCAAAACTCAACCTATATGCCAACTAATTCTTATGATCGTTCCTAGGAACATGAATCCTAATTTTTGTAGTTTTAAAATTTATCACAAGTTTTCTCTATTGTGGTCGAATTTGTGGAGGTTATTTCAAAATTTATTTAAGGTACCATGGATCTAAATTTCTTATGAACTTTCAACACTAACAAACTTTGGTGCAACTTTGTTGATCAATTCTCACTTGGTTAAGGTTATATATGTTAATGAATTTTGTGTGCATGCATGAGAGTTGGGTGCAAATGCACAATATTGTGTAGCATTAGTGTGATAAATATGGGGTAGTGCAAACCATAGTTTTGAATATTAGTCTAAGCTGACTCGTACCTAATCAACTCAATCAAGTTGATTGTTGGTTGAACGGCTAATTGTTGGTTCAATGGACAGAAGATCTTGCAGGCACAAATACCAAAGGGAAAAATGGAGCCCATCATGGGGTACTCTTTGTAATTCTCCACCATTGCTACCTTCCATGCTTCCTAAAACTCCTCTCCAACCTCAATATCAGTGCTATTAGTAGCATGAGCAACAACACTACGCTTAGTAGAAATAGAAGAACGCGTTTTCCAAACTACACGAGAACTACTTCCCTCACGAGTCACAATGTGCCATGCTTGGTCTCGGTGGTTCTCTTCCTTCTACTCTTGGTTCAACTACCATATCTTCATTGGAACCAACACCCCGAACTCCACTAGACAAAAATTCACCATTTTGTAGTAGTGATTCGCCATGATTTTACAAGATAATATAATTTCGTGAGAGATTCGCCAAAAAATTATATATACATATTATATTATTAATAAAATTGCCTTCCATTTTTCCTATGTATCATGGGGATTTTCCTATTTATTATATATATAAATTTAGGGGGGTTCTTAAAATTTTCTTTGTTTTAGACCTCAACATTCCCCTAATGCCATCAACACCTAAAAAACATAGCAAAAAATATGACATTGACTGTTATGAAAGTTGACCCATAGATTTTATGACTGTGGGATCCATATGCGACTGTATAGAGAGAAACTCACATATATACACAAATAGGCTTCATTCTACATGCGTACTAATTTTAATCTTTTGAAATCAAACATATTTGATAAGAGAGACAGAGACAACTCCCAGCTTCTGTCTGAGATATTCAAATGCTTCCCTGGGAAGAGGTTTAGTAAATATGTCAGCAACTTGTTCTTTGGAGGGAAAATTTTCCAATTTAACCTTTTTCTCAAGCACTTTTTCTCATAAAAAATTATATTTGATAGGAATGTGCTTGGTTTTGGAATGCATAACAGGAATTTCCAAGATACTAATGCCACTTGTATTATCACACAAGATAGATATGGGAGGAGAAAATTTAATTTGAATATATTGTAATGTCTGCATCATCCAAAGAAGTTGTGTGCAACATGATGTAGTGGCCACATATTATTCTTCTACTATAGATAAGGAAATGGAATTTTTTTTTCTTGTTGAACCAAGATACTAATCGGTGTCCCATATAAAATGTACCACCACTAGTGCTTTTTCCATCATCAACATTTCAAGTCCAGTCCGCATTTGTGTAAGCATGAAGAGTAAGATCAACATTATTGGGATACCATAGACCAAAATAGTGAGTTACCTATAGATATTTAAATATTTCTGGGATACCATAGACCTGAAGATGTTACTCCTTTGGATTGAATTGGAATCATCCAACAATCCCAATTGCATGCATGATATCTGGTCTAGTCCTAGTTAGATAAAGAAAAATTCCAATCATAGATCTATACTATGGTTGGTTTACCATGGGAGGATCATCATGAGAACTGAGGTTACATCTGGTCACCATTGGAGTGCTCACAGGTTTGTAGTCTTCCATCCCATACTTCTTCAGAATCGGCTTGAGATATTTTTCTTGTGAGAGAAATATGCTATATTTTTCTTGTTGCACTCGTAAGCCAAGAAAATATGTTAGTTCCCCAATTAAAGAAATTTCAAATTCCTGCTGCTTAACAAAAGAAAATTTCTCACTCACGTATTCTTCATTACTCCCAAAAATGATGTCATCAACATAAACACAAATAATTAGGAGTTTATCTTTCTCAATTTTGTGTATAATTTACTATCTGTAGATCCTTTTGTGAAGCCTTATTGTTAAAGATATTTTTCAAGACGATAGTACTATTGTGGCTCATTTTCATTTTTCCTTATTCTATTTTCAAAAATAGAAAAAAATAATTTATTTAGAAAATATGACAAAATGTAAATCCTTCATATGCCGTAAAATCATTTCATTTTTTGTATATTGTTCAATTAATATGTTTTTCAAAAATCATGTGAAGGTGGGACCGACTATTCCATTTAACACCCATGCTAATTGTTAGGGGGGATTAAAATAAGTTTGACCTAATGAATATGAGCAGAAACCCATAGGCACAAATAACCTGCAGGTTAGCAGAGGAGGTGCCTCCGCAGTTGACTTCGTTGACCACCTGCTAATCAAGATCGATGGTTCACAATCACTGCAGGGGCAGAATTTCGATGGATGCTCTGTACCCTTGAGCACCCCCACTGTGACGTATGCATCTAGATGGGAGATAGCTCATATGTCACGTCATATTGTTGTTACTTGTCTGATTAATCATTTAATTGGCATTAATGTTTGAAACTCTGGGCCATCTATATAAGTTTTCGAAGTTTTCCTTTCCCTTATTTTTCTTCATTCCGAGTTGTCCAAGAAGTCATCCTAGTCATTGTAATAGCTTACCTATGCATCTAATTTTCTACCACCCTAAATTATTTCATGGCTAAGAAGTCTTATTTGTCCAGATCTTCTAGCCATGTAGCTCTCATGGACACTCAACAAGAAATTAGAGATACGACCTGCACCGTTGAGCATTTTCGCTTCTACCAGTGAGTTATTCTAAATGGGAAATGTTTCCTTCTCTATTCAACCATAGTAAATTCTAGTGTTTTGTCTGCATGCATTCCCAAAACCCATATTTTTCCTCAATTTGTGCATTGGTTGTTGTCTACATTGTATTTCGACAAATGTTTTGTGATGAATTGTTTAGGGGAGAATGTTCTTCAAGTCACAACTCAATTAGTCTGTCAAGCCCTTTTTTATCATGAGTCTGAATCTTATGTCTAGTTCACTAAAGAATCATTTGAAACATTTTATGATATTCTTGTAAGACATGAGTTTACATGGCTCATCTTCTTTTTGAAGCCAGACACAATTTTTTTTGTTGCAAATGATAAAGAATTCCCATTGGATGTTTTCAATGTAGAAGTCAAGCTAGTACTACAATATTTGTAAAATATACCTGCAAGGGAGGATGTGACTCGAATTGAGAGGTCAGTGTTGGGGTTATTTGCCTTGATGATGAAGCCTAAAGTGTTGTTGTATATTCCCTCTTACTCGCAAGAGATTTTTAACACTCAGGTTATGAGCTTTTCCCTTGCCGGGTCCTTTAGGTATCCTTCACTTATCACTTATTTATTCTTGTATCAAAATGTAGAAGAATTTTTACATTTGGGGCTAAATATTATGGATGAAAATAAGAAAATATAGTCAGTAGTATTTTGGACAGATACAATAAGAGATGAACCATATGAGGGAGAGGTGATTGATTTTGTATATTATTTCATGCCAATTGCGTATAGGGTTTTGAATGGAGTTCCTCCTCCACGTTTTCTGCCAAAATACCATGAGTTTCTTCAGTTACATAATAATTTTAAATTTGGGAATTGGTTTTTATATGAAGATCATTCAAAAATTAGATTATATGGAGCTGGGGTAGAACCTTATAGATTGACAATATTTGTCCTCGTGAGATTATTTGCATTAGATTTTATTATATAAAGTCTCAATGTAGATCAAGTACATTTTGTTCCAATGAAGAAGGGTCATTTATTTAATTTGACTATGTCTGTGGGATCATTCATAGTGAATATGAGGCAAGCAACAAATGAAGATAACAGGATGTTAAAAAACATGCACTTGTTACTAGGTGAGAAATGGGCCTATGATCCTCACAAGGTAATACCTAATAGAAGGGTTTAAAATGGTTATTCTTCTTTTATTTATGAAAGTAGGCCTGAAGTAGAGAAGTTGGCTAGAAAAAGCATTGTAGACTCTGTTAGTTCCATCATTCAAAATCCAATCATTTCTCAATAATTAAGAAAAAGAAGTGAAGAGAAATTTATTGATTCTAAGTATGAAGAATAGAGAGTTGAGAAGAGGGCTATAATGACTGAAGAAATACCAAGCACCCAGCTTGGTTTCCTTCTGAAATTAGGAGATGCTCAGAACACACTAGCTTCACTGTGAAGACATGGAGATGTTTAGGATCAAGTTCCTTTGATCAAGCAATTTTTTGCTCAAATTGTAGAAAAGAATCAGAAGATTAAAGCTAGAATGGAGGCTCAAGTTGAGTATTAGATTACTCCTGACCAAACCAGATTGTTGACTATTGTGGACTTATAAAGGGACCAGTTTAAGATTGCCTTCTCTCACCCATCTAAAATGACGGTAGGGTCATCCAACAGTTTTAAAACTTCTAATTTAACTGTTGATGTGAAGAAGATCCCTTTACTTGACAAAGCTAATTTTCACATGCAGACACGCCAATTAATTGTTAATGACCTAACCAAAACTAGTGCAGCTACTCATAAGGCCTAAAATATGTTAGGAAAAGTGATCAAACAGCTAAAATTGGAGAAAGATAATTCCAAGGCTTCTTCAACTCAGAATGAAGAGTTTAAGAAGAAATGTAAAAATTGGAGTGGATCCCAATGATAGATTAGTTGTAAATAAGTTGTTACAAAGTGTTGAGTCAGAGATAAATGTATTGAAGAAGTTAAAGTTTCCTACTCGAGAACAACCAATGGTAGCAGAGGTAGAGAATGAAAAAGAGAGTCTTTTACAGTAGCTTCTGCAAAAAGAGGAGGATATTTCTAAGTTAAAGGAGTCTGTACTTAACTTGCAATGTAAAATTAAATCTCATTCTTGCACCATAGTCATATCATCTGGAACTGATGATCCATCAGCAAGATTTTCCCAATTGAGCACAGAGTTGAAAATGGCAGAAATTGATCTTAAAAAGACTTAGAGAGAGCTCGAGACAATGATGAAGATAATGCAGGCCAAAGAAGGATAAGTCAATAAGTGTAAATCATATTTCCAGATATCTTATGATGAAATCAAGAGTCTTAAAGAAAATATGAAAGGAAACTTAACTCTGATTCAAGTGATTGATATTGTATGGAATGAAATCATTGAATTCATGAAAACAACTTGGGATTCCTTGGCAATCATGTCAGGGGAGTGGAGCATAGTTAAATATTTACAGGAACTGGTTATGGTTGAAAAACAGAAGACTCTTAACAGAGCTTTATGGGAAAACAAATTCATTGATTTCATCAATTCAAAGATAGGTCATAAGCTTGAGGAAAATGAAATTAAATATAGGAAATTGTGTGTTTTAGAGATAAATAATTTCATTGTGAAAAATGCTTGCAGGAATTCGATGGAGAAGAAGTTGAAAAACATTAAACAAGCTGTAAACAGATTTGATAATATATTTGAAAAAACAACTAGAGTAGGGCCACCATCATGCTAGGATCTCAAAGTCAGTATTTTATCATGGGATTCATATGACCCATCCTTAGTGCTAGAAAAGAGTAAGATTGATAATACCCATGAGAAAACTGCAATAATGAAAAAGGCTACGGTTGTTAATTTATTACAGAGGCATTTTCAATTACTATGGATGGAAAAGGATTTTTTCACAGAATGACATACTTTCAACAGGATCACTGGCTACAGATTAGAATATCACAAGTTGATCAATTCTCCCAAAACCAGCATTGAAATCTGGAAGAAGTGCAGAGCATGGATGACTGATTCACCTGGTGACAGCTCAGCACCTCATAAGGAAACATCAGCAAATCTAGAGAACACAGTGACATCTAATAAAATCTAGATTCAACAAATAGATTGATGCTTTATTTTTATTTATCTTTTTGTTAAAATATCAATGTTGTAATGGAGTTTCTAATTTCCATGTAATAGGTATTTTACATAGTTATAGGTAGTTTGAATAGCTACAAGTAGTTCCAGCAGTTATAAACTTCTTTTTTATTGTATTTAATGAAAGGAGAAATAATGAGGAGGGTTCTGAGTTTTGGACCTCTGGATCAATGCAAATTTTGTACTTCATTTCCTGAGAAATTAATGAAATAAGATCAAGTTTCTTTCACCTATTGATATTGATTTGTCTTTCCAGTTTCATTTTGTGTTTTTTCTTCTTTGAATGAAGTGAAGTAATGTAGTTGTGGGTCTCTTTATCACATCTGTAAGTAAGATTTATATAACCTTAATATGCGCTCCTTCACTCCAACTATTTTGTGTACATAAAGTTCTTCTAATATTTAAAGTGATAGATTTTGTTTCTCAACATATCATTTTGAGTTTCCCTTCAAGTTCTTCTTTTCATTAAAATATTAGCAGTTAATGGCATTGTGAATTCTTTCATTATATCATATTATTGAGTGTATTAAATAATTAATTTCCAAAGGTGTTAAATGGAGACCATATGATATCATAATTTTGTGACATACATTTATAAAATGTATTAAGCACTAATTCCTTACCACAACCAAGGGATTGTCTCTTGAGATACAACATTTTTTGGCACCATTGCTAGGGACTGAAGAAGTGAAGTTCATTTTCCCTAGGTTTTATTTCTATTTCCTCTGGTTGGTTAGTAACGAGGAAATATTTGGTTTTGTTTGTTATTTTTAGAATTCTAGATTTTAAAAGGCTTCACACGAGGTCAGAAACCTCGTAGCAGAAAGTTCCTACTTTTTTAGATCTAGAAAAGTTGATTTGTAAAAATGATCATAAACCAAAAACCCCTTCAACACCTAATCCTACATTGTTTTCTCCTTGCAGCAGTTCTCATAACCCTTTGTTTGAAGATATTTCCAAGGAAATCCCTTTCTTGGAACAACATTCACCTTTCACACCCATTCATTTTCAAGAACCTAAGTTGGAAGAACATTCTTTTGAGTCTGTTTCTTTTACCTTTACAAAATCTCAACAAAATATAGTTGTTGTTTCCTATGTTGTTGTTCATCAACGCACTCCCATATCAGTCTTTTCACCACCTTCATTCGCTTTCACAACAGGTTCATCAACCTCATCCACCCAAGGAGTTGTTAATCAAGGTGTAAATATGGTAGAAAAAACCTTCATGATGAATAGATACACACCAGTAAATATTCTACAACTAATGAATTCCATGCCTAAATAATACCTCATATTACTTCCTCGTTTCAATGGAGAAGATGAAGCAATTGCAAAACAACATTTACCCTTGTTTTTAACTTTTGCTGAAAATTTAAATGTAGAACATGTTGATGTTGTGATGAGAATTTTTGTGCAGTCTATAAATGGAGAGACTAGAAAATGGTTCAAAGGTTTACCAAATGGTTCAATTAATAACTAGGAAGAGTTAGAAAATCAATTCAGTCAGAGATGGGGAGAAAAGCGATATGATGGTTACTCATTGACAATTTTTAATGCAATTAAAAGAAGGCCTAATGAAAACATTCTTGAGTTTGTTAACAGATTCAAAAAATTGTACAATAGTTTACTTATAGAGATGAAGCCCCCTCCTATCGGAGAAAAGGTAGTTTTTGCTAGGGCTTTTGAAGCTGATTTTAGTTTTACACTAAGAGAGAGTAGAGCCCCTACTCTTGAGAAAATACAGATAGATACATTGGAAATTGAAGATAATATGGTTGCAGCTGGAAAAATTAAAGAAAAGCAGTCAGTTCAAGAGAAGGGAAAAGAAAAGGAAGAATCACCATAGGATCAAATAATTGATGATATGACAAAGGTGATTAAATTTTTTTCAAACAAGCTAGTGAAGATGGAGTTGGAAAGTAAAAACTCCCAAAGATGGGTACAACAAAATAGAGGAGGATTTAATCCTCAATTCAGAAAGCAACCCCATGCAAATTTTGTAGAGGGAGAGAAGAGATCAAGACAAAGTTCAAGCACCACTGTATATAGAAGCAACACCTTCTCAGTCAACGAAAGAGGACCAAAAAGAAGCTGAATATTAGGTATCTGCTATGTACACAAGATAATATGAAGAAGAGGAAGATTGTGAGGGATAATATGCTGAGGTTGAGGTGTCTTTTGATCAAGATGAGATGGATGAGTATTGTAGGCAATTTACATATTTCATGCAAGCTGAGTTGCATAAGAAGTATCACTTAAGATCTAAAAAGAGATCTAGGGTGTAGGATAATGAACGTGAACAACAAGATTATGTTCCTTCTCCAATGGTGAGTCCACAATAAAAGAACTCAGTAAAACAAATGGATAAAGGGAAACATCTTGTGAATCCATTAGATAGAACAGAAGTGCAACAGGTTTAATCTTCCCAAAACAAGTCTATTGATACTAATATTTTGGAGAAGTTTGTTCCTGTGCATAAACAAACTTCAAATCCTAGAAGGAATGAAGACGAACCTGAGAAGAATGTCAAGAAAATTTAAGTTTTCAGTTTGTCAAAGGAGTTGGAGAAGGTCAAGATTTAGGTGCCTCTCCCTGAATTAGCTATGACACCAGGTTAAAAAAATAAATTTCAAAGTTCATTAATCTCTCACAGATTGAAGAGATAGGTGATACTATGAATTTTCAATACGAAAAACTATTAATCACTTTTGGTCCTCACATAGAAGAAGTAGATTCTTCTATTCCTCCATTTTACATTTCATTGCTTCTTCATGATTTTATTCTCCATAATTGCATGTTGGATTTAGGTTCCTCTCACAGTATTATGCCATTTTCTGTTATGAAAGAGTTGAATTTATAGATTAATAAACCATATAGGGACTTGTACTCATTTTATTCAAAGAGGGTGGAATGTGTTGGGCTAATCAAAGACATGGTAGTATATTTGGCACAGATTCCAGCATATTCCAGCCAAATTTTGGAATGCTATTGTAAAGACCTTGGGGAGAAAATTTGGGAGGAGTTTTAAAATTAGACTTCACTTATGCTATCATTCATGTTTTCAATGGGGAAGAAAGGAGATTTTACAGAGAAACAAGATTTTTGAAAACTACCACAAAGAAAGATGCAGGTAATTCTCCCATTTATAGTCAGGAAAAAGAAGATAATTCTTGTTTTATGCTGCTTGAAGAAGCATAATTTGCTGAAGACATAGAGAAGTAGCTCTCTTCAAAAATTATACATAATGAGCTATATTCAGAAAATATTTGGAAATTTTTTTTTGATGGTGCCTACTCAAAGGATGGCACAGGAGCTGGATTCTTATTGGTATCTCTAGAAGGTAATCTTATGCATTTCTATTTTAGGTTAGAATTTGATTCAAAAAATAATGTAGCTGAGTATGAGGCTTTGATATTAAGTCTTCAAACTGCTAAACAAATGGGAATTCAATGTATTTGTATTTTTGGTGATTTTGAATTAATTATAAGGAAAATTAAAAATCATTTTCAAACCAAGCATCCAAGATTGAGATCATATAGGAATGAAGTTTGGGATTTTTTTGAGAATTATTTTGAAGCCTTCAATCTTCAGTTTATTCTTAGGGAACATAATAGGTTGACAGATTCGTTAGCAGTTGCCGCTAGCACCTTCAAGCCACCTACGAACCCAATATTGAGGTATGAGATTGAAATTAGACACATGCCCTCTATTCCTGACAATGTGAAACATTGGCAGGTGTTTGGAGATGATGAGAAGATAAATCATTTCCTGAAAATGATTGAAAATTTTGAAGATGCTGAGATAGATCAAGAAGAAGAAAAAACAGAGCAGAAAGGAGAAATAAGAAATATTAAGCAGTCAATAGGTGAGCAGAAAATTATCCAATTAAAAGATAATGTACTTCCTAAAGTATTAGTTCCCCTTGAAATATTCTTTGATTCTAATGACGTTACTATTAATTCAAAGAAAATACATCAAGAGGGAGATATGGAAGACTGCAATTTGGGAACCCAGTAGGAGCCAAAGTTGGTGAAACTATTCAAAGGTGTTCCGAAAATTTATAAAGAAGAGTACATTGATCTCTTTAAAAATTATATGGATGTGTTTTCTTGGTCGTATGAGGACTTGAAAGCATATGAAAAAATCATAATTCAGCATAAGATTCCATTCAAAGAAGGAATCAAACCACACAAACAGAAGCTCAGATAGATTAATCCATTGTTGCTAGCTCCAATTGGAAAAGAACTAAAGAAATTGTTGCAAGCAAAAATCATAGTCTCTCTCAGATATTCAGATTGGGTTTCTAATCTGGTTCTTGTGAGCAAGAAGAATGGAGAGATAAGGTTGTGTGTAGACTTCAGAAATTTAAACAGAGCATCTCTGAAAGATAATTATCCTTTTTCGAAAATGGATTATTTCTTATAGAAGGTGACAGGAGCTTACAGGATGTCTATGGTTGATGGATTCTCTGGTTATAATCAGGTGGCATTTGAAAAACAAGATTTGAGGAAGACCGCTTTCACAACCCCTTGAGGAACCTTCATGTATGAAATTATGCCACTTGGCCTTATGAATGCAGGTGCAACATTTCAAAGGGCCATGGACATAGCATTTGTTGGTGATAAATATGTGATTATATATCTGGATGATATAACTGTTTTCTTAGGATCAGATGATGAACACTTGGAGCATTTACAAAAGACCTTTCAAAAGTGTAGAAAGTTTGGTCTATCACAAATCCCAAGAAATCTTTATTTTCCTTAGAAGAAGGTAAATTTTTGGGTCACATAGTTTCAAAACAAGGAATAAAGATTGATCCAACAAGGGGGGAAACAATTCAGACAATCCCTTTAACCAGAAGCAAGAAATACATTCAAAGGTTCTTATGAAAAATAAACTTTCTGAGGAGGTTTGTGCCAAATTATGTTGATATTGTGAGAAATATAATAGACATGTTGAAGAAAAATGCATAAGTGAGGTGGGATAAAGAAGCAAGAGAACCATTTTCTAGAATAAAGGAGGAATTTCAGGAAGCTTCGGTTCTAATTAGTCCAAATTATCAAAAATCATTTCACGTAATTTAATTTTCATCCCCCACTACTATTGTTGTTGTTTTGTTGCAGAAAAATGAGGATAGTAAGGAGCATCCAGTGGCATTTTTCAGCAAAGTTCTCAGAGATGTTGAACTCAAATACAACATTCTAGAGAAACAAGTGTATGCTTTGGTCAAAGCATTGAAATCCTTGAGGAATTATGTGTTATAGTCCCAAATAACTGGTTATGTCCCTAATTCTATTATAAAAGGTGTACTGGTTCAAAGCAATGATGAAGGAAAAGGAGGGCAATGGATAGCAAAAAACTAGGAGTCTGATTTGGACATCAAACCCACCAAGTTGTTTAAGGGGTGGGGTTTAGAAAATTTGTTGACAGAAACACATTTACAAGCCTTGGGAATTAATCCATTGGCACCAGTGGATGGAGCTGTCAATGAAGAAGATCAAAATAAGTCCAAAACAGGTATTCAATACAAATTTTTGTGCTCATATTGGTATAAAGATATTGTGCATTACCTGTGTTTCTTTTCTTGTCCAAGTTCACTATATAGAACAAAATACAAAGCTCTCAAGATCAAATCTCAGCAATATGTTATAGTATAAGCAAAGAAATACTGGAAAGATTCTATTGGTTGATGTTATGTTTGACTGAAGATGAATCTATTGAAGTCATCAGAGAATATCATGAATGTATATGCGGAGGTCATTATAGCTGGAAGGTCATTGCTCAAAATATTTTCAAGTAAAGTTTCTATTGGCCAATCCTTTCTTCAGATGTGTATATTCTAGTCAGAAGTTGTCAGAAATGTCAATTATTTGCTGAAAAGAAAATACTTGCTCCATTGCCTCTCATCCCAATATTCATTGAAGAACCTTTCAGGAAATGGGGATTGGATTTTATTGGAGAAATCAACCCACCACCAAGTGTACAATTCAAGTGGATTATAATTGCCACTAATTACTTCAAAAAATGGGTTGAATCAATACCCACTAGAAGGGAAAACGACCAAGTAGTGATGAAGTTTCTGGAGGAGAACATTTTCAGTAGATTCAGATGTCTAGTCAAAATTGTGACTGATAATGCTCAGGTATTCAACTCTACCTGAATCATTAATTTATGTCAAACATATAATGTAATTTTATCACATTCCACAACATATCATCCCCAAGGGAATGGATTGGCAGAGTCTTCAAACAATACAATGATCAAAATCTTGAAGAAGACAATCGCTAAAAATCAAAAGGACTGGGATATGAAGTTTAAGTTTCCCCTCTGGGGAGTTCGAGCCACTATTAGGAGATCTACTGGTAAGTCTCCCTATGAATTGGTTTATGTAACTCAAGCACTATTTCCTACTCAGTTGGTAAAACTAGTGATTTCTCTCCTTCAAGAAGCTTAGGAAGAACCTAATGCTCTGGTGAGAAAATTGAAAAAAGTAATTGAGTCAAGTGAGAATAGAAACAAAGCCAGAGACAACCTAATTTCTTATCAAGAAAATATGAAGTCTATATTTGACAGAAAAGAAAAAGAAATTATCTTTCAAGAATGAGATTTGATATTAAGATGGGACACCAGAAGAGAGGAAAATGGGAAGCATGGTAAGTTTGATCCTCTCTGGTATGGTCCATACAGAATTACCGAGGTAAGCTCAAATAACTCATTCATTTTGGAAGATCTAGATGGAGAATCAGTACAACTGCCTGTGAATGGGCAATATCTGAAACATTATTTGCAACATTGAAGTTCAACATTTCACCATTGTACATACCATGCTGCTCGTTGTTCATATATCACCAAACAGTATTTGACTCCATGCACGAAGTGAAGGCACTAATATGTTGTTCTTAGTGTTTTGTGGCAAAAAACACTATCCCCAGGTTGAGCCAAATGTTGTGGCTCATTTGCCTTTTTCTTTATTCTATTTTAGAAAATACAAAAAAAAAAAATTAGAAAATAGGACAAAATGTAAATCCTTCATATGCGGGAAAATCATTTCATTTTTGTATATTCGTTGATTAATATGTTTTTCGAAAAACGTGTGAAGGTGGGACCGACTGTTCCAATTAAAACCCATGCTAATCGTCGAGTGGGATTAAAAGAATTTTGACTTAATGAAGATCAACAGAAACCTGCGGGCACAAATACCCCACATGTTAGTAGAGGAGGTGTCTCCGCAGTTGACTCTGATGACTGCGTGCTGATCAAGATCAACGGTTCATAATCACTGTAGGGGCAGAGCCCTGATGGATGATCCATAGCCCAGAGCACCCTCGCAGTGATTTATGGATCTATCTAGGAGACAACTCATTTGTCACGTCATGGTGTCGTTACTTGTCCGATCAAACATTAAATTGGCATTAATTTTTGAAACTCCGTGCCATTTATATAAGTTGTCGAATTTTTCCTTTTCCTTATTTCTTTTCATTCCAAGTTGTCCAAGAAGTCATCCTAGTCACTGTAATTTCTTACCTCTATTTATAACTGTCTACCACCCTAAATTATTTCATGGCTAAGATGTCTTCTTTGTCCAGCTCTTATAGCCATATCCCTCTCATGAACATTGAACAAGACATTAAAGATACTATCTGCACCGTTGAGAATTTTCCACTCTACTAATGAGTTATTATGAATGAGAAAAGTTACCCTATCTAATCAACGATGGTCAATTCTGGTGTTTTTTCTGCATTCATTCCCAAAAACCATCTTTTTCCTAAATTTGTGCATTGGTTACTGTCTTCATTGTATCCCGGTAAATGTTTTATGATGAATTTTTTAAGGGAAAATGTTCTTCAAATCACAACTCAGTTATTCTGTCAAGCCCTTTGTTATCCCAAGTCTGAATCTTATGTCCAGTTCACTGATGAATCATTGGCATCATTTTATGATAACATTGCAGGATAGGAGTTTACACAGGTCACCTTATTTTTGAAGCCAGACACAAAACATTTTTCTGCGTATGATAAAAAGGTCCTATTGGATATTTTCGATGTAGAAATCAAGCCAGTACTACAATCTCTGTCAAAGATACTCGGAAACGAGGATGCGACTCAAATTGGCACGTCAGTGTTGGGGTTATTTCCCTTGATGATAAAGCCTAAAGTGCTGTTGGATATTTCCTCTTACTGGAAAGAGACTGTTAACACTCGGCTTATGAGCTTGTTCCTTACTGGGTCTTTGAGGTTTCCTTCACTTATCACTTATTTATTCTTGTATCAAAATGTAGAAGAATTTTTAAATTTGGGACTAAATATTATGGATGAAAATAAGAAAATGCAGTCAGTAGTATTTTGGATAGATACAATAAGAAATGAACCAGATGAGGGAGGGGTGTTTGATTTTTATACTTATTTCATGCCAATTGCTTATAGGGTTTTGAATGGAGTTCCTCCTCCATGTTTTCTGCCAAAAGCCCAGCATTTTCTTTAGTTAAGTACTAATTGTAAATTTGGGGATTGGTTTGTAGATGAAGGTCATTTAGAAATTCGATTATATGGAGCTGGGATAGAGCCTTATAGATTGCCAATATTTGTCCCCATGAGATTGTTTGCATTATATTTTATTAGATAGCGTCTGAATGTAGATCAAGTACATTGTGTTCCAATGAAGAAGGGTCATTTATTTAAGTTTCCTATGTCTGTGGGACCACTAATAGTGAATATGAGGCAAGCAGAAATGAAGCTAACAGGATGTTAGAAAAAATGCACTCGTTACTAGTGTGAAATGGGCCTATGATCCTCACAATGTAATATCTAATAGAAGGGTTGAAAATAGTTATTCTACTTTTATTCATGAAAGTAGGCCTGAAGTAGAGAAGTTGGCTAAAAAAATTTTTGTAGACTCTGTTAGTTCTAGCATTTAGACTCCAATATTTTCTGAAAAATTAAGCAAAAGACTTTGTTAGTTGATCACAGAGTTGAAAATGGTAGAAATTGATCTTAAAAGGGCTTAGAGAGAGCTTGAGACAGTGATGAAGACAATCATTAGGGGAATTTTGAGGTCTAAAATGGGCCTCCTGAGGAAATTATAAAATAATAGTGGAAAAAATCAAATAAGATTTGATGACATCATCAAATTTTAGAGGGAAAAATGAAAAAACTACATTTTCAACTCATATTTTCAACTTATCTCCCAATGTTTTTAGTCAAATTTCAAGCGGGAGTACTCGTTGGATGCGAAATTTAATTCCCCATCCAAGGAGTACCCATGTTGCATACTTTCAATGGGTCCTACTACACGAAAAATGAGAAATACATAAAAAACGTGATTACAATCACGTTTTTTATGTATTTCTCATTTTTCGTGTAGTAGAGTTCATCTAAAGTATGCAACATGGGTACTCCTTGGATGAGGAATTAAATTTTGCATCCAACGAGTACTCCCACTCGAAATTTGAGTAAAAATTTTGGGAGATACGTTGAAAATACGAGTTGAAAAAGTAGTTTTATTATTTTATTATTTTTTAATATTTTTACCCTTTAATTTAAAAAATGGTAAATCATCCCCCATGGTTGACATCATCATCTTGAATCCTATTGGTTGTTATAAAGTTTATTTTTGTTGTACATTTTTCTTAGGAGGCCCATTTTAGACCTCAAAATTCCCCTAATGGCAGGCCAAAGAAGGAGAAGTCAATAAGTGTAAATCATATTGCGAGATAGTTTATGATGAAATCAAGAGTCTTAAAGAAAAGCTAAAAGGAAATGTAACTCTGATTGAAGCGAAGGATATTGTATGGAATGAAATCATTGAAGTCATGAAAATTTCTTGGGAGTCAGTTGACAATAGTGTCAGAGGAAAAGAGCATAGTCAGAGATTTACATGAATTGGTTATGGATGACAAACATAATACTCTTGACAAAGATTTGTGGGCAAAGAAATTCATTGATTTCATCAATTCAAAGAGAGATCAGGAGCTGGAGTAAAATGAAATGAAATATAGGACATTGTGTGTTCTAGAGATAAATAATTTGATTGTGAAAAATGCTTGCAGGAAGTAGGCGGAGAAAAAGTTGACAAAAATTAAACAATATGTAAAAATATTTTATAACATATTTGAGAAAAGGACCACAGTAGGGTTTCCATCATGCTAGGATCTCAAAGGAAGTATTCTATCATGGGATTTCTATGAGCCACTATTAGTTCTAGCAAAGAGTAAGAGTCGGAATACCCATGAGAAAATTTCAATCTTGAAAGGGGTTAAAGTTGTTAATTTCTTACAGAGGCATTTTCAATTACCATGGATAGTAAATACTTTGTTCACATAATGACCTACTTTCAATAGGATCAAGGCCTGCAAATTAGAATATCACAAGTTTATCAATTCTCTCAAAACCAGCATTAAAATTTGGAAGAATTCCAAAGCATGGATGACTAATTCAATGGGTGAAACCTCAGCACCTTAGAAGGACACACCAGCATATCCAAAAAATACAGTGACAACTAATCGAATCTAGATTTAGCAAATAGATTTTAGTTTTATTTATCTTTTTGTTAAAAGATCAATGTTGTAATGAAGTTTTTAACAGTCATATAATAGGTATTTTACAAAGTTATAGGTAGTTCAAATAGCTACAAGTAGTTCCATTAGTTATAGAATCGTTTTGTATTGCATTTTAAGAAAGGAGAAAGAAATATGAGGGTTCTGAGTTTTGGACCTCTAGATGATTGCAAATTTTGTACTTAATTTTATGAGAAATTAATGAAAGAAGATCAAGTTTCTTGCACCTCTTGATGTTGATTTGACTTTCAAGTTTCATTCTGTGTTTTTTCTTCTTTGTATTAAGTGAAGTAATGTAGTTGCGGGTCTCTTTGTTACATATGTAAGTAAGAGTTAAATAAACTTAATATGCGCTCCTTCACTCCAAATATTCTTTCTACATAAAGTTCTTCTAAGATTGAAGTGATAGATTCTGTTTCTCAGAATATCATTTTGAGTTTACCTTCAAGTTCTTCTTTTCATTCAAATATCAGTAGTTAATGGCGTTTTGAAGTCTTTCATTATATCAAATTATTGAGGGTATTAAAGAAATAATTTCCAAAGGTGTTAACCAAAAACCATTTGATATCATAATTTTTTGACATACATTTATAAAATATATTAGGCATTGATTTCTTACCATAGCCAAGGGTTTGTCCCTTGAGATACAACAACTACCATGCCCGAGGAGATTTTTTTAGACCATATAGCTCTTGTTTGAGTTTGTAAACAAGTTTTTCATCATTTCCAAGAATGAATCATTCTGGTTGTTCTATATAAACTTCTTCATCTGGATCACCATTGAGGAAATCATATCTTACATCCATTTGATAAACCTTTAATCATTGAAAACTTGAAAATGAAAGAAACATTCTTATGGCTTCTGTTGGGGTTCCCATGTTTTGGCAAGTTTGGAAATACCAAAAGATGAGACAACATCAGAACCACTTTCAGACCTCAGGATCTAGCCCTCCTGGGTCCAGAGAGGGATCTCTCTATATAGGCAAAGATTTTATGTCTTTGAAGCTTGAAAGTTAAGACATTAGGCTAGTTATAGGTGCAGGGTTTGTTTGTTTGATTTTTGATTAGTTGTTGGGAATCAGGAAAGAAGGGTTCAATATAAGACAAGGGTGAGAAAAGAGGATTTTAGGCAAAGGTGAGATAACTCAAAGAAAACTCAATACCATTGGGCAATGGAGTCTGGAAGGGTTTACTTGCTATTCCATACGCAGGCTTTCAGTTGGGATAGTCATCTAAAGAATTGGATCTTAAAGATGATAGTGTGGCATGAAAGGTAAGAAAGAAGGTGAAAGGTAAGGAAACCTCGAAGGTGACCTTTCAGGAATCAGATCCAGGGACAGGACATGCCATTGGACAACTTGTGATCCAAAACCTAAAAGGTTAGCTCTTTAGACAAGGAAACATTAAAGATTTAAAGACAAAGGTGAAAACCTGAGATCAGAGAGAGACTTTGAACTCTCAATGCTTTGGCATCCAGCTTAAGGGAACTTAGAAAGGTTCAATTAATTGAAAAGGACCCTAGTGAGATGGAGACAGAGTCCTAAACTCCCAGTATCACAATTCATTCAAGTAAATCCTATCAAGAACATCTAAGAACAGATTCATTAATTCATACATCAGCTAGCAGTAAATATTAGCCACTACACTGGTTAAATTAACTGGAATCAGTGCTCAGATAACACATGTAGCAGAAAAAATCAAAGGTAGGGAGAGCAGAAACATAGGGTACCATGCGGGGGTATATCCTATGCCAGATTTCTGATGCATACCAGAGGAATAAAATGTAATGAAGTACAAAGGAAAACAGAGATAAAGTAAGAAAAACATCACCACTTCTTTAAATCAGGATCCAAAGAAATGTGCTTGCCATATTAAAGAGAAACACCAATCATGTACAACATTTCCAACAACTTGATATTTAGTTTGAAAACATCTTCCTCAGCCTATCTTACAACTTTACACAGAGACTATGTCTCAAGAGAAACAGCTTACAGTTCACAGATATCTGCTCAACAACCTTTACAATGAGTTTCTTCAGGATTTTTATAGCTGAAAGAGAGGCAAATGAGGTATATGAAACACTAAATGAAACATTAAAATAGAGTAGGAAGAGAGGCTCGAGGCCCATTCTGTTTTAATGTCTATGTATTAATCTTCAGTACATCTATGCATTAATCTTTAGTAATATTTGGGTGAAAGAGTGGTCTTCGACAGGCTGAAATTCACTCCAAGTATGTCTTCGATGTACTCTCGGCTGTTGTACTCTACATTACTCTGGCGAATAAACAAAGGGTAGATAAATGAATTCAAGGTATTCCATATCATGTAAAAAATTCTCTGGTAGCATTGGGCTATTCTGTCAGGGTGGATATCTTCTCAGGAACGTGGTATAGAATAAAAACAGTATGGGTACTGTGTCCTTTCTCGGGAGGAAACTTCTGCTGAAGTGAAACCTTGATGATATTTTTTTCTGCACGTTAGGCCTCTTTAGGCATTCTTTGTGATTCATGAGGTCTTCAATCTAGTACTTTTTCCTTAAAACACTGAATTAAGGCTTATCATATTCAATAATGTGCATTAGAAATCCTTAACTCTGTATTGATACTCTTTGTCGCTTCATGAGTATCTCTGTCAGTGAAATGTGAGCTTTAGTGGTGTTGGAGAGGTTTGAAGAGTTTAAATCTGTCCTTTAATGAAAATTATGCTCTAACCACCCTCTCAGGCTCTTCTCTGTAATATCAGGCTCTGAACCTAGTTTTCACTGTGCTCTGCGCCACTATAACAGTGACTATGAACCATGGCGGTTTTCACTACCTGTAACCCTGAAAAACATGTAAACATGTTAAGAAATCCATGCATGGGGAGGGTGGATGCAGTGGAGGGCCATGAGAATGGTAGCACAAATGAGGTGAATGCGGTGGATGCAGCAGAAAACAACTGAAAAATGCAGTGAAAAGGTGAAAAAATGGTCTGGTGAAAGTTTGGCGGAAGAATGCATGTGGACCGTCCGATCATATCTTGGGGTGATGATCGTCGGTGGGGATTGAATCACATAATTACTTTGGAAGGTAGGGCATTATAACATAAAATTTAACGTAAAAACATTAAAATTCGACCTTTGAACGAAATACACGGGACTGTATGCAAATGAAACGAAATGACTTTGAATGGTGGGACCCGGTCATGGGCGGAGGGCGATTTGATATGAACCGTCGGATCCTGAGAGATCAACGGTTGCGATCTAATTGCATCTGAGTATAGTGGGGCTGAAACTCTGATGGAGAAACATGAACGAATGAGGTGACGCAATGAGGACCATTGATCTCGTTTGAACGGACGGTCACAATTGGATCGGAAGATCACAATCGGGGAGGCAGCGGGGGGACGCATTTGAGAACTTGCGATTGCGATTGGAGTGACGCTGAAATTGAGCGCCAACCGTCCAATATGGAACAAGATCTATGGCGGGGATTCAATCAGCGAGGGGACGAACGGGGTAAAGTGGAAGAGCTGGAGAAACAAGGGTTGTTGGATCTGAGGGAACGAATGGTGGAGATTACAATCGGAGGATTGCAATCGGGGAGTCCAGCAGGTGGCATAGTTTAAAGTTGCGAATGTGATCAGCACTGGCCATCAGATCTTAAGAGATCGACGGTCGTGATTGCGGCGCAGGTCTACAGCCCAAACCCCAATTTCATCAAGATTTTTTTGTATAACATAGAAATGCGTTCCCCGAAGGTTGTGATTGCGATTAGCGCCCAGGCCTTAGCACTTGGTCTTAGCAGTCGGGGAATATGGGGAAGTGGTTAAGGGGCTGGCCGAAAGGGGCTAAAGCCTTTAATATAAAATATGGTCCTTTGGCCTATTTTCAATGCATTTTAAGGCCGAAAAGGGGTAACGGTAGAGAGGAAAAGGGGTTATTTGGCCAAACAAAAGGTATTTTTGAGGTTTAAAGGGGAAAAAGGATGATTTTTAAGGGTAAGAAGGGAATTAGAAGGGGAGATAAGGGGGACAAAGACAGGGGTTTAAAAGGTGGGAAATAGGGGGAAAAGAGGCTCTTTGGGTATTCATCTACACAAACAAAGAGGCTTCAAGACTAGGAACAACAGTGAGGATTTCCCAAAGGCAAAGGCATAGGGAGGCTTTCAAGGATGATGTGTTTTTAGAGGAAATGCATTCCTTGAAGGCTCAAAAACATTTTAGCCCCTTGTTTGCTTGTCAAAAAATTCATAGGGGGCTAACAGTGGCTCCACATGGGGATGGCATCTTCTTGAAGGTGTCAAGAATTCAGAAAATAATCTTTGAAGTAGGCCAGATGCCTGATCTTTGAGACATATTTCTTCTTTGATTTCAGCTGTTACAAACATGATCAATCAGCGGAAACATTCCCAAACAATCTACCTACCCGTCCTAGAATCCTAACATTTTGTCTTCAAGGTCCATTTGAATGTGCAGACCTTTTTCATTATTCCTTTTATTGAAAATAGAAAAACAAACTAGTCTAATCCTACCCTTATCACTCCATGAGACTAGATTAAACTGTTGAACTCACCTGTTTCTCTACCTAATCTAATATCTGTTGGGATTAAACTGTCCAGCAGATTTCTTCTCTACATTCTACAACCAAAATTTAAAAACAGTCAAACCATCATTAGACTGTCTGGTTTTTTGTGGATCCATGACATAAAGACAGTTGCACACGGACTAAAATTTCCGAAGACTAAAAAAAAAATCTTTGAAGGCTTCAAATCTGAAACTTTGAAGCACCCTTCTTTTCTTTGTGACTCAAGTTGTGATCTTGTTAGAGTCATTTTCTTCTTCATTTCAGCTCTAGTTTTGGGCTTGTTAGAGCTAATTCTTCTTTCTTCTTTGCTGGTCTAGATTTTGGGCATGTTAGAACCAGCTGTCTTCACTTCTTTTGGCTCAGGTTTTAATCGTGTTCGAGCCAATATTTTCAGTTCAGAGGTTCATGTTTTGAGCATGTCTGAACCTTTCTTTCTCTCTATTTTTTGAAACATTTTCTCTTTTTCTGGAAAACATAACACAACAATGGTATTAACAATGGGAATGAAATATGGAAATTGAAAATCAGCAGTAGTAGTGTTTGAGCATCCTACCATTGATAGGACCCCCAAACAACTCTGCACCATCTAGCTCTTGTAGAAATAAGGAATTTGGACCAACAGTGGCCTGGATGATGTAAGGACCCTGCCACAAAATATCAAATTTGACATGCTTTCCTTTGTCCTCTCTTCTAGAGTCCCACTTCAGAACTTTGTCTCCAATCTTGAAGTCCGAGGCCTTGGTTCTCTTGTCAAAAAACTTCTTCATACTTTCCCGAGCTTTCAAAGCTCTATTATAGACCTCTTCTCTTGTTTTTTGGAGATGAATTGTTTGGTTTATCCTCCTTACCACACTGTCTTCTTCTGTCTGAATCTCTTGGAAAATTTTAATCACTAGTACCCCAAGGCTGGTAGGTAACACTGCCTCTGTTCCATATACAAGCTGATATGGTGACATGCCAATGGATTTCTTCATTGTAAACATGTCAGCCCACAAAGCATACACTAACTTGTTATACCATGACATCTTATTCTCTTCGAGCAGATTTTTGATGATGGTCACCAAGCTCTTGTTTGATGATTCAGCTAACCCATTACCTTGTGGGTAATAAGAAGCTGAATGACCGAGTGCTATTTGATACCTCTGCCAAAAATCAATCATTTTCTTGGATCCAAAAGCAGTAGCGTTATCAGTGATTATTTTTCTTGGCCAGCCGAACCTAGAGAGGATGTGGGTTTCTAGGAACTTAATGATAACAGAATTTGTGGCATTCCTAGTAGGTATGGCCTCTATCCACTTAGTGAAGTAGTTTGTGGCTGTAAGGATCCACTTGTGTTGTGCAGAAGAAGCAGGGTGTATTTCTCCAATGAAATCTAGACCCCATTGCAAAAAGAGACCCTCAACAGTAATGGGTTGTAAAGGTAATCGGAGGAGCTTTCTTTTGCCTTCGAAAATCTGGCACTTATGGCAGGCAATTATCATTTTATGGATGTCATTGAAAAGTGTAGGCCAATAATAGCTAGCTCTGAGTATATTGTTAGCAGTGGCTTTCCAGCTCAAGTGGCCTCCACACTCTCCTGCATGAAACTCCTGTTTAATCCTCTCTGCTTTAGTTTCAGGAAAACATTTAAGCAATAGGCCATTTGTATTTTTCTAGTATAAACATGCATTCATTATGCAATAGATTCTGGCTTTTAGCTTTAGGAATCTGGCCTTAGTTTTTGATAATTCAGGAGGGGCATTGACGTTTGTGAGCACATGCAAGATATCAGAATACCAATGAGAGTTTTGAAATTGTTCCTCAACTGTAGGATCAGTCAATCCTTCCTGCTCACCCAAGGCATCCATCATGTTTATGTCAAGGGCTTGTAAATTTGATTCAGCCATTAGTTGAGATAGGCCCTGACCTTTGATTAGTGTTGTGGGTTTTATTTCTAGGTCATATTCTAATATCACAACAATCCATTTTTCCCTCTTCCCATCAGGATCTTGGGATAAAATGCCTTTAACCACTATGTTAGGCACGTAGGCTATGGTGTGAGAATGCAGTATATACACCCGGAAGTCTTTCAAGGCCTTTACTGAAGCATAGGCATATTTTTCCATTATGTTATATTTTAAGGGTGCATCCCTTAGATATTTTCTGAAGAAAGAAATGGGTTGTTCCATTCCCTCTGGATTTTTCTACAGCAGAACTATAGCCACTGTATGCTCGGAGGAAAATGAAAATATCAGGAAATTTTTTGAGAAATATGGATTTATTAGGGCAGGAGCCCAGGTGAGTGCAAGTTTAACTAATTCAAAAGATTTTTTATCCTCAACAGTCCACTTAACCGCTACACCTTTTTTCAGCATGTTAGTCATATTCCTGAGGTGTTCAGCTAAGTTGGGAATAAACCTCCTTAAGAAGTTAATTTTCCCAATAAAGGAATGTAACTCTTTAATGTTTCTCGGATGTGTGATCTATAGTATTCCCTCAAATATCTGTGGGTCTATCTTAATTTCCCTCTCAGATATGATATGGCCAAGAAGCTTACCTTCTTGCAGCCTGAATACATTCTTTTTGGGATTTAATGACAGACCGAACTTCCTACATTTTTCAAAAACTCTTCTCAGATGTTTTAGGTGCTCCTCATCATTCTTGGAGTAGACCATAATTTCATCGAGATAGATGACAATGAAGTGCCCTATTTCATCCGAAAAATCTATGTCCATTGCTCGTTGGAAGGTCGCACCAGCATTCATCAATCCAAAATGCATTTTTACGTACATAAATGTGCCCCATGGAGTAGTGAAAGCGGCCTTTAGTTGGTCTTCTGGGAGCACTGACACTTGGTTACAGCCTGAAAAACCGTCTAACAGGGAGATCCTCTTTGAGCCAACTACCCTCTGCAGGATATGTTCCATCTTCGGTAAGGGGTAATTGTCCTTAAGTGAGGCTCTGTTAAGATTCCTGAAATCAATGCATAGTCTGATCTCACCTATATTTTTCCTCACAGCTACTAGGTTCGAGACCCAATCAGAGAAACTCACAGGAACTATTATTCCTTCCTCATACATCCTTTTTATTTCCTTTTCTATCATAGGAAATTGTTTTGGGTTAATTCTGCGAAGTTTTTGTCTGAAGGGTTTCTAATTTTCTTTCAAAGGTATTTTGTGTTGTATGGTGTTTGTGTCATAGGCCTTCAAGTCCTCGTAGCTCTAGGAAAACACATCGATGAACTCTTTGAACAGGTCAATATATTTCCTTTTCATGTCTACGGGTAAGGACTTAGCCAATTTTATCATCTTGGGCTTATCTTCTGTGTCTATGTTGCATTCCTCGACATCAGAGTCTGACTGTTCTATAGTGGATTTCTTTGCTACGTCGTCAAATTAAAAAAGGTCCTCTAAAGGTGCCAGACCTCGGGGTATGTTCTTATCTTTGGCCTGCAACACTTCTATTTCCTCTTTATCTACAATTTTATATTCTTTGGCTGGATTTCCAATTTCTTTGGTTAACACGTTTATTTCAATGTTGCGGGGTGATTTTTCTTTGTCGGAGGGCTCTTCACTTAGGCAGCTATCATCGGATTTCAAGTCTGAATCAGAGAATTCAAACTCATTCCTACCAATCAGAAAGTCCTCAATCTGCTTATCGCCCTCAAAGACCTGCCAATACTTTTCATTATCTGGCATTGCAGGTCTGAATTTGGTCTGAATGATGATATGTTGGTCGTTGAGAGTCTTATGGTATGAACTAGCTATGTAGGCTAATCCATTTGCAATTACGTTCTGACTCCTAGGAACAAACACTAGTTCATATTCTATAAAGGTTTTAAATAAATCCAAAGCATCATTCCTGTACACTCTCAGCCTAGGGTGTTTTGTTGTGTATTCACCATTCACTTGTTTGATGATTAACTCAGAGTCTCCTTGAACAACTATCCTACGGGCTCCTAGTTTTCTCAGTAAATTCAGTCCTAGAATAAGAGCCTCATATTCTGCGATATTGTTTGTACACTTGAAGCTCAGATTGATGGCATGACTCTCGGCATAGTCATTCTCTGTGTTATGAAGCCACACTCTTGCCCCTATGGTTTTCCTAGTACAGGACCCATCGAAATTCATTTCCCACAAAGGTTCTTTCTTGGGTTTATTATTGATTTCTTTACTAGTGTTAGTTTCATCGTTATGCTGCAAGGGAGGGTCTGTTTTGTGGTGTGGAGGGTTTTTCTCTTCATGACGCATATGGAGCTCAAAGAGCTGACAATTTAGCTGTTTGCATTATGTTTCTTGTTTACTCGGAGTTTCGTTTTCAGTTCACAACCCACAGGTATCATCCTTGTTTTCTTCTAATTCTAGAGTGGCCATTATGTTGGAACCTATGGGTTCTACCCTATTGTTTGTATCTTTGTTTTCTAGTTCTAGTTCTCCTAAGGATTCATCATTGCAAAGGATAATGGAATCCAGATCTGTGTGTACAGAGTACAGAGGAGAATTTTTAGGCTTTTCAGGGCTGCTGACCAGAAATTTCATTTGTGCCTCTCTATACAGCCTCCTAAGCTAGCTAAAAATAGGGATCGTGGCATATGCCCCATCCATCTACATTGCACCTTGCAGCTTGGCTCCCCATGACGTCAGTAGTAACATGCCATACTTAGGTGGAACATCTACCACCACAACATCCATAACCATACATTTTTCTGGAATCTGGGTCAAGTTCACACACAGGTCCTTGATTAGGCCAAGGCACTTTACTCTGCTAGAGTCAAATGAATATAGATATTTATAAGGATGGGTTATCTCTAGGCGTAACCACTCCATAACTACCTTAGGCATTAGGTTGTGTGATGCCCCAGAGTCATGCATTGTGTTGTGAACGACCTTGTCATGGATATTGAGACTGATATAAAAAGGAGGTACTACCCCTTCCTAAAACTTCCCTTCTATCTTTGGACCAAACAGAAGGGCTGGCTGATCATCACTCAGATTGAAAGTGTCACTGTTTTCCCCTAGATTTAATGCTTTCAAAATTTTGCCTTTATATACATCCTGAGTGGCCAGTTCAAAGAGCAGGACAGAGATCTTAATCTTCGCAATCTCATTCTCTGAATTGAAAGTGGAATGAATCTTCGTGGCACTAAACTCTGTTTCGTTGGCCACCACCTTAGTGGTAGAATTAGTGGGCTTATTTTCCCGATGTACAGTGTTAGGAATTGTTTTATCAGGAACACTAGCTACAATGCTAGCGCTGCTAGTTGGTTGACTTTGTTTTTTGGCATTTTGGTTGTCTTTCTCTTTGCTCTTCCCAAAACCCTCAGCTGCTGATTTGTTACTTTCAGCAGTGACTTTAGAAGTTTTCTCAGGCCTTTTCTTAATGGGAATCTCAGAAGCTTTGGGTTTGGAATTTTCTAAGTTATTTTTGCTTCTAATTTCATACTGTTCTCTGACCTGCATGATGACATTTTCAAATCCTAGCCTGTAATCCTCAGATCCTAATCTTTCCTCATCCCAATATGAGGGTGAGGGTTGATCCTCCTCTGTGGAATAGTTTTGGATTGAGTTATCTATCTCAAACATATTTATTGTGTTCTCCTCAGATTCCTCTATGATTCCCTCATCTTCGTGAAGAAAGTTCTCCTGAAATTGGGGAATAGCTTGCTGATCCAAGTCTCTTTGTCTGTGGGGAGGGGTATTGTTTCTCCTAAAGTTCTGGTTCTAGTTATGATTTTAGTTTCTGTTCTGATTACTAACTGTGAAAACCATTTTTTCCATCATTTGCTGTAGTTTTTCCATGTTTTTAGATAGACAGTCATAATTGGGGTCAGATGTGGAAGCTATGGTGTCATCTCTATATGTTACCCTTTTCTCGGCTCTCATTCTCGCTTTCTTCTCAATCAGGTTAGCCTCTACACTCACTGTTCCTTTTTTCATATCTTCCAGTGTGTTGTAATCTCTCTCCCTGAGCTGGTAGGCCATATCGGAATCAAAGCCTTCAAGATATTTCACTAGAGCCATACCTTGGGGAGGTTTCATGTGTGGAGGAAGAGCATTATAAACACTATTAAATCTTGTAGAATAGTCATGGACACTCTCTCTTACATTTCTTTTTAGGTTCTTATATTCTGCTAAGATTTGGAGAGGGTTGGCCTTGACTTCCCATTTGTTTATGAAGTTCTAATATAAGGATGGAATATCATCGATGGTATTAGGAGGCAGGCCTTTAAACCATTCCTTCACATCACCTCCTAAACTATGTGCAAAGATTCTCATCTTGACTATCTCATCATCTATTTCCATATATTCAAAAGAATCTTCCATCCTATCTACATGGTTTTCAGCAATAGTGGACTCTTTTGCAGTGAAATGTGGGATCTTTGATTGATAATCATTGGGTCAGGGCACTCAAGGCTGAGGTAACACCAGAGGTGCATACCAGGCCGCCATGATGATGTTTTGAGGAGGTAAAGGGTTGGCTTGAGCGACTGGTATGTGGATGACAGGGATACTAGGACCAGAAGTAGTTTGTTGAGCCGATTTAGGATGACAGAGCCTCAAGTTTTGAATGAAATGAATATCCGGAGGTGTTGATGGAGGAGTCTCTCTGCCCCTAGTATGTTGACCACTGTGAAGGAATGAACTTGGAAGCTCAAGGTCTGGCTGGTCTAGATCATTGAATGACCTAGTTCTCGGTAAACTGCTTGGTAGGTCTAGGTCAAAATGAATGTTTGATAGAGTTGTGAAGTCTTCTGGTGTAGATTTAGCTCTATGGATGTGTCTAGTTGGTCTTCTAGGTGTAGGAGATTTCCTGAGAATGCCCTCAGGGTTGTCAACTATTTCAGGTGGGTTTGGGTCGGGATAAGCTCTTGTGTGAATGGATCTTGAAGCCAAGATGCTGCCTTCGAACAAAGTAGCTTAACCCCACTTGTTACTTCTATTATGACTGATGTTTTTATGGAGGCTTGGTCTCCTAGTGGAGTCTTATGAAAACCAAGATAATCAACAGGCCTATTGATCATCAGTGGAGTCCTTTAACCATTGAAAAACTACGGAGTCGCTAGGTGGAAGGTTTAGAATGTTTCAAGAAGGTATACTGTCCACCATAGTTATTAACCACCAAAATAAGGCTACTATGTTCTTCTATGAGTCTGCGAAGTGTTTAAAAGTGTGTTTTACTCAAAGTGCATTCCCTAGTGGAGTCGCCATTATGTTGGGGTTCCTATGTTTTGGCATGTTTGGCAATAGCAAAAGATGAGACAACATCAAAACCAATTTTAGACCTCAGAATCTAGCCCTCCTGGGTCCAGAGAGGGATCTCTCTATATAAGCAAAGGTTTTATGTCTTTGAAGCTCAGAAGTTAAGATATTAGGCTAGTTATAGGCATAGGGTTTATTTGTTTGATTTTTTTTGGTTGTTGGGAATCAGGAAAGAAGGGTTCAGTATAAGACAAGGGTGAGCAAAGAAGATTTTAGGAAAAGGAGAGATAAATCAGAGAACACTCGATACCATTGGGAAATGGAGTCTGGAAGGGTTTACTCGTTATTCCATACGCAGGCTTTCAGTTGGGCTAGTCATCTAAAGCATCGGATCTTAAATATGAGAGTGTGGCATGAAAGGTAAGAAAGAAGTTGAAAGGAAAGGAAACCCCCAAGGTGATCTTTCAGGAATCAGATCCAAGGATAGGACATGCCCTTGGACAACCTGTGATCCAAAACCTAAAAGGTTAACTCTTCAGACAAGGAAACATTAAAGATTTAAACACAAAGGTGAAAACCTGAGATTAGAGAGAGACTTTGAACTCTCAATGCTTTGGCATCCAGGTTAAGGGAACTTCGAAAGGTTCAATTAATTGAAAAGGACCCTACTGAGACAGAGACAGATTCCTAAACTCCCAATATCCCAATTCATTCAATTAAATCCTAACAAGAACATCTAAGAACAAATTCATTAATTAATACATCAGCTAGGAGTAAATATTAGCCAATACACTCGTTAAATTAACTTGAATTAGTGCTCAGATAACACATATAGTAGAAAAAATTAAAGGTAGGGAGAGAAAAAACATAGGGTACCATGCAGGGGTATATCCTATGCCAAATTTCTGATGCGTACCAGACGGATAAAATGTAATGAATTACAAGGGAAAATAGAGACAAAGTAAGAAAAACATCACCGCTGCTTTAAATCAGGATCCAAAGAAATGTGCTTGTCATATTGAAGAGCAACACCAGTCATGTACAACATTACCAATAGCTTGATATTTAGTCTGAAAACATCTTCCTTAAACTATCTTACAACTTTACACAGAGACTATGTCTTAAGAGAAATAGCTTACAATTCACAGATATCCGCTCAACAACCTTTACAATGGGTTTCTTCAGGAGGTTTATAGCTGAAAGAGAGGAAGAGGAGGTATATGAAACAATAAATGAAACATTAAAATAGATTAGGAAGAGAGGCTCGAGGCCCATTCTGTTTTAATGTCTATGCATTAATCTTCAGTACTCTTTGGGTGAAAGAGTGGTCTTCGACAGGCTGAAATTTACTCCAAGTATGTATTCAATGTACTCTCAGCTGTAGTACTTTGTAGTACTCTGGCGAATAAAAAAAAGGTAGATAAATGACTTCAAGGTCTACCATACTGTGTAATAAATGCTCTGGTAGCATTGGGGCTGTTCTTTCAGGGTGGATATCTTCTCAGGAACGCGATATAGAATAAAAACAGTATGGGTACTGTGTCCTTTCTCGACAGGAAACTTCTGCTGAAGTGAAACCTTGATGATATTTTTTTCTGCACGTTAGGCCTCATTAGGCCTTCTGTGTGATTCATGAGGTCTTAAATCTAGTACTTTTCCCTTAAAACACTGAATTAAGGCTTATCATATTCAATAATGTGCATTAGAACTCCTTAACTCTGTACTGATACTCTTTGGCACTTCATGACTGTCTCTGTCAGTGAAATGTGAGCTTTAGTAGCACTGGAGAGGTTTGCAGAGTTGAACTCTATCCTTTAATGAAAATTACACTCTAAGCACCCTCTCAGGCTCTTCTCTGTAATATCAGGCTCCGAACCTAGTTTCCACTGTGCTCTACGCCACTATAACAGTGACTATGAACCATGGCGGTTTTCACCACTTGTAACCCTGAAAAAAACGTAAGCATGTTAAGAAATACATGCATGGGGAGGGTGGATGTAGTGGAGGGCCATGATAATGGAAGCACAACTGAGGTGAATGTGGTGGATGCAGCAGAAAACAACTGAAAAATGTAGTGAAACGGTGAAAAAATGGTCTAGTAAAAGTTTGGTGGAAGAATGCATGTGGACCGTCTGATCATATCTTGGGGCGATGATCGTCGGTGGGGATTGACTCACAGAATGAATTTGGAAGGTAGGGCATTATAACATAAACTTTAATGTAAAAACATTAAAATTCTACCTTTGAACAAAATACACTGGAATGTATGCAAATGAAATGAAATGACTTTGAATGGTGGGACCCAGTCATGGGTGGAGGGTGATTTGATATGAACCGTCGAGTCCCGAGAGATCAACGGTTGCAATCTAATCGCATCTAAGAAGAGTGGGGCTGAAAATCCGATGGAGAAACATGAACGAATGAGGCGATTCAATGAGCACCGTTGATCTCGTTTGAACGGACGATCATGATTAGATCGGAAGATCGCAATCGGGGAGGCAGCAGGGGGACGCATTTGAGAACTTAAAATTGTGATTGGAGCGATGCTGTGATTGAGTGCCAGCCGTTCGATCTGGAACAAGATCGATGGCAGGGATTCAATTGGTGGGGAGACGGACGGGGTAAAGTGGCGGAGCAGGAGAAACAAAGGTCGTTGGATTTGAGGGAACGAACGGTGGAGATTACAAACGGAGGATCGCAATCAGGGAGTGCATCAGGCGACACAGTTTAAAGTTGTGATTGCGATCTGCGATGGCCGTCAGATCTTAAAATATCAACAATCGTGATCGCGGTGCGGGTCTACAGCCCAAACCCCAATCGCATCGGGATTTTTTCATAGAACATAGACATGCGTTCCCCAAAGGTTGCAATTGCGATTAGCACCTAGGACTTAGTGCTTGGTCTTAGCACTCGGGGCATATGGGGAAGTGGTTAAGGGGTTGGCTGAAAGGGGCTAAAGCCTTTAATGTAAAATATGGTCCTTTGGCTTATTTTCAATGCATTTGAAGGCCGAAAAGGGGTAACGGTAGAGAGGAAAAAGGATTATTTGGCCAAACAAAAGGTATTTGCGAGGTTTAAAGGGAAAAAAGGATGATTTTTAAGGGTAAGAAGGGAATTAGAAAGGGAGACAAGGGGGATGAATACAGGGGTTTAAAAGGTGTGAAATAGGGGGAAAAGAGGCTTGTTGGGTATTCATCTTCACAAACAGAGAGGCTTCAAGACTGGGAACATCAGTGAGGATTTCCCAAAGGAAAAAGGCACGGGGAGGCTTTCAAGGGTGGTGTGTTTTTCAGAGGAAATGCATTCCTTGAAGGCTCAAAAGCATTTTAGCCCCCTGTTTTCTTGTCAAAAAATTCATAGGGGGATAACAACTTCAATTCTGGCTATAGGTGCAAATGTTTCTTCAAATTCTATATATTCTTGTTGATAATACCCCTTACACACAAGTCTGGCTTGGTTTCTAATTACATCTCCATTTTCATTTAACTTGTTTTTGAATATCCATTTTGTTCCAATAACATCTTTATCATGAGGTCTTGGAACCAATTCCCATGTATTATTATTTTTAAATTGATCAAGTTCTTCATTCATGGCCTAAATAAAACATTCATCTTTACTATATTGATTTATATTCAGTGGTCTAATGGTGGATAAGAATTCCATATAACTAGGAGATCCTACAAGAGTTCTTCTTGTTCTAACCAATGATTCCTTTTCTCCCAAAGTTTGAGATTCTAGATGATTCTTTTGAGCATACCTGTATGGAGCCTTTTCTGATATATCTTCTTCTGGTGCTTCATTGGGTTCTCCTTCTATATTTTTCTTATTTGATGAGGGAAAATATACATCATTGTCATCCTCATTCGTTGTTATTTCCATTTTGGGAGTTGTGAGAGATTCATCAATTACAACATCAATACATTCAACAATCTTCTGAAGTATTTTATTGTAGCATTTGTATGCTTTACTTCTAGAAGAGTAACCAAGAAATACCCCTTCTTTTGCTCTAGAATCAAACTTACCAAGTTTTTCATCATTATTTTTTTATAAAACATTTTCTTCCAAAAACTCTAAAATTCTTCATAGTGGGAATATTACCACACTAGAGTTCATAAACAGTTTTATCATTGTTTACACGCACATGAGCCTTGTTGAGAATATTTATAGCAGTATGCGCTTCTTCTCCCAAAAATGTGTCAAGAATCCCAGATTCATCAAGCATAGCATGAGCCATTTGTTGAACTGTTCTATTTATTCTTTCTGGTTCACATTTTGTTGTGGAGTTCCAACTATAAAAAATTGTCTTTTTATACGATATTGTTCACAAAAATCAAAGAATTCATCTGATATGTATTCTCCTCCTCGGTCATATCTAAGACATTTTATATTTAGATCTAATTGATTTTCAACCAAAGCTTTTAATATCTTAAATTTTTCAAATGCTTCATATTTATTTTTCAATAAACATATCCAACACATTCAAGAAAATTTATCCATGAATAGGATATAGTATTGTTCTCCACGAGGTGAATTTTTTCTTATAGGACCACATAAATCAGTATGTATAAGTTCAAGAGGCTTACTTGTTCTTTGGCATTAAATTTCACCTTAGTTTTCTTACCGAATTGGCATGATTTGCATATGATAATTTCGGGTAAAGTGATGTTGGGTAGATCATGAACAACTTTGAGCCTGCTTGATTTTCTTATTTGAGAAAAGATAAAATGTCCCAATATTTTGTGCCATAACCAGTTTTCTGTAGATTTACCTAGATAACATTTCTCTTGGCCACCTTTCAATATATACAAATTTCTTGGTGTTCTTGATCCTTCTATTATGGTCTTTCCTGTGTCAAGTTCACGAAACACACACTCTATTGAATGAAAGATAACTTGATTTCCTTGATCGCACATTTGAATCACACTCAACATGTTATGCTTTAATCCATCAACATACATGATATTGTTAGCTTTAACCTTTTCTTTTAGAAAAACATATCCTTTACCCTTAATGGTAGAAGGAGAGTCATTTCCAAAAGTAGCCTTCTGTTCCTTCTCTAATGTATTGTATGAAATAATTTTATCTTTATCACCTGTCATGTGTTTTGAACATCCGCTATCAATGTACCATTGATTTTCTTCTCATTCTAAAAATAAAGCTATGCCGCAACCTTCAAACTGTATGTCCTTCTTTCTCCACACCATGGAACTTGTGGATATCTATTCTTTTGGCTGAAGTTTTCTCCTACATTCTGATTCTTCATGTCCAAAATTATTGCAAAATGAACATTCAATTTCACCTTGAAGAGGAGAAAAATTATTATAAGTCTTCTTCTTTATTCATGTCTCATTTATTTGCTTTCTTTCTTCTCTGGTCATAATAGTTTTGTATGCAACACATTGAGCAATTTTGTGACTAATATTATGACATGAGAAATATTGTCCATTTAAGAAGAAATTTATGCGATCATAAAACCTTATATTGTTGTTTTCCTTTTGATTTATATTTCTGTTACTGTTGATCCTTGAATTTGAGTGATCATGTTTTACTTGGACATTTTCTTTGTTCTTCTGATGCATTTAGATAGTTTGTAGTTGAAGACTTTTCTGACTGAGAAGATTCACCAATATATCCAAGACCTGTCTTCAAAAGAGAGAGCATTTAACCTTGATAATTTCATCTAAGGTTTCACATCCTTTAGCAAATCTAAGATTTAAAGTTTTTAGTTTCTCAATTTCCTTTCTTAGACTTACTATTTCAAATTCTAATTTCTCATTGTGCTTATCCTTTTCTGTGAGTTGATTCTTTAGATAATTTATGGCTATTTTTCTCTCTTCCAAACATATTTTGAGTTGATTTATTTCTTCAAAAAGATCATTCTCTTCTAAAGAATCCATAAAAGTATCTTTAGCCTCACTAGTGTCTTTTTGAAATGCCATGAGTAGTCTAATATCTTGATCAAATTCTCCTTCTTCACTATTTGATAAACCATCACAATATTCATGAGTATAGTAACTTTTTATATTGACAAATTGTCTCCTATTACATTTTTCTAAATCCTTTCATTTTTCATGATTATATCTATGGGGACATTTAACAGTGTAATGACCAGCTCTTCCACAAGCAAAACATATAAATGGAAGTTTACTTCTGAACCTTCCAGTGCCAAGTTGAAGTTTCTTCACAAAATTTACCTCATCTTCTTCTGATACATACATGGTTCTTTTTGTTTTTCCTTGTCGTTACCTTTTGTAGATGCTTTAAAAGGATTTTATTTGACTTCAGATAGAAATCCTTTCCTCATTTCACACGCAGTCAGAATCCCATGAATTTGAACAATAGTAAGAGTCTTTAGATCCCACTTCTCTTGAATATCACACACTTTTGACTCAAATTTAGGAGTTAGAGATCTTAAAACTTTTTTTACTAGAGTGGTGTCACGTATGACTTCACCCATATTTCTCATACGATTTATTATCTCATCTAGACATAAAATGAAACTAGCAATACTTTTATCATTATGCATTATGATATTTTCATATTGAATTCTAAGATTTTGGAGTTTAGCATTTTTTACCTTGGAATCACCTTCGTAGCTCAAAATGATTTTTTCCCATATCTTCTTTGCTATATTTAATTGCATAACTTTGACAAATTCTAATTCAGTTAGACTCCCAAATAATGCATTGAAAATCATTGCATTAGTTTCATAGTTCTTCCTTGCTTCTGGATCTGCTGGAACTTCGACTGGATATTGGTAACCGACTTCAACTATAGGCTAAACATCTGCTCCAAGATACTAAAGATTGTCTTCTAGAAGATTAAATTGTTTCCGTTGAAGAATGGTGGTCTAATAAATGCAATCCCACCTTGATTTCTCATCTTAGATGATCTTCCTTCCAATTATTAAGCTTCTTCAGAAGGACCTGCTTTGATTCAAATTGTTGGGAAAAATACTAAGAGGGCGGGGGGGAATCAGTATTTACAAGAATCACAATATTTTAATTTTCTTTTACTGATTTCTATTAGCGAATTTTATTAGCCCAACTAGCATGTACACACGGCTATCCGAATGGAAACTTATGTATACCCAAATATATTACTGTTGAAATAAATATTTGAAAAACCTTACGTAGCCCAGTTGATCAGTTATGCATCATATAGTTAAGCAGTAAATAGGTATAGTAATATCAGAATAAATCATCACACATGAACACTAAGATTTAAGGTGGAAATGCAAGTCGGGAGAAACCATCGTTGTTGTTGTTTGTGTCTTCAATATTTATTATATAGAAAACTGCTTGCAATGTTGTACTGATGTAGACTCATATCATTATGTAGGCACCCACCTGTAGAAGGCTGCAACCTTTTGTCGTTCTCTAGCATCTACTAGAAGGGAGATCCAACCTGATGATCTTGCTTACCAATCACTACTGAAATGGAGATAAAACCCTGTAAACAGAACACCAACTTCTATTGGTATAAAGCTTCTACATCCATATTGAAGGCTTCAACCCTTAAATCCACTTTAGACCACGTTTCATAAATGTTGACACTGGATCCAACAACATCAACACAACTCAATTCATAGATCAACACTAATAGCCATAAACCAAACTTTCAACAGAAGGGTGAGATCAATGTAACCCAATTACAGTAGTAAACCCAGACTTCTAAAATAACATGCAGAATTAACTTCAACTCTAGCCATTCATAAATGCGTACACTACTTCACTTACTGCAACTTGTGTATATATGCACTTTCCTACACAGCAATCTGCATATCAATATTTGTATACTAATTTTTAAGAATTTGATCATAATTAGAATAGATTTGAGGCATTCAGTCAAACTTTGTCATATTTATAGAACCCTTATTCACTAAGCAGCATCCATCATATTTAATCACTCAGTCATTGATAATATTTGTACATAATCAACTAGTGGCATAACCAATCTTCAAACAATCCAGATCAACATGAAGACTTCTGTGACAAACAACATAAATATATATCAGAAATTATCAGAAATTTTCTTCAAAAATATTTAGAAAAATGCTAACTTCCATATACGCTTTTGTTGAAACGAACTCACGTGTATACGCGCTTTCACTGTGACGAACCAGCGTATAGATCTGTAAATATTCAGGACTGTGTAAAGTTTCACATCAACATACTTAATGAGATCATATCCTTCACTTCAGAAAACATGGGCTAGATCACAGATCTAAACATCTCACAAACACATCAGGCAAATACATAGTCATTTCAGTTCTAGAGATCCTGATCCATCATTGTATTCATAGGTGCATCATTATTTCATATCTATTAATAAACTGCAACCCATTCCTTGCAGATATACTTCAGAGTAAATTATTAAATCAAAACCCATATACTTGCACACCTTACATTATGATGTTCTTCTCCTTATATAGTTTGAGCCTTTCTCAATACCATGAGCCAAAACTACACAAGTGCCGATGGTATTCTTGGAAGGAATAAAATAGATGACACAACACTCAATACTCTAGGCTAAAACCATGGTAAGGACCCTTGGTATCATAAAAATGAGTGCGTAAGTACATACATGACTTGAATTCTTGATACCCACGTGTATACATGACTTCTCTTCATAAAAACTACGTATACACTAATTCTGGATGTATATGCGGGTTGCCTTCATCAAACCTACGTATACATTGTAAATTATTTCCTTTATCATGTCTCTATCACTAACAGGAGTTCCTTTTTATGACAAATATGAATTGGCCTGTAGCTACATCACTTTTACATCTTTAAAAAATAGGTTTCTTATCAAAACGAAATTCATCAAGTAGGTTTCCATCAAGAACAACATATCATCATATTACATAATAATGCCAACAACAACAAATTGTTATGCACATGATAATCTAACTCTTCAATTTGGTTTCCTTGACTCAAATTTTCATACACATCTTCAAATTCACTATCATATGCATATTTTTCATTGTAACTTTCATGCATAATTTAATTTCTCTTAAGAATAATAGATGAATTTACAATAGGCCTAGAGAGAATATCAACTACCTTATTGTAGATTCCCTTTTTATAAATTATAACCAAATGTAATTTTTGTAGAAATCCCATCCATATGAAATGTCTTGATTGCTACAAATTTGATTATGACTATAAGTACTACAATGGCTGATCGGTATGGATAATGGTCTCTTTCCCCATCAAATAGTGCTTCCATTTCTTTATAGTTTGTACCAATTCATATAAATATTTGTCATAGGTGGGATAGTTAGTCACAGCTCCATTAAAATTTTTATAATGAAACAAAATAGGCTTACCATTCTACATGAGAGCTGCTCCCATGGCATCATCACTAGCATCTTTTTGGATCTTAAATGGATATCTAAGATCCGAAAGAGCCAATACTGGTGCTAAACTGATATTTTTTTTAAAGCATAAAATGATTTTTTCTTAATATCTCCCCAATGGAAGACTTTATTTACATCTCTTGATTTTATGAATATCAAAATATCATCTAAGTAAACAATAAAAAATTCATCTAGAAATGGTCTTAAAACATCATTCCTAACTTTCGTGAGAGTAGTTGGAGAAATTGTTAGAATGAATGGCATAACTAGCCACTCAAACAATCGTTGTCTGGTTTTAAATGTAGTTTTCCAAATTCCCTCCTCATCTATTCTAACTTGATGATAACCACTTCGTAATTATAGCTTAGTGAAATAATTTTCATACCTTAACTGATCAAGGAAATCATCATTTCATGGGATTCGGTAGTGATACTTTACCATGATTTTATTCAGTGCACATAAATCTATGAGCATGTGCCAAGTCCCATCCTTCTTTGGTACCAAAACAATTGATCAATCACATGGCGAAGTAGATGGGCATATTATACCTTTTTTCAACAATTCTTGGATTTTCTTCTTGATTTCCAAACTCTCCATGTTTGACATGTGATACATATCAATGTTTGGAAGTGGAACATCTTAATGCAGCTGAATCTCATGTTGAATTCCCGTCTTGGGAGGTAACCCACTTTCTTCTTGAAACATATCGCCATGCTGACTTACCACATCAAACAAATCAGATTTTAATTTTTCATCACATCCTTCAAAATATTCATATTCAATATCATCCTTTATTTTGATCATGAGAAGCACACAATTTTTACTTGCATTAACTAGTCTCTTCATCTACCCTGCATTAACTAAAGAAATATTCTGATTTTTGGAATGAGGTCTCACAATATACTCCACTCCATCCTTGACAAAATGATATTTGTTCTCATGGAAATAAAATACTTCTTTCTTTTCATACAAATATGGACTTCCCAAGATAATTATTGAAATGTCAAGTGGAACCACATCTGACTCAACTTCATCAACAAAGTTTGCAGTAATGGAAAATCGAAATATGCATTTCCTTGTAACCTATAAATTAGCATTCTTGATTATCCGACCCAAAGGGTGTGACTTCTGATGTGGTATAGTTTCAAGATTAAGATTTTTGACCAAGTGTTCAGAAATCAAGTTTTCTTGTGACCCACTTTCAAACAATGCATCAATATTTTTATGATTTGAAATCATCCTTACATGGAACAATTCTATCCTTGTTTCTTCATTTGGAGTGTTGTTGTGACAATTTGAGGAGCTAGTACTTTCTATGGATTCTTTTCGATTTTTTACCATGGCTACAATCTTGGTCTCATCACTGGAATCAGATCCAAGATCATGTTGTGTGGTGGAAGTCATATTTTGTTTCTCCTTATTGATTGGTTTCTTAGGCCTTATTTCGGGATGTAATTTCCAAATGTGGGCTTCATCATGCCCTTCTTTGGAACAATGTTTGCATGTGTTTTTATCCCCTTCCTTATTAAAACTTTCATTCTTATTTCCCTTCCATTTTCCTCCCTTCTCTTTTCCCTTACCCTCTTCCTGAATGTTCTTTCCCCTTGCTTCAAGATGTGTGGCTTGCACACATACTTCATCTAAATTTCTTGGGTTAAACATAAGGATAGTTTTCAAATAGGAATGTAAACCCCCAATGTATTTCAAGAGCATGTCTTGGGAAGTCAATTTTATTCCTAACAACACATCCCTTTTCCTAAACTTATGGGTATATCCTTGAACTATTTGACCCTTGAGTTGCCTAAATTTTTTCCAACTCATAATAGCTTTTTTCATATAGGCTAGTGGATAAAAATGTCTTTTAATTGAAGAATTAAAATAAACCCAATAAATGGATATCTTACCATGGATTCACATTTCATATTGAGGCTTTTCTTCCCACCAGACTAGTGCTTCTCCTTCTAGCCTCAATGAATCCAACTAGATCTTTATATCGTCCTTTTGTAGATTCTGAATTTTGCAGTATACCTCCAATTGAAGGATCCAATTGTCCAAATTATCTTCACTTACCTTGCCATTGTACATAGGAAGTTCAAACTTAATGTCCAATTTCAGTAATGGAGTTTTTCCTTTTGGGGTTTTTGAATGAGTATGGGTGGCTTTTGTGGGGGAAGTGGAAGATGATGTTGATGAGGACGATGAGGATGAGGATGGTGGATATGGAGGTGGATTTCCTCCACCTCCCTTTGAACTCTTCTCTTCATCCTTCTTATCATCTGAAGTTCCTTCTACATGTGGAGGCTTAGAACCTTCTCCTACCCTTTCAGCATTGAATGCATCAAACATAATTTTAACCATCCTATTTATGTCATTGAAGTCTCTCTTGACATATTACTCTTTTGAATGTCCTTGTGTCTCTCCAACTCTTGAAATGATGACTATAGATTCAACCTCAACTTCTAATGCTTGTACCTCTTCAATCAAATTAGATTCGTGTGCAACTTGCACCTCCTAAATCTCAACATCTGGAGATAAAGATTGAGGTGCTTCAAGTTCAACTATGAGTGGAAATTTGGGTGAAGATTTTTCTCCTGTAGCTCTCCTTCTTCTGGTCGTAACCGTAGGACTAGAAACCAATAGTTTCCCTTCTCCTCTCTGCAAATTCAACCCTGTAAGCATCACAAAATTTAAACTATTAGAACCCTTCTTGCACAGAACTCAATAAAAACAAGAAAATAACCTTTTCTCTGATACCATCTTGATTGGAATTTGAATGTTAGTTTTTCTATGCTAATTTCATCTTCAGATTTATATTAAAAGTGTTGATCTTTTCTTCTTGTACATGGTCTTATTAAAGTGCTTTATGATAGATTAACATTTTGGAGATTAAGTCGAATAACTTAACATAAAAGCATGGAACTAAATGCTAAACAACATCAAATAAACACAAAACAAACCATCATAATTGAATCAATAAAAAAATTGTTTTGATGAAGGAGTTCAACCCTCCTGGGCTACATCTCCTTGGTCCAGCTTCCATAGCATGGGCCTTTGTATTAACTCAATTCTACAAATAATATTGTTTACAGCCTCCTATTTTCTCTGCAACCTGCTCCAATGTGTCCAAAAAATAAAAATCTACCAACAATGACTCTTCTGAGAGAAAATTGGTTGAAATTTCCTCAGTTATGGAAAACACAAATTTTCCTACAATATCTCCTCCAAATCTAGAGAATACTCTAGATAGCTCCCACATTTTGGTGGATTTTGTCGAAATAACAGCTCCCATTGAATTTGTCGACAACTTAATCAAGAGATTAATTAGCAGTTAAGACAAATTAACTGGTATAAGAGCATCTTAACTACGTTTTTATCAATATAATATAATCTGTCTTTAATTAGTTTTAATCCCGTGGATTAGTGGCATAAAACATGGTTTAATGTTAATCTTTATGCCCATTTGAAAATCCGCTCCACCCACGATTCTTCACTACAGTCATATGGGAGGGGGTTGGCCCCCTCCGAACGTCTGCCATCAGATTTGATAAACAATACGAGATGATTGTAACTGTATGGGGTTAAGACCCAACAGATGGATGAGGCGATAAGATGGTGGAGTGGCACCTCCCACGCCATAATTTTGGTCCATAATGGAATGTGAAACCCATATTATAGAACTTTGGTTTATAAAACATATTTTCTCGCAATATATATAACTCTGCCCATCTGCCTATCCAAAGGTTTTCACTTTGGGTTATAAAATATTCCACTTGCATAATATGACTCTACCTCCATAGTTTAGACCTTAGGTAATATATGTCCGCCTGCATAGTTTAGAAATTAGGATATATGAAATATATTCCTCCCATAATATGTCCATTCATCTCAAAATGTGATATGTTCAAAACTTTGGTTCAATGATAAATTCAGAAATTCCAACATAATCCAAAGGTTGGATGGGTCCACCAGAGGGGGCATGTGGTGACCGTTGGCTGCACCACGTGTCCAACTCTAATTGGACTATTCCAACAAAAAAAAATAATCCTTCAACCTTAGGATAGTTGTAAAAAATTTCACCTCCAAAGTTCACTGGCGAATTTGGTTGTGACACTTGTCACAACGTCATTTGGCTAAAACTAGAGAATATTACTTGAATATACCTTGAGTGCTAACTAGGTTTCCATGTCATCAACCTATCATTGTTCTGCAATTTTTTTAACTTTTTGAGAAAATTGAAAACATGTCATAACTTCCTCATCCGAAGTCGGATTTGATGAAACAAATTGCACAGCATTCCTGGTGATGAGCTGTTTGCTGGTTTGGAGCATTTTCGAGCACTTTCATTTTTTAGATTAATACTGAGCCTTTAATCAAGGGATCACTAGCACATCACTGCATACCTGATCAATTTTTTCTTCTAGGGCGACACACTGAGCCTCAACAATGCAACACACTTCTTCTGTTGATTGTTTCTTCTATTGTAGCTTGAATGCTCACTGTTGTGACTTAGTGGCAGTGCAGTAAGCATGGGCTTATGAAAACTACAACTCATCCACAATCATGTTGTTGACCATGTGGAGCTTTTGTGCAAGCAAAAGAACCAAATCAATATTAATTTCTCCGTAGGCTCTAAGTTGCGCATGCATAATTGATGACTCTACGTAGATGGCAGGATCAGGGATCTAGATGAGGCGACTCTCCCCCGTCGAAGGAAAAATTGTGTTGATAGGTTGTACGCTGGTAGCAGGCATGCTCTCTTGACGCTGGTTGACCTGGGCCATGCTCGCTTAGATCAAACTCGCTTGTATCAGGCTCGCTTGAACCTTTAACTCCTCAATTCCACTCTATATGCCATGGACTATAGCCTTGTACAACATCTCTAGGTAGGTCCACATATATTCTGTCTAGGACGAGACAATGTTTGCAATCTCATTGAGATAATCTTCAGTTAATGTAAGATCTTATTCTCTAGTGACTTTTGACCCTTTTATCTTCTTTCTTGAACCTCCCGCAGCCTAACATTCATGATTTTTCCTCTTGGTGGCTTGTGCTTCATCTTTCTCAGCAGTCTGAGCCTCAATTTCCTTAGATCTGGCACCATTATTTTCAGGCGCAATTTCTTTCTTGAGATCAACAGTCTCGTTGGTTGTTGTTGGTGTGGCATCTACTCCAATTTTTTTGATTGTTTGTTGTGTACCGGTTCAGGGCTTTGTAGGCGTCTTGGGAATGGATGTAGATTCAATGAATCAATGCAAAATCGATGGGTATGTGCTCTCCCAGCCAAAAAATCTCATCATGGATGAGCATGAGAAACTAACGCACACAAATGTCATTGATTGGGCTCGGCCAAAAATGTTGGATCTGAAGAAAATTTAATAGCCATGCCTTCTTCAGGCCCAATACCCACCACTTCAGTTCAATGTGCACAATAACACCCTCATAAGAAATTTGGTGTAAGTATCTCTCAGATGTGAGCTCTGGAAATTTTCTGCATCTACGAGGTCCTAGTCCTCCATTTTCAACAGCGGCATTTTGGCAACCAAATCATCTTCCATTGGGACATTTTATGAGATCAAGGGTATGTTGATTTATGCCCAAACTGTGTCTATAGAAATTATACAACATGCATTTATATCTTGGATTCACCCGATCTAAAAATGTATTAAAGTTAAATAATGAATTGCTTCTAAAAATATTTTGCGGAATTAAAAACACAATCGCTAATCACATGAACATGAATAAGAATCAAATCACACACAACATAGATAATTTCCTGAGGAAAGCTTACAACTAAGAAACCCCACTATTTTCTATTGTATATTAAGCATGGATCATGAAAAAATTACATACAAAACTCTTCTGACAAGAGCCCTCCAGTACTCAGCTAATTGTTTGACACTGTCATGAACAAAACTGATCAACACATAGCCAATTCTCAGCTTCTAGACAAGCTACTTTGCTTGTGCAATCCATGATGAATGCAATCCCTAAAATATAAGAAATGTGGCCTCCCTTGACTGTGCAAGTATCATGGGCACTCCAATGGGTGTTTGGTTTCATGTGTGCAACCCAATAACCCTACAACTGATAGTCAACTTACCTTTCACCTAGAACTCAACTGGGTCTCCACTAGATCTGACATGCATGCAACTAATAATAGTAAATTCTTAGTTGCATGTGAGATCACTGATTGTGAACTAATTAATATTTAATTCACTTGATCTGTCACTAGTGTATCTTCAATTACAACTAGCACAACTGAGCTTAACTCACTTAACTGAGTTAAAATAATTATAACCTCCATTAACTAATGCACCACTACACTTCGAACTTTGTTACAACTAGAATTACTCTGCATTCCTTGCCAACTACCTCTAACTCGAAATCCAATAGCTCACTAAGTTTATCACTCTCATTTTACTATTTCAAGTCATCATTGAGAATATATTACAGTTTATTGTCCATCTTAATTAAGGGATAACTAAAATAGACATGCACCCAAAAATAGCACTGTGGGCCCCACACTAGTGTAGGTTCTTAATGCACTAGGTGTGGGTGCTGAAACTTTTGCTTGTTGAATATGAACATTGTCTAGGTCCTTTAGGACCTTCAATGAAGCTTTGCATGGTGTGACATAATTCAAACATCGCTAGATGGGGGTAATTTCCACCACATCCACCTCTTCCATAATAGTCTCTGGAAATTCTGCCATAGGTTTCTTCTGAAGTTCAACCACAGTGGGGCACGACTTTGGGATCATTTCTCTCAGTGAATTTTTGGACCAGAAGTTTTTTCAATTCTTTGTCTTAATTTGCACAAGGGTCTCAACAGTCTGCACAGCTAGAACCTCTCTAGGTCGGGTGGTTTTCATACATGGTGGAATTACGTGGCCTAGACCCTCTACGGCGGAACTCCTCCTCAAACCCCAGATCAAGACTAGACAGAGACAACAAGTAAAGGCTAGAAATAGAAGATCTCAAGGCACAAAAATAATATAGAAGGAAAAGGGAACTAATGCGACCCTTTCGGTCATATTGATAGCCCACGCGCATCTCAAGCGGTCCCTTGTGCATTAATGTGGCTCCATAAATGATAAAAAGGATCCAAATATGGCATAGTCTCCTAATTAAATGCGACTTAGATGCTCCTCCAAATGGTAATTATACTATCCTATCCAGATTTACACTTCCAATGGCTATATTATCGCACTTCTCCAACCTAGTCAACCTCCGAGCGCAGCTGTTGTGCACGTGTCACACTTGTCTATGCATTCACCATCCCTTTTGCGTAGATCCAATTCTCTGGCCATATACTCATTTGCTGCGCATAAGGAGAGGGTCATCCCTATATGGCTTCAATCGGCTTTTCTTGACATACTTGCGTTAGTGTGTTTGGCACACGAATGTACCAAATCACACTTGCTTAAGAGGGGTGGTTTTTCCCTCTTAAGTTATTGGTCACATGCATAAAATAAATGGAGTCAAGAAAGTTAGTGGAACATTTTAAAACATAACATACTAGATAGAGAAATAGCATGCACATTCAAACATGAAAAACTAAACTAAAACAAATAAAACAAAAGCTCTAAATAGCATCAAACAACTTCAATAATCCAAACTACGAAACTTACGTCCCCTCTTATTAAGTGCAGGTAGGAAATAATGATGAAAATTTTACCCACTTTCCAAGGGGCCCTTGGAACTATGGAGCTTCAAGTCTCAATGCAAGGATGTCTTTAATTCTGAGCTGCCTTGGCGCAAAGTCTCCCTCTCTCTTCTATGGTGGAGTGAAGTTGTTCGATGGCTAACAACTGAGTCCCCTCTATCTCTGCTCCTGATCACACACTGCTGGTATTACTTGGGAAAATTATGGCCAACATAACAATGTGTTCTCCTATTGTTTATATCTTAGTGGCATTTTATAGGAGAATTCAAATCCTCCTTCCCTCTCTTGGTACATTGTGGATGGTGACCCAAGAGAGGAGGGTGATTCCATTGTTTGCCACATTTATTCCATTATGTGCTCCCTTGATGTCCTAAGGAGGCTTTGGAGGTTGTCCTTAGGAAGCCTCAAGTGTGGGATCAATGTCTTGGAGTGGTTCTTGTGGTCCCGAAAAGTGACTTCCGAAACTTTTAGGGCTGCGCAGATTTTTGAGGAAAAGCCAAGCAAGGCACACTTATCAAATAATTATGTGCACAAAGGTGCATTTCATTGGTTCCTTTAGTGCGCAACTTGATTTTTCCTTTTATACCTTAGATATTTTTAAATACTTCAGATTCCCTAATGTTTCTCAGCCCTATAAATCGTTTTGGATTACATTGAATAATGTCATATTAGCTTGTTCGATTTTCTAGTGATAATAGTTGCCCCCTAATGTGTGAGGTGTAGGAAGAATTGTATAGTCAAAATACATTATAGTTTCTTTTATATTAACTGTGTGGAGAGAGAGAGAGACCTACGTGTAGCTCGGAGTTGGAGACACCTTGCACTGGGTCGAAGAGTGACCATGTCCTGTGGGATCCCTGCAAGAAATGGTGTAATACAATATATTGAAATTTTCTACGAGGCGGGCATGTCCCATGCTTGTTATGCTTTGTCTAGTTAAACAAATCTATTTGATAGATGCAAATTATGTCTATGTCACTAGTATGGTAGTGACCTATTGGTTGATGACTATGAATGTTGAGGCCCTTTAGGTCATTTTTTATTTGATAATAGGTGGAATGTGCTACCCATATGCATAAACTTGGTATGGCATATAAATGCGCATTGTACACATGGGCGCTAGCTGGGACCTTCTCGTGTAAGCATTGCTGAAAGAGACGCTTATAGAGGCACGGGTCTTTGAAAAATTTGATCAAAGTGCAATGGTTGTAAGGTACGATACCATCCTGACATGAAAGCTTGTGTTGTAGTCAAAATTCATGAGGATCAATGAAAACTGTGGGAAATGATGTCTGCCACAGTGCCACCCAAGGATGTCCCTTTTTTGGGGAGGGGTGATCCAAGGTAATACTTCCTTTTTGGAAAATAGGTGTTGATGTCGACAAAAAGGAAACCTCAACCAAACAAGAGGGTAACTGATAGTGTGGATCAAGTTCCTGAATGTGATGGGTTTAACATAGGCATGATGGTGAGGGGTGACTAAAAACTGATGATGGGGATTCAGTGGCCCAAGGTCAGAGTACAAAAAGCAGCTTGGTGGCAGTCATAACTATTTCTGATGGGGAAATCCCTGGAGTAAGTAGGACTTCCAGGATGGGTATAAAATGGTTATGAATGTCATGGTGGATTTTTCATGAGGGTGTGATACTCCTACCAAGAGTGACAAGGGACTAATTCCATGGGAGAAAAATTGAATGGGTGGGTGGGGGACATAGTGTGCCATTTGTGGTCTTTGTACACTTACCAAAAGAATAAAATAATGGGGTTTGGTTTGTACAATACATAGAGATGGGTGCCCAAAGGTATGAAAGTGTTTGCTCATTGATGATGTGAGGAGGGTATTTTGCTAAGGGTGGGGGCCCCATTGGTTGGTCTCATGTGTGTGGTTGATGAAGCAGATGGAAAAATGTTGTAGATGGGTTATGCTGATGGAGGTACGGCAGGTCAAATGCGAAGCACATTAATGCACTTTCAATCTTCTTTCAAAAATTGGTTGTCTAGGAAAGGGGTTTTATTTTGATATGGTAAAACTTGACCTAATGCATGACAAGTGAATGGGCATGAGGTACTTCTCGGACTATAGTGGTATCGCCATGGCGTCATTATTGTTGTGATATATGGTCTACTTTGGGTGATGAGCACCATGGAGGGCAGGCTCTACCAACCAACGAGGAGGTTGATCATGTGCAAGGTGAGGTGATGATAAACATGGTTGGGTGTTTCGAACCTATGGATGATTTCTGCTGGAGAAATGATGTTAGGATATGTAGAGTTTTTTTGGGACTCTATCATGCTGGGGGTAGAATGATACCTCCTCTGAAACTTTCCGTGGATGGAGTTGTCCATGGTTTGAATATTACCTAAAAAAACAAATACCCCAAGTGAAAGCATCTTCTTTATTCAAATATTATTTGAAATACATGTGCTTAAAAAAGAATATGAGAGAGGGCATACCTGTCGGCATTGAAAATTTAATTTTTTGGGGGTGTGAATGTGTGGCACCGTCCTTGGGAATTATGGAGTGCTCATCACAGTGCTACTTTTGCTCCAGTGATTGGGCCTTCTGAGCTCTTTTTATGGTCCTCCAAATTTTCTAAAAAGGGCTACACATAGGCGAATATGGCTCAATTCAGTTCATTTGTGTCTCTTGAGTGTTGAGACATCAGAGGCTTTTGTGAAAGAGAACTTGCCATTGCGATCATCTTGAGCACCCAGGATTAGAAATATTTTAGCCAGGTAAGCTCCATGACGTCCTACATTATAATTTTTTCATTGTACTGGTGCCGGGGTCCATACAAGATGGGTTTGTAAGGATTCTAGGCCAAGTTTTACCTTGACCACACGGGCGATCAAGGTACAGGTGTGCATCTTGCGTTTGAAAACTAGATTTTGCACACATTTAGTGTGCCTATCATTTCTTTAGGCACACCTTTGGAGCGTCTGTGAGAAGGACAGATGCGCCCTCTTGGTGCCTATCTGAGGAACAAGTGCGCAAAGAGCTGAAGCTGTTTTTGTCAAAAATTTTGGAAATTTTGTTGTTTTTAGTATTTTTAGTGTGGTTGATGTGTTCCTGTTTTGATGATGGGATGTTGTGGAGGGAGAGGGATTGACCTGATATCGGTGCCGCCTTAGCTTCCAAAAATCATGCATGCCAATAGTTGGTGCAATGGGGTCTTGTAAAATTTATGGAGAATGACCTACTTTGATCATAGTATTGACTTTTGCGCTACTTGATTCGATGATGGAACAGGCAGCCCAAGGTGATGGTGCTACCTAGGTGTGACCTTGCTATTTGTCCTAAGATGGATATCTATTTTTTGATCGGGCTACTGCCTCAAGGTGAAGCGTTTCAATATCCACTTCCCTCTGAGAGGGTGGATCCCCAGGCATTTTCAGCACATCACTGTGGTGAGGCAACCCTTACAGAGGGGTGTATAGCTATTTATATAGTGAAAAACTTGGGTGAGAGGTGTGCTATAGAGGCCATTGTGCGACTATTGGGCTCGTCTATTCCTCATCAGGCATTGGGTCTGCAGATCGGTGACTTGCACCAGCTGAGGGCTGGGCACTTTTTTGACGTTGCCCATTTCTGTTACGATGGGATGTTAGTATAGATTTCCAAGGTCTGGGATGGATTGAAGTTGTTTACCTATGCTAGCATCTTATGCAACATCATGTATGAGCGGATGGTGCTGCTGAGACTTACGGTGGTAGTGCCTGCTCGGCGGCCATAAGAGCCTCGCATGAGGAGGTGGGCCCTTGTGATGCCCCGAGGAGGTGGGGGTAGGGTGGGGCATTGTTGGAATGTCACCACGAAGGCTTGTTTTAAGGCCAATCCTCAGATGTTCCTTCCTTTCCCTTACGCAGGGATGGACTTCCGAGGAGATCTAGACATGGGTCTGCCTAGTGGATATGCTTTGGGGCTTGCAGGTATGTTTTTGTGTTTTCTACGTTTACTTGAGTGTATATGTTAATATGTGTATTATGATGACACTAACATAGTTTTGGTTACTTTTGCAGATGTTGGTGAGGTTGCTTGTCCTATGGCTTATTTGGTGGGACACCATCCGATTCGGCGACCTCAAGGAGCTCGCAGGGGATAGGGAGGAGCTCCTGCACAGTCCCTGGGTGGAGCACCAGGTGGTGAGGCTGGCCCTTCGGTGGAGGGTAGTAGCTTGGCTGCTGCCAAGACTATTGCTGAGTGAGCTCGTGTTGATGTGGGAGAGGCTCATGTTGCTAAGCTAACCAAGAAGGTGACAACTATAAAGGATGCCTGGGGTAAAATTCATTGTTTGACCTAGGGGATGCCTACCCGAGGCTTTGTGGACGACCTCGAGGATGTTTGGCTGGAGACCTTGAAGGCCTAGGAGAGGGGCTATCGACTAGTTTTACGTCTGTTGGAAATATTTGTGTTGACGATAGCTCTAGTACTGGTACCATTAGTGACAATGGGTCCAGGTGCCCCTCCTAGTGCAGCACTACCCTAGAGTCTTTTTGTACATGAGGAAAGCACCTATTATGAGGATTCTTCCCCTATTATTGTCCACTTATCTGTGTATCTTTTGGGCTGACTTATGGGTCAAATACTATTTTTCATACTCAGACACATAAATTTTTGGTCTATATATGCAAGAGATATTTTTTGCGGAACTACATGGTGTGTCCCCTTATATGCTAATGGATATCTATGTTTTTTATGTATGATGGTTTATCCAAGATGCATTCCAGTTTAGAATATTTTTATCTATGCGATCAACTGGTTGGTTTTGGCTCCTGCGTACATGTGTGAATTTAATGTAGTCAAATTGTTTGCTTAATCTTTTTGCATGCAAGTATTTTCTAAATAGATGTGAATCTCTTATCTCCAATTTCTAGTTTAATTGTGACACTACTAATTGGGAATCAAGGTATATTTGTATATGGCATATGCCCTGATTGATGGTTTCGCACATAAGTCCAATGAAGGCATGATATTTTTCTTGATTGTTTGTTGTTGAACTGATACAAACACCATTGGCATAGAGTGGTGATCGGTCAGGGTGATAGATAACGCAGGAGGTTGCTGCTAAAATTTGAGACCATCACAATGCTCCATTAGAAAATTCGAAGTCAGCATTGGGTTGGTAATCCTTTGTGACACTTGAGCACATTTTGTAACAATTCTTTTGGTAAAAAATTTACAGTGGTTTTTTTTGTGAACGATGACTCTAGTGAAGGGAATTATTGGCCTTTATGGGTAGAGTTTCTTGAGGTGAAGGTTGTTGAAAGGGTTTCTGAGGCATGTTCCGTCTGGCTCAGTCAAGATGTATGACCCCTTGAGGAGGTAATGTTTTATGATGTAGGGTCCTTTCCACAAGGTTGCGAACTTTTTTGGCCCTAGGGCTTCTTGTGGGACATTGTAGTTGAGGACTAGTTCTCCCTCGGTGAATGAGCAAGGGTTGATGTGGGGGTCGAACGATGCTTCTACCCATTTTTTGTGGGACTCATTATGTTGCAGCAACTGTTTTCAGCTTTCTTTGACCAACTCTAGTTATACTAGATGTTGTTCTAGAGGCTAGGTATCATCGAGGAGTTCTATGGCGGTATGTAAATTCAGGATTTCACATTCTATGGGAATCATGGCTTCGACCCCGTATACCAAGTGGAAAGGAGTGAAACCAATGGATGTTTTCACGACCGTGTGGTATGCCCATAGGGCAGAGAAAATCATATGGTGCCATTTGGTTTTATGATTATTCACCATACATTATAACATAGTCTTGAGAACTCTATTCACATCTTCTACCTGTCCATTGGATTGGGGGTAGTATGGTGAAGCAAATTCATGGGTGAATCCGAGGTGATGAGATAGCTCCTGGAAAATTTCATTCTCGAAGTGTTTCCCATGGTTGTAGACTAACTTCTTGGGAACGTTGAAACATGAAATCACGTGGTTAAATAAAAATTGAGCAGTGGCTTTTGTGGTGTTGTCATATGTGGGCATGGCTTTGGCCCACTTGGTGAAGTAATCGACAACCACTATGATGTATTTATGATTTCCAAAATATGCGGGGTTGCAAGTCATGAAGTCGATTCCCCATTTTGCAAAGTGTCCAGTGATGATGACAGGGTGCATCGGAGTGGAAGGGGCTCTTGTTTTATGAGGAATATTGGCATCGCTCGCATCTCTTGACTACTATGATGTAATCACGAAATAGGGAGGGTCAGAAATATCCTTCCCATAGGATTTTTTGGGTGGTGGCAATTCTGTAAAGGTAGCCACTGCAAGCTCTATCGTGGTAGACATTAAGGGCTTTTTCCACTTGGTCATGAGTAAGGCATCGCCATAAAATTGTGTTGATGCCCCGTCGGTACAAAACATCTCTCATGAGGAGGTATCTGGGGGCCTGATGGCCAATGCGCCGATGGTCATCTAAAGTGAGATGAGGTGTGAGCTTTTGAGTTCATAAAAAGAGGAGAATATCTCCGTACTAAGGGTCATCGGTTGCTACAAAGAAGAGATGTTCATCTGGTAGTGAATCATTTACTGCTGATCCCTTGGTATCTCTTGGGAGGTTCATAATGAACTCTACTAAGATTAATGCATTTTTTCTCTTACGAGAGTGAAACTGTAAGTCGTATTCTTGGAGAATGACAATCCAATGGGCATATTTATGGTTCATTAGGTGGAACGTGTGAAGATATTTGATGGGATTAATATCTGCAATGATCGTAGTGGTCTTTAAGATGATTTAGTGGTGAAGCTTTTGGACTGCATGTATTATTCCAAGGGTATTTTGTTTTACGCACTCATATATTAATGTTTGGCCTACTAAGGTTTTACTAACGTAGTATATTATGTGCTCCTTCCTATCTGGGCCTTCCTTGATCAATACTTCGGCTAATGCAATCTAGGAAGGTGATAGATACATGGTATAATATTTGTCCTAGTTTGGGGGGACTGATGAGCGGTGTTGAAGAAAATGTTTCTTTTAGCGCATCAAACACTTTTTGAGCATGATCATCCCATTTTATTGGGATTTCTTGGTGAAGGAGGCGTAGGAACCCTTGAGTGCAAGTGGCAGAATCTGGGACGATGCATCTCAGAAAATTGGCCTTCCCCTGTAGGATCTGTAGTTGCCCGAGGGTTCGAGGTGGAGGTACCTCTTTGATGGCTTAGAGCTGGGGGGGGGGGGGGGGGTCTATGTGAATCCCTTGCTAGGACACAATAAAACCTAAGAGTCTTCTTGTTGTGATGCAGAAGACACACTTGAGGGTGTTCAAGTGTAGGTTGTATTGTTGGCATCATTGGAATACCAATCGCAGATCCTCAAGATGGTCCGAGCGCTTATTGGACCAGACATTTAGGTCATCCGAGTAGGCGAGCATAAGAATTTCCAAGTCATGAAATATGTATTTCATGGCCCTATGGAAGGTGGCTCTAATGTTTTTTAGGCCAAATGGCATTACCTTGTATGTGAATGTGCCTCAGGGGGTGGTGAACGCAGTTTTGTACCAATCTGTGTGGCGGATTTAAATTTGGTTGTACCCACGGAATCCATCCATAAAGGAGAGAGCATCATGACCCACACAAGAATCGATGACCTAGTCGATGAATGGGGTGGGATAATTTTACTTGGGTCATGCTTTGTTCAAATCCTCAAAATCAGTGCAGAAACGTATTGTGCCATGTTTTTTCATGATGGGAATATGGTTGGAAACCCAAGGTGTGTAAGAAATAGGGTAGATAAACCCGACTTTGTGAAGCTTATCGATTTCTCATTTTATTTATTCTACCTTTCATGGGTGTTGTTGATGCTGTTTCTAGCATACTGGAGGTACGTCAGGCCAGGTGTCAATATGGTGCTCTACGATAGTTGGACTAAGCCCATGAATTTCTGAGTAGTCCCATGCGAAGATATCTCTATAATCTTGTAGCAATTTGGTATAAGAGTTTATTTCTTCTGGACAGCATGCTGCCCCCAGTGATATTTCTTCAACCTTTCTAGGATTTTGGGATATGTTCACCTTGATGGTAGGTGAGATGTTTGACATGTTTCCTTCCGTGAACGCATCGGGCGCTGGGATAGGATTCTTGAACCAATCGACTTTTCCTGATGGGAGGAAATATTTTTATTCAATCTCATAGATCTCTTATTATTTTTTCTCATCAGGACTAAACATTTGCTTCCGGAGAAAACGTGAATGGTGATGCATTGCATCCCCTGGATAATTTGGCTCCGTCATGGATTCTAGGATATCCTGATTTGAATGGAATAGGGATCCTAAGTAGGATTTATCCTACATAAAGCTCTACCGAAAAGGTTTAGTCTACCAAATCTAATTGATAGACATGAGAAGGATTCCATCGTTGACATGTTGAAACCAGACGCGGTCGATAAAGTGTAGAAAGATTGGGTTTGCACTGTCGTAGGTACAACTACTCTCGTAGTTGTAGCTGACTCGATACCCATGGCAGATGAGAATACAAATCAAGTCGTAGTTCCAATACATGATGATATGAATTGTATATGGTGTATCCTATCATTGGTGTTTGGTGGGGGCAGAATCTCTGTGATGTGATCTTGCATGAGTGCAAGGTTGGGTCCCCTGTTACGATGGTAAATTTCCTATCGGTGGAAATTGTGCCTGGTGTAGAGGTACCTAAATGTTTCCATTAGAGAGATGCCTCTCGTTAATGGTTATGGTCAGTGCATATGGTGCATGGTACAACTGTGCCAACTAAGTAGATTATATGGGAATAAACGCTACCATTCCTCCCAGATGTGGACACTTGGAAAGGATCTATTGTAGAGGTTGAGAGCTTCTGCTTCCATTTCTGATTTTTTGGCTTGGGTGTGTCTAAAATTTTTGGGGAGAATAGACATAAAATTTCTCTTACTGCTCTAAGCTTCTGGAGATGTTCACATTTTATTGTATGATGAAAGCGTGAAAAAATCTTGCGATAAGTGTGCATGATCTTCTCTTGGTTAGAGAGAAGTCTCTGTGGGAGAGAAGATACCATGTGAAAACTGGCTACAAGGTGCTTCAGTTCTTTACATTAATTGATCTAGTGGTCAATCAGGTCGCATATTCTGCATGTTATCCTAGGTTGGACCGAGGTCATGATTGGGTGGTGCATCGCCCCATTTTTCCCATTACGCTGATATGGGTATGGGTTTGCTGGCATGAGGGTGATATACCTTCTATATTGGTTGAGGAGATCATCATGCTTCTTTTCTTATGTATGTATCATATCAATTAATGGATGAACTGTCAGGATATATGTACAACACTGGGCATGGTGATTTCCCTAACAAATTGGGCAAAATAACATAGATAGGGATTTCCCTTCTTGCTCACTTGGTGGAATGACTGGGTACTAGCGGCCTAGCGCTTCTAATATAGGGAAAATGGAAACCACATGATTGGGTGTTTTACATAATGCACATGTTGGTATTCTCTATAGGGAGTGGTTTGGGGTAAATAAGGGTTCCCTGATTGGTTGCTTTTCAACTAACAGAAAAGGGATGGATCTACTCGTCACATCTTCTCGGTTTGTCAAGCTGGTCATAGATTCTGAGTCAGAGCCATCTTCTTGGGAGAGGCAGACTATGGCTAAGTGAAAACTAGCCAGCGCTAAGCGGAATCGAGGGATATAGTTGCAATTTTCTAAAATGTTGTTGTCGCCACATAAAGGACATGTGAATTCACTGCCCACAAACAAACATAATAAAAGTGCTAGATAGGATACCATCTGTGGATGAGTTCCAGGGCTGCGCATTCCTTGATGAAGTAACCATGTTCATCACGCAAAATGTGTCGTATGGTAGGAGGGGGGAACATAAATGGGAGTCTTTCTGGCGACTGTCGTTCCTCTTGCAGGTATAGAATAGCAAGAGGTTCATCTCCAGACAAATGGGTGGAGGGATCCTCTTGATAGGATTTCTCGATGACATGTAAGGCATCCCTATATCTTGGGATCTCTAGGAAATGATGGGTATAGTGTCCATAATTGATGTAGATAGTGCATGTGTGATTAGTACTCAATGCTTTTCCTTGGCTTTTGGTGGCAGATTCATTTTTACGGGAACTTGAAGCAGCGATGCCTGCTGCAGAGATAAGGAGTGGTTTTAATTTGTCCAGCTCTGGGTAGATGTTGGTAGGGTGTCCTACTACATCACATATGGCATAGCATGGTGATTCCCATTGCGTGGTGGGAATTTCAACCTTCTTTCCTCTTCTCTCAGTTTTCTTAGTCGTAATCATTGGTTTTGCAATGGGAATTTCCTTTGCAGGGATGTTTGCGATAGTCTCCTGAATGGCTAGGGCCAGTTCAGGATTAATGGGGATTAACCTAGTAGAGGTGATGTGTGAAAGTCCATTGGAGTGGTGGGACTGGGTACCAAACTGGCATTGAAAATGATAATTTTAGTAGGACCACTGTGGTAATGACCTGCTGTGACGCAAAACTAGTTGGGGATAAGAGGAAAGAGGTTTGGGACGTGGCATAGGCTACGAAGGTTGTCATGGCTGAGGACTCAGTGTCATTAATTCTTGTCTCCATGTCCTAACTGGCTTCGATGCTTGATGTGGATATCATTCACACCAGGGCTTTTGTGATGCCAGTTGGTGGCTCTGGGATCACAGGGGGGTCACCTAGGAATGACACTAGGATGGATGATGGTTTGAACTGGCCAGGGCCATATTCCTAGTGTCGTGAAAGCACGTCAATACATGTGTCTACATAGGTTAGAATGGCATTGATATTTTTTAGGGGCCACTTTTCGCTATGTGTCAATTGGTTGACAGTAACAATGTGGTTCTCATAGGGGAAAATCATACTTCGGAAGACAGAGGAGGATATGGATGACATGAATTACATATAACTTTGACCAAGGAGTATATTGTAATCCAATTGGGCGTCAAAGAATTCAACTTCTATAAGGACCGTCATTTTGGCTAAGCAGACTAGGACGTTTTTATAGAGACCGATGGGGGCTGAAGGGCGACCATCGTATGCTCTAAGCGTGATGTCTGATGGCTTTTGTTTGGAGAACCCTAACTTCTACCAAATGTTCTTTGACATTATGCATGTGGATTAACCTTCATCAATGATACATTGGTGAATGGTAATGTTTTGGACCAACTCTGGTATTCGAAAGGTGACCATTGAAGGAAGCCTAGGGTGGCTTTATCAAGATCAAAAGCCATCAAGCGTGAATCAGCAGGGTTGATGGCGCCTAATGCAGAAAGTAACGATTTCCATTTCTTTGGGCATGATTGTAACACCTACAAAGTGGACATAGTAGTGAGATATTGACCTAGATCATCCACTATCCTATATTTATGAGCTTCTTTGGAATATTTTCGTGCTCGCCTAACTGGTCCCTTAACGATTTTCGGAAAAATTTAAATAAGTATCTTTGATATTTTCAAAGGTGTTGTTGGTTCACTGGTACTATCCCTTAACACATTGGTGTCTGGTGGGGTGTCGTAATTTCGATTATGTGTCTAAATAAACATTTCTTTGCCAGTCATGTAGATTTAGTGGTTGTTTTTTCTGAAATTTTCATAGTTTTTTATTCCGTGCTAAATTTCCCTTGATGGGGGAAGGGCTCCCACATGACTGCTATCTGCTGGGAGGATCCCCCTTCTCCACAGTTACTCTCTAGCTTCTTCAGCTCAAGAGTTCAAGACAGTGCTGAGTGTAATGGCCGCACTAACCACAGATTGAACAAGAGTGGTTCGTTTGAAGAATTATTTTCCTGTTATGCCATTGGGGGTTTCCTGGCTCTTGGTTTTGATTTTGGTTAGAGTTTCCTCTAGCCTGAGATTTCAAAGGGCATTGTTGGTTGTTACCCCCTTGTCCAGGATTTCCTTTAGTTTTGTTTTTCCTCTTTTTCTTAACTGCGTGTTGAAGCCCCGAAAATCGGGTCTACAACAAGGGGGATACCCACCCGGTCCGGACCTTGGTTAGCAGCTCCTTTTTCGTTTGGTGTAGTGGGTCCGACTGGGGATAATGGGACCAGTTTCCCAATATGTGTGTGTGTGTTGAGAATATATATTTCTTTTCTAAAAAATTCCTAAGTGAATTTTTTTTATTCTATTTCTAATCTAATCATATGCAAATTTGTATTCTAATTTAAACAGAAATATCTAATTACAAACTAACCCGGGATGTAATCTTTCTATTTATGTGATCTAAAATGATTTCAAATAACAATCGATAGTAAATATCATTCAATTGTTATAAGAAGAGAATTTAATAAAGATAAACCACTTCATATAAAAAGTTAGATGAAACAATTGTGAAAAACATATCGCATAATAAGCTATTCATACATTTAAGCATAAATAAATAGCTATCACTGTACAAAAGTGCCAAATGATAACTTAAGAATTCAAGCATCAATATATAAATAACTGAACATAAATATTACTTTTAACACAGAAGCAGAATTAGTCAAGAGATAAAAGTACCATTTATAACTGATTCTACCCATGAGCTAGAAGCAATAATGACTTATCTCTTTTAAATCCAACAACTACTAAGAGTACAGAAGTGCAACATCAGTAGTAGATATTAGACACAGATATCAATAAATCTCATTCCATTCATTCATCAAAACCTCCTATGAGGGTGCATAAGTCCATGTTCTAAGGATAAGTTTTTGACAAATTTCAGGACCCTCCTCTAAATGCATGAGAAGGGTTTAAATACTACTAACTAAATATAAAAGTAGTTTATTACAAAAATTTAGGATTTGGTTTAAATGACCGTCCTTTTTCTAGGAAAAAATAAAGTAAAATTAAAGCTTAAATCTAAAATTAAAAACTATCAACTAACTACTTATGAATCTGATCTTTGAATTTGCAAGAATCTAGCATTGATTTGAGAAGAGGAGGTTGGCTGACTTCATATTTTAACTGTCCCGAAAAAATAGAATCGGCAAGTATTGGCGCAATCTTCTCAGCAGAATTAATGATGCAATTAGGAGCACTGCATTGACTGTGTGGTTTTACCAGACATGTCCAGTAAGAGTCCCAACTTAACTTTGTCAATCCTTGAATTGATTTTTCCTTTTCTTTAGCTTTCTATTTCCACTCTGTTTGCAATTGTTGTGCTTGTGGTAGGTATCTTGGAATAGTTTCTGAAATCAAATTAACCTTGTGCAAATTTTCATTTACATAATCAGTAATGTTGCTTGTTGATGTAGCTGCTTCCTCTGCTGCTTTTTCTGCCTCTCTGATCTGTGCATCCCAATTATTGAAGAGCATTTCTTTATGACTGTCATTGATGATTGGTGCTCCTGCCCTTTTTCCTTCCTCTGTCTTTTTTCATGCCAAATAATCAGTAACTCTTTCATTAGTTAAATCATAATCATGTTGTAATTCTACGACATGATTAGTGATTTTATCACTTTCTTGACAAAAAGAGTTCCATTGTGAGATTTTCTGGCATAATATATCTTGTTATTGCAGTAGTTGATTATTCAAAGAAATAGACTCTGAGATAAACTCCGTAAGCTTGGGATTATCTTTATGCTCCTCTTGGATAATCTGTATTTGTTTCTCTTTTTCGGCCAAACTTTTCTGATATCTGATTTTCATTTGTTGAAACTCTTGCTGTAACTTTTCAAGTTTTATCTGGTCTTCATTGTTAGCATGAGCTTGTTGCAATTGTTGTTGCAGAACTTGTATTTGATATTATTTTTCATTTAATAATAATCGTACCTCAAATTATTTGTCGATGGTTGCGGAGGCATAAGCTCCTGTAATCTGAGATAACTTAGTAAGATTTTCAGTTGGATCCGTAGTAGGGTATTTCCATAAAACATCCAATTGTTCTGCATCAGTAGGGTGCACACTTTCTAATTTCCTCTTCTTCCTTTGCTTCCTTACTACTTCTTTATGTTGTGGGCTATAGAATATATCCAGAGGAGGAATTTCCTCTATTTTAAGTACAAGCTCAGAAGAGGGAGTAATGGGTATATGTTCTGTTTCTGTGACATTGTCACTTATTCTTGTAACTAAACCTTTTGCTATCTGTACAGGAGTTTGTATGTTCTGTCCTTCAACATTAATCAAATCATTAAATGTTTCCCATTCTTTATCTAACTGAGCGCTGATGGATGGTTGTTGTACAGTGATAGGTGGAAGATTCAACTGTGGAGTGGTTGAAGTCTATTGTTGTGAAAGCTCTTTTGACTAAGCTGTATCCTTCACTGAGCCTTCACTTTTATCATTATCAGAATTTTTAGAACGTTCAGAAGTTTCTTTGTCAGAATTTGACTTAGACCTTTCTGTATCTAAGCTGCCACTGAGACTGACACTAGGAGTTGGTTCCCTTGCGGGTTCCAAGCACAAATTATCCAAAGGGATAGTGGTCAATCTTCTTTCTCTGTACATTTTAAACTCTTGAAATTCTTTTGGAGAGAACCGTGCTTGACCTAAATGAAAAATTTCTTTAAATGAAAATTTTTCTTGAAACATATCATCAAAAAGATCTTCTTCTCCAGAAAATACTCTTACTTTGACTGCAGTGGTGAAATCCTTGACAACATCATATGGATCAAATAGCCTTCTTGGAAACTTGAGCAATTGTAAACATGTAATATTGTTTACTTCCTTAAACGCGTGACCAACATCAAATAATGAAAACACTCTGCATGACACAGGAAATTGTGGCCAAATGGCCTTCTTTTTATCCTTTAATTCTTTCGTCAAACCTCCCTCTCCACAGCTTTGATATGAAATTTCCCGAGCTATGATTTTATCTGAAACATAAAAGGGTAAAACATGAGGAGAAGCAAATCTTCCAAATACCCTCACATAGGTAAACAATTCTTCTCCAAACCATCTTGCGACAGGGAGAATGTCTACTTATGCTTCAGGGGAAAACCTTAGAGCATCCTTATTATACAACACTCTGTACAGAGGCAACATTATGCCATGGCAAATTTTGTAAAAATGAGGAACGAACTTTGATTCCCACAATTCTTTGTGATAGACATGAATGGGCAAGGTGTCTTGAATTTTCCATTGCCAAACCATTAAAGGGAACTTAGAAACAAAGCAGATTGAATCCATAACATAGGTAGATAGATAAAAAGGAGGATAAATCCTCTAAGAGACAGTCCGTTTGGACTGGTAATTGAAAATAGCTGTGGCTAAGTTATCAGACAATATTTTAGTCCAGTCCACAATGGTAGTGTTAGCAGTAGCATTCAATAACGGAAGCCATTCAGGAAAAAACTTATTAATGTTAGGCTTTCCAAAAAGCCTACATAGCATAGCAGCAGCAAAAAAATATGGAGAATGAACCAGTACTGTACATATCGTGTTTATCTTTCTTTAGTGGTTCATATCTTTTGGTTCATTCCTTGGTGCATTCCTCCAAGTTTGCATTTTCCTTGGCAAATTTCTCCATAAATTTTTTGTTGTAAGTTGCCCGAGGTTCCGGAAAATGATACATAAGCCTCAAATCTTCTGGAGTAAATGACCCGATCAGCTCTTGATCCTAAGTTTTAAATTGTCTATCCGTAATATCAGTGCTATCCAACACCCATTTCACCATGTCTGTATATGGAAGAATTCTCGGTCTTGCTGCTATCCGGTGCAAAAATGAACAAGCCAACTCTGTAAGAGATGCTTCAGAAGAATTACTTGAGCCTGTAGTAGCTGCAACTTCCATTACTCTGGGGTTTTTTTCTTCAAGAAAATTATGCATACCCTCCCAAGTGGTGATAACAACATCTTTGTTGCAAGCAGTGTCTGCGTACAAGGATGCCATCTCTTTAATTTCAGAACCCAGAGATTTCTCTTTCTTTCCCATAATACTCTGAGTATTGCTTTGTATAGTCTTCTACTTCTTCGCGCCTGCGGTTTTACGAATTAAGTGAGAGTAATGATATGAGAAAGGTGACGGGATAGTTTTAAATGCTGAAGGCGTATGAAATATATTATTTTAACGTGAAATAACCTTTCAATCAAAACAAAATCCTTTTTCATTAATAAATGACAATCAGTTCATTAAAGCGCATAACGGATATCAATTTATGGAAAGATTTTCTTCATACAATGATCTTTTAAGAATCTGCGATAATGCGATCTGCGATTTGCTTGTGCAATATCGCAAAATTGCAATATCGTAGATCACAATATCCTCAAATCAAAATCATCGCAAAATTGGAATTATCGCAAATCGCAATCTCGTAACATTGCAAAATCGCAGTATCACGAAATCGCAATATCGCAAAATATAACATATGAAAAATATTCGTTAAATATATTTTCTGCGATATGCGATTTGCGATAAATATTTTAATGCATAGTTTTTGGGATCGTGCTATCGCAATTTAGAAGATTCTGCTTTACAGAAGATATCTTTTATATTTTGCGATGGATGCGATATTTTCTTCAAAGAAAGGTTTTATTCTAATCTATCATAGACTTAAGTTTATTTAAATATTTTCCAAGGAATTTTCTCAAGTTAATGATAGTAAGTTTTATTGAAAAAGAAAACAAGCACTAATTATTTTTTTGAATTTTTAAATTAAGGGTTCCCACTTATTTAGTATTATTACTAATACTAAATAAGAAGGGGGGTTGCTGCTGGCCACAACACTGCGTTAGGACGATAATTTGGATTCTCCTAGATGTATGGTTGGGGCGGTTGGTTTTGGGATGGCTACACAAAGTTCACCTATGCATTATTTTTCATGGGCGGGTCTTGTGTTGGAGATTGGGCATATTGCGGTCCCTGGTTTTTAAATGCAGGTTGGTGGGGATCTCTTCCATCACCATGTTTATATGCGTACTGGGTCCCCTGAGCCAAAGGATAGGATCCTCCATGCCGATGGTGGTACGATGACGCCCTATTGGTGAAATTTTATGGAGGCATGTGATGACTTTGGTATTCGGGTTGTGGTATATTCTAGGTAAAATCATACATGTAAGCAGGGTATTGAACATTGCTTCTTAGGTGATTTTGCGTCAACGACCCAATTAAACCGTCTGTAGAGTTCAACATGCTTGGAAGTTCTTTATAAGTTTGCAGGCGTTGGGCATTTCGTAAGATATTGTAAATACACCCTGCTGCATATAGAAAAGATCAAGTTGTTGGGCCTTAATAATGACGTCCTCTTCAAATATGGGCTTTTGTTGTGTCACATCCTTTCAAATCTCTACGGTGAGAGTTTTCAAGAATAGGTCTCATAGAACTCGATCATTGAGTTTGGCTTTGCATAAACTAGGACGTCACCGCCATTCGTGGAGATGGTATGAGATATGGACGACAGGGTTTTACCTAAATTGGGTTAGTAATTCCATTCCAGAATTGTGGTGGATGGGTAACTGAAAATAGGTTAGGAACGCAGTAGCGAGGGTGCTAAAGGTTTCATGTGTAGCAGAGGGTTGTTCCACATAACGATGATGTTCAAAAAACACCACATGTGGAAAGTCATAACATTATTTCTAGGTTATTCCACTTGCTTCCCTTCAAATTTTTGAATGTCTGAAGGGAGCTTTGTGGGCATGGGAGGCTGTATGGGGTTGTGTGGAATGGGGTCGTTTGTCAACTTGGTTAAATCTTATAGATTTAACGAAGCTAGAAAAGGTGACTGCGAGGTTGTAGCCATTGCGACTTGTGAAAACCCAATGTTATGGTTAGGAATATGGTTTTTCTATGACGTACCCTACTGTTGGTTCACCTGGCTTCCCGAATGGGTAGCACTCCTCTTCTTGCTAGGGGTTGTGGGAGGAGTGGTGTGTGGTGACCTTGTGGGGGTGTTCACTGGTGTGGCTTTGGGAGACCGAATAGGGTTCCCAATTAACGATGCCTGATAATGGATGAACCAATAAGGGTGGCATTATTCTGTCTTTGACGCCTAAATGGAGAAATACCTAGAACCCATCCTAGTAATGGGGGGAGGTACAAAAGGCACCTAGATCGAAGTGGTCCCATTGCGTTCATTCTGGCTTCGACTAGGTATGGTTTTGGAAATATTTGAGAGGATAGAGACTATAACAAAAAAAATAAATCTGATCGCATACATAAAACAAAGAGAAAATAAAATAATTTTTCCCTTTAAATTAATCCTATGTGATCAGTCAATAAAAAAATATGGTTTTTTTTGTTTGCATATGATACTTAGATCTTAGAATACCTAATCATCCTCACATGCTAAAATTTAACTGGGCCTTGAGAAGATACCTTGGGAATGCTGCAAAAACATTCAGAAAGAACTGGCAATGCCCCCAGTCAACCAAATAAAATCCCTCAAGGTAAGGGTAGAGCATCTAGTGCTACCTGCACCATCACCTATAGGGAAAGGATGCCTTAATTTTGGAAACTAAGCACCACTGTCCCACATGAGCATTAAAATCTTGCGATTCTTGGTAGTTCAACTGCTAGTACCAAGTATCAGATAGGTCAGGTAGCCCCAAATGATACCGCACACACTGGGACTAAGCCTAACCCTCTCTAAATTGGGTCTCTGTTGCGTTCAGATTTTCTTTGTTGTGGGTGGATAGGTGGACTTGAAAGGTATCTAAAAGATCAACTTCTATGTTTCAAGATGAAGACTGACAAAGGTGGTTTATTGGATGCCTACCCCCTTGGTCCTAAATTAGACTATAAATTCTTTTGCGGCCCTTGTGGGGAGAATTTAGTGAGTTTTGTTAAGTTAATTTTAGGTGTCTTTTCTTTACTTAGGGTGTGGATTTGTGTGAACAAAAGGTGAACAAGAACATTGTTTGAATGTGTGGATATGTGATGATATTTTTCAAATCCCCTATTTAAACTATGTTTCGTTGTTCCTGGCTCAAAAGAGAAACATGTGTGGATATGGGCTGCTTTCAATTTTTCGTAGTTAATCTGTATGATCAACTATAAGGAAAGGGTGAGTTTTTAATATAGAGTGTTCATATGCTTGCCTAGGATCACCTGAGGGTGGAAAGGCAACATATATTACTTGCTCCTCTACCGAAAATTCGACCCTGGTCCCGAAATCCTAGTGCAAAAATTGAACTAAACTAATGAATTTTACACCAGAAAAATGAAAGAGAACCATCTAAGCATGCGTGGACTTAGGCCACTTAATTTTGGCTAATTAACTATGTTTTTTGGTACCTAAATTCGCAAAACATAAATTATTTTGGAATGCAAGTTGATTTTCCTCCTAAAAAAACTATGTGCTAACTTTGCGAAAATCAACTTGAAATAAAACTAACACCTAAACTACTCAAAGAAACTAAAAGTGAACTTTAACAAGTTTTTGGGCAGCTCAACTAGTGCTAGAAGATGTATTATGGGCTGCCAGTCACTTTTACAAGAAAGAAAAGATGGAAATAGTGACAAAAATCCCACCTCTAGTTTCCGCGTGGAAAAATATGAAACATGTGCGAAGGCCGCACGTAGGTCACCTTTGAATGCGCGCACTGTGGCACGTCTATCTGTAAGAAAGGCACACAATTTTCCTGAAATGTGAATTTTTGGGAGCTCTTCAACTTCAGCCTGTCACTAGGGATGAACTAGGAAGTGAAGGAGAGAAAGGGCATTGTTCCAACCCAACTCCATAGCGAAAAAAAGGTCTCTGCAAAAAGGCAAAACCACATAAACTTGGAAATAAAAGCTAGTGGAGTTGTCAATCATGTGTTAGTGCATTTGGCACACGAATGTACCAAATCACGCTTGCTTAAGAGGGGTGGTTTTTCCCTCTTAATTTATTGCTCACAGTCAGAAAATAGATGCTTTCAAGCAAGTTAGTGGAACATGCTCAAACATAACATACTAGATAGATAAATAGCATGCATATTCAAACATAAAAAACTAAACTAAAACAAATAATAAAAAAATCTTTGAATGGAGTAAAAAAATTTCAATAATCCAAACAATGACGCTTACATCCCTTCTTATTGAGTGTTGGTAGGACATAAGGATGAAACGTTTAACCACTTTCCAAGTGGCCCTTGGAACTATGGAGCTCCAAGTCTCAATTCAAGGATGTATTTACTTCTGAGATGCTTTGGCGCAAAGTCTCCCTTTCTCTACTACGATGGACTAGAGTTGTTGGATGGAAAACAACTGAGTCCCCTCTATTTGTGCTCTGGATCACACACTGTTGGTATTTCTTGTGGAAATTCTGGCCAGCAAAATAATGAGTTCTCCTTGTTCATCTCTTGGTGGCCTTTTATAGGAGAATTCAAATCCTCCTTCCCTTTATGGGTACATTGTGGATGCTGACTGAAGAGAGGAGGGTGATTCCATTGCGTGCCAAATTTATTTCATTGTGTGCTTCCTTGAGGTCCCAAGGAGGCTTGGGATATTGTCCCTAGGCGGCCTCAAGTGTGGGACCAATGTCTTGGAGTGTGCCTTATGGTCTCAGAAAGTGACTTTCTCTATATTCAGGGTTGCGTGGCCTTTTTAGGAAAAGCCACGCAAGGTGCGATTATCAAATAATTATGCGTGTAAAGGTGCATTTCATTGGTGCATTCAGTGCATAACTTGATTTTTCCTTTTAGACCTTAGGGATTTTTAAATACTTCATATTCTCTAATGTGTCTTAGCCCTGTAAATTCTTTTGCCTAACATTAAATAATGCCATATTAGCTTCTCTAGTTTTCCAATGATAATAATACCCATGAATATATCCTCCACTCAACGTGGCTAGGCACACCGCATCTCCATCAATGACCTCCTTAACAATATATGGTCCTAGCCAATGCATCTTGAATTTCCCTAGGTGGTGTGCAAACTTGCTATCATAAAAAAGGAACAAATATTCTTCCTTAAAGACCTTTTTTTTGATATGCCTATCATGCCATGCCTTTTCGTGCACCTTCTGCACTTGGTGATGGAAAATTGAAATAAAGTGATCCTCTTTTATCACAACCAACTAGGACAACCGTTCCTCCATAATATGTTCTTCTACCATATTTGTGAATGTTGCAATGCACAGACTTGGAATAATGTACTCCATTGGCATCACAACTTCCTGCCCATATATCATCCTGAATAGTGTGTTTCCTGTCAGCTTCTTTCATGTAGCTATATATGCCCAAAGGACCGAAGGTATGTGCACATCCCAATCATTCTGTTTAGCATTGAAAATATTAGTGAGCGCAGTGTCCAATATCTTATTGAAATCTTCTACCGCACCATTCGCCTATGGGTGATATGGTGTGGTCTTCTCATGATGAATCAAAAATTCCATTATCAGAGCTTCAATAGTTTCATTCACGAAGTGCATACCTTGATCACTCATAAAAATATTAGGGCACCCAAACTGAGTCAATATGTTTTCTAAAATGAAGTGCGCAGCTATTTCCGCACTACAATCCTTCATAGGCTTAAGTTCGGCCCAACGGGTTACATAGCTCGTCGCATTGATTATGTAATGCACACCTGTCTTCTTTCTTGGAGAGTCAATAGGTCCAATAAAATCTATGACCCATTTAGCAAATTCTTGCAACCCCATCTATGGATGCAAGGGAATCTCATCTCTGTGTGATGGATTTCGTTTCCTATGATATATTTCACATGCACGAAAATGCACATATCCATCATTGTGAAATGTGGGAAAACATAAATCAGCTCGTAAATTATTCTGAGCGATTTCCTTTCTGGCATAGTGACCTCTGGTAACCCCTCCATGAGCTTCAACTAAGATGTCTCATGTCTCGAAATACAAGACACATCTTCACAAGACTTTGTCTGCACCCATCTTATACAACTGACCACCAATGATAAAAAAGCGAGTTGTGCACACCACTAGCTCTTTATTTTGATGAAATATATACTCCTTGGGTGCACGTACAGTAGTAAAAAAATGAATGATATCAGGGAAATTATCATCAACGACCTTTATGGAAAATAACTATGCGTCGAGTAAACCATCCTCCAAACTAGTTGGCTCTTCTCCATTCTCAATGCATGACAGATGGTCTGGCCCAACATTCAGTCTCTCGGGTTTCACAATAACTTCAAAATCATACTCCTGAAACAACATCAACCATACGTAGATCTTCCCCCCAAACACAAGCTTATTGACCAAGTACTTCCAAGCATAGTGGTTAGTAAACATCTTGAAGTGTCCTTCTCACAGATAGTGGTGAAGTTTCTGCAGCGCATAGACCATTACCAATCCTTCTCTCTCTGTGGTTGAATAATTACGCTCTGTGCTTGAGAGCTTCCTACTTGCATACGAAATAGGGTGATTGGTCTCTTTGGATCCTTGGTGCACTAAGATAGCTCCAAGTGCGATGAAAGAGGAATAAACATGCACATGAAACACCTTTGACCAACTGGGAAAGATCAATATAGGCACAATGAACATCTTCTTCTTCAGTAGTTCAAAGCTCTTCTGACATTTCTCATCCCAAAATAATTTCACATCCTTCTTAAGAAATTTCTCCATGGTTGCATTGATCAATGCATAATCGTGAATGAATTTCTGACAATATCCAGAATGGGCCAATATTGAGTACAGTTGTTTGACATTCATAGGAACTTCCATATTAACAATCATTGTGATCTTCCTAGGATCTACAATTAGTCCTTGCTGGCAGACAATATGACCGATCAATATCCCAAATGGCACACAAAATATGCACTTCTTCAAATTAACTGAGATTTGCTACTTCCTATAGGTATCTATCATTAAGTGAAAACTTGATACATGATTTTTGAACAACCCGAAGACAATACAATCATCATAGTGTACTTCCAGGAATCTATGGATATTCTCCTTGAATGCATCAATTACTACGTGCGAGAAGATACCAGGCTAATTCTTCAATCCAAATGGCATGGCTGTATACTACAAATAACCCCATTTTGTTGCAAAGGTTGTTCTACTCCTATCGTCTGGCGCAATCCTGATCTGATGATATCCTAAGAAAGTATCTGTGAATGAATAAGCCTTGTGTCCTCCTACATTGTTGAGGATCTCATCAGAAAATGGGGTTGGGAATGGATCATGTATGCAAGTATCATTCAGTTTGCATAGATCTACACAAATCCTTATCTCTCCTTTAGTCTACTTATCCTATACGACCATGGGACTCACCTAATCAGATTCTTCAGCTAGTTCTATAATACTTGCAATGACCATTTTATCCAAATTTTCCTTAAGTTTCTTCTTGTATTTGAGATTCAATCTATAAGGGCGCTACTTCACCAGTCGTGCATCAAGTTTCAGGGTGATCTTCATGACCCCAAGCTGTCCAATTATCCTCTTCAAATCATAGAAATTTGTAGCCTGGAATAGGTCCTGATACTCGTTCATAGGCTTAGCAACCTTTCCCATTATATCATCCTCCCAATAATCTCCAACCCTTAGTAACTTCGACTATTCTTAAGACCCAATGTTTAGTTGTCAAATCTTCAGACGCTTTGTGACATCCAATGAGGTAATTGAAGGCCCAAAAACTATGTGTTCTCCCTCAGATTTAGTAATTGTGATATTTGGTGGATATTATTTAGTTTCTTCTATTGTCAGATTTCTACAATTGAAAATGTCCCTCATCTGTGCATCCCATGCTGGTGAAGCACTCTCTATCATTGGCTTGGAAGTGTCAAAGATGAATTCATAGATACCTTGCAATGCTTTTCCCAAGAAATCAAATCAACTCTGAAAATTAAATTTCAAAATGAAACTCTTAGTCAGCATAGATCATTCATTGGTTCCTCGGCGTAGCTCCATTTCCAGGTACCAATCAATAGGCACCTTCCCTAATGTGCGAATTAACATGTGGACCCATTCAGGTTTCAGCTTTATGCCCCATACTTCAGTCCATTTCTCCAGATGTTTTCATAGATCACCCTTACCGGAATAAGCTTCTTCCATCCTGGAAGTTGGACACTCAAAGCGCAATATCATCATTTGCATGCATTATTCCCAGTTGCCCATGTTTCCTTTCTGAGTATCACACCATCATGTTGGAGTAGTGCGCAATGCTATATCTAATGCATGGAAAATTTTTCCTTCAGGAATAGTTATTTCAAGTTCTCCTAAAAACATTTTCACATTAGTTAAACTATCATAATAATGTAATTCTCGTACCTCGGATGGTATGTAGTGAGGAGATCTGGTCACTCTATTGTAGCACAATGCAAACACTTCATATGGTCGATTCTTCCAGTTCTCGAATTCTTCATCTGAATCTGAGAAGCAAGAACTATAATTTTCCCAATTAAGCCTTCCATCAATAGTTGGGTTGATTCAATCATCATCTCACGGAGTCAACTTATATATATGGTCAACATCGTCATCTATTCACATAGGTTCTGTATATCTTGCTCCTTCTACAGGATCTAGGGGAACTACAACTCTGGTTCCATTATTCTCAAATACCATACTTCTCCTTTTCAAATTTATAATGCCATCCATAAAAATAACCCAATCTAACCCCAATAGCGTAGGATAAGGGTCAGCATCATCCAGAATTTGTATGAATTTGAAATATGTAAGCACCTTAACTCCTTCAATATCTACTACCACATGTGACAATCTTCCTAATGGAATGATTTTATGTTGGTTCACCATGCGTAGTTGAATAATAGACCACTCCATCTTAGGCTCTCCCATGTGCTTCCAAGTTTTCTTAGGTAAGACATTTGCATCAAATACGAGATCTAGAATAACTTAATCCATTTCATAATCATCGATCTGAGCAGTCAAGCGCATCTCTCGTCCAATTGTTTTTTGTTATTTTTCTTATAGATATTGTTGACAACTTTCTTTTCCATCTGAGGTTGTTCTTTTTCTGCATACTTATCTATCAATTCTTAAATATTTTCCAATGCCTTCTTGTTTTGCAATAGTTTAATGCAATTTTGTAAGGATGGCTTTATTTCTTCATCTACTACGCCCACATCCATAGGTCAACCTGATGTCGATGCGCTTTATTTTGCAAATCCCTTCTTTTCTTCTAAAAAAGTTAATTTTTCACATTGTAAATCAAATCCATCCTTTTTCTTAGTTGCCTTTCGAATCAAAAGATCAACATCTAACTTTTTCCCTTTGGCCTCACTAGTTGCTGCACCACTTCTAGTGACAACATTCACTATAGGATCCTCTTCGCGCACCTCTTCCATTACCATCGGAATATTTTATGTCAGAGTCTCTGTCTTCTTCTCTTTCATCTTAGCAATAAAATTAGGACAATATTCAATTACATGATCAAACTGCCTAAAATACCTACATGATTGTTGAAAAGGATTTGGATACTCGCGGGCATAGTGACCAACATCTCCACAATTATAGCAAATGACCTGTCCCCTTCCTCAGCAAGCTGATCTTACTCCTCTTCCTCTTCCTCTAGTCTAGAATCCACCATGCCTAGATGGGGATGATGGCGAGGTATGTTTGGCTAGCATTCTATACAGCTTAGCTTTTTCAATCATCAAATCAAAACTTCGGTAGTTTTTTTCAACATGTCCCAACTATGACCAGAATCTACAAAACAACTACTTCAGCTTAGGCATATATTTTCCATTACTTGGATAGAAATATGTCACATGTAAAACTGTAGACTAACATATTGTGCACCATTTTTTAGCTTGAGGGGTCCTAACCGAGGTTGAAATTTATTGTGCAACCAATAAGCCCTACAACTACTAGCCCTTTCATTAATGACCTACTTGCGGAGATAAAAGTCTCACCCAAAGCAGTATAGGGGGGGGGTGTTGGAACCAGGTTTCTGCACCCTGAGGAAGAATTTGAAGTGGTGACCCTAAACATAATTGTAATAGAAATGATCATAGATAACAAGAATAGGCGCACATAAACATTTCAATAAACTATTAGATCAACTTCGTAGAAGATTCAGGAAAGTGCACATAAAAAGATGACAAAATCATAGATCTTCGCATATTATTCCAGCATGTAGTATATATAACTTAAGAATATATATTCATCAACAATACACTGATCCTAAGAAAATAAACAAAATAGATACGCAGTAATCAAATAGATAACGCACTAATCACATAACACATTTAATTTTTCAAAAACAACCTTTGCATTAATAGATCCAATCAGTTCAGTGTATTCAGACTCCCTTTAAAAATTACCCTTCCAAACACATAGCCAACAGAGTCTACACACAACGAGGACTAGGTCTCCGTGCACATAGCGAGTAGGAGCCTTTCTACCCAAAACCCAGACTTAGGCTGAAATCCTTACAAAATGTTCATCAACATAAGCATCAGATTTGTACACTACTAGAGTCAATCCATATATATTCATACCAATCTTGGTGCATAGATACTATGGTCTCAAACCATGGTTGAGGCCCATAATTTTCCCTTAAAACCCATTTACATAAAATAGGGACTTTGACCCACTTCAAAGCCCATTTGTGCTCCATAATTGATGGAATTTTATCGTTATTTCTGTGCTCATTCATGGAGAGGATAAGCTACTCCTTAGATTAATTCTCTTTGTAAATGCTTATTTTGGTGCACGGCTCATTATGGAGAGCTAGCTCACCATTATGGAATTCTAATTGGTTATATTAGCATTTTTTATTGTCGTCCGAGAGTGCTTCTAAAGGATAGAAAATTTATGTTTCTTAGAGATTGATCAAAGATCAATCGGGATCAACAACACAAGACGGAGAGTCATCTTCTAGCTAATTGGATGGGTAAAATCATAGTCATGGGTTGGAGACTCGATGAATGTCTATGGTTTCCTTGCTAGTTTCTCATCAATTGCGTTTGGGGAAATATCAACATTCATGCTTCAATGGTGTCATTGATGTTCATGTTGTGTGTGGTCAAGGACATTTCCTATGGTGTGTGGATCTCAAAAATGTTTTTCATATTTTAAATATTTTTGTAAATTTTTAGTAGAGGAAATCCATTGAAAGAGATTCCTCAATTCCAAACTAACATACCAAGATTCTGAAATAATATTGAGTTTCTTATTAATGTTCTCCACAACATAAGATCTTCATCCTCTCAATAATTTACTAGCCTTCTTTATTTTTCTTGATGTTTTGAGCATATTATGCAATGTTGGATATGGTGCAACTATTCATAGAAATGATGTAAACAAAGGTTTAGGATTTATGCAATAACAAATTTTGATATGAACACATTCAACAACCATTGAAATAAATAATTTTTTTTGTATGAATCTAAGCACTTATATTTATTTAGAAAGATAGTACATCGAAATATAAGTTGTTATTATTCTGTCTAAAGGGAAAGCAAACCAAAAACATAACTTTGGAGCTTTGAGTTTGTAAAGACCTCGCTTAACCAAAATATCATATAGGAGATATGATAGACATGATATACAGAGGAAAATATAAACTAACATTAAGTATTGATCCAAATTTCAGTTTCGTTGCATAGACCTTACTAAGGAGGGGAGTTGTCTGGTGTTGAGAATTCCTACTAAGAATATAGTTAGCAAGTTTATCACAGCATAAAAGGAACATTCTGGTCCCAAGGTAGGTCAGGGGATGGTGCTCCAATTCTAAGAACAAATTTTGCAAGTCTATTACTCTTGTTCCAAGCTTATTACTCTTGTGCCAAACATTAGTCAGCAAGGGATCTTGAATGAGGGATAAAAGGGAGGCAACTTTCAAAATTTTGGTTTCCAAATGTCAACTAATTTGAGAGACTTTAGAAGGATTGGTGGCACTGTTGGAAATTGGATAAAATAGGGTTCCCCATGTGTTTCATGAAATGCACTAACTACATCTCATGGATCCTTATCTATAGCGATGCGACCATGGACTACCTACTTGTTGTATTGGGATTTTATTTTGAGGCCCCATCAAAATTTAGTCTGATGGAATCCAAGGAAGTTGGCATCTAGGTCATAGGACTAGACATGAAAGTAAGAGGATTGGAAACAACAAGGGTGGAAGACAAACCAAACCATCAACATAAACTCAAATATTTTAGTTTTTAAAGACCTCTCTTAACCAAACTATCATATATGTGAGATGATAGACATGATATACAAAGGAAAATAAAAACTCACAGAAGTATTGATCAAAACTATAGTCTCGCTACATAGAGGTCATTGAGGAGGGGATTTGTCCAAAGTTAAGAATTTATACTGGGAAAAAGAGCATTCTTCAGCAGCAAATTCCAATAGAGATGAAGGTGGTGTGAAGCAGCTATTGAAAAACAAAGAATTATAGAAATTTTACAACTTTTTTTCTCTTATATGTTTAAGCCAATAATATTATTTTCTTGTTTTAGACAACCCTTAGTTCATGAAAACCTTTTCAATCCTACATATAATTAGAATGAAAAACAATAGGAATCATAGTTCCTCTCGACAGAGTTCCTCTATAAGCATTTTCTCCCTCATCATATCCTCCCTGAATTGAAGCTCCCTACTACATTGAAGGTCAACTTGGTCTCTTTTTTAACAGTCTTATCAACAACATTAGTTGGTGGTTCTTCCTCCTTTTCACCTCCCCCAGCTACTTGCTGACCATCGCGTGATCTCTTCCTGTTCTTTCCTTTTGCCATCTTTTTTACAAGTTTTAAGAAAATTTCCCCAGAATGCAATATCGAGGGACAAAAATTTAAAAATACAAACTTGTGTCAAATATGCAAGACTGAGAAGATGACCGCAGAGCTAATTGGTTACACTTTGAACCAATTTTTTTTTTTTGGGGAAATCATAACTAAATGGGCCTCCTTTTATATAATTCGATGAGGGTTCTCGAATAACTAACTGACACTTAAAATTCATTCTAATTTAAATTTTAAAAGATGCCAAAAATATAGCCGACCTCCAAATTCGACATGGTCAAGGATTATTAAATTTTGGTCTAATAATGTGTGGACCCAACCAAAAGGATAATTCTCACAAAAATTAAGTAAATTTGGTCCAAAAAAATCTTGGAACATAATTTATTACAATTTTTTTATTATTGATATCCATAGAGAAAGGTAGCATGAAGCCACAAGGAAAGGGTTGCATGTAGTCATAGAGAAAGGTTGTAGATTGGCTCGAGGATGCAGCAAGATATGCCATAGATAAGGCCATATATAGGACTAAGGTAGCCACATAAGTTGTCATATAAAAGGCCACATATGATGCCCATTAGGCTGCATAGAATGTCATTGTTAGGCTGTAATAGTGTCCATCAAACCTAACTTTGATGTGTACCCAACCACAGAAACAAGTACAAGCCCATGTTCTTATCTCCTCTCCAACCCATCTTATTTAGGCTCGCGGTACCTTAGATGATAGTACTCGGATGATGCCTAAGTTTTATTCGTAAATAGTGGAGGATAGATGCTAATTTATAGTTAATTATCCATGCAAAGGGTCACAACTATTGGGTCAGGATGACTTGAAATATTATGAGGCTGACTTGTGAATTTGGAGGTGAAACATAAATTCAAATTGGTAATAAGTTCCTTTAAATTGAAGCTCACATAGTTACTTTCCGAGATAAATGTCGCATGGAATAATAATCAGATTTCCAAACACATTAATAATAACATTTCTTTTATTCATTTTGAATTATTTAATTCTCTTTATAATAAAATAAAGCAATATAGTAATGGATAAAATTATAATATTATAATATTTGTAAATATTACTTTATAATCATAAAGATTAATGTAACAAAATGTGAAGCTATAACTGTATTGGTATTTGTAAATGTTATTATCTTTGTCATAGGTGTCGGTCAAAGTTGTCATTGGTGTGAATATGGCATTGTTGAAGGCTAAACCCCAATTGATTGCACAATTTGCAAGAAGCCTTAAATTTGAGAAAAATATAATCCTGTTATGTTACCTAATGAATCCTTGAAACCCTAATCCTAGATAAAGCGTGCCCTAACACTCCTATTGAAGAAACTATAGCTTGCCTTACTCGATCCTTTGTCTAATTCTTGGCAAAAATAAACCCTAAAAAAACCATGAAACCCAAAGTATATTGATAAAACCTTAACCATAGCTCTATGAATTCCATATTTCCTAATTTCCATTCATATTATCATATACCTATTAGAAAACCATTAAAAAATATCTTATCAATTAATCCTAATAAATCCCTAACTCCTAATGAAAATTCAACATAGAGAAGGCTATTGGATAGGGTGGTATGACTCAGATGAGAAAAATAAAGCCAAAACATCAACAGATGGTTGATTTGATTTGAAGGTCAACACACATGATTATGTGACAGGATTACAAAAGGATGTTACTATTGAAGAAATTGTAGAGGCATTTTAAAAATATGAGATCATCAAGAGGACCTTCATACCAAAAAACCACAAGTGAAGATTCATATTGACAATAATACTGGAAGGCAAAAAGGTTATGCACTTGTAACTTATTTGAAGGAGCCTTCAGTAGATTTTCGATTTCAAATTTTTGATGGAACTCCTTTATGTCCTAATGGAGAGAAGCTTATGTCAATTCTTGAGAAAAAAGGAGACACATTTATTAATAAATAATAATAATAATAATAATCAAAAGAAAAAAGATCAAGCGAGTTGAATAATCTCCCCATGTTGGCTACTAGAATGTGATATCAACCATTTAAATTCAAAAGTCGACTCCAACACCTTCAACTCGGTTCCTCCACAGAAATCAATGTCCTCATCCCAAATTCGTATAAATTATTTCGGAATGTAAATTGATTTTCCTCCTAATTAAACTATGTGTTAACTTTGCGAAAATGAACCTGAAATAAAACTAACACCTAAAATACTAAAAGAAATTAAAAATGAGCTTTAAAAAGTTTTGGGGCACCTCAACCAGTGCTGGAAGATGTATTATCGACTTCCAGTCACTTTTACAAGCAAGAAAATATGGAAATACTGAAGAAAAAAAACCTATTCTGGTTTCCACATGGAAAAAGTTGAAACATGCATGAAGGCCGCATGTAGGTCACCTCTAAACGTGCACACTGTAGCGCGTCTGTCTGTAATAAAGGCACAGAATTTTCCTAAAAAACTAAATTTTTGGGAGATCTTCAACTTTGGCCTGTCACTAGGGATGAATCAGGTAGTGAAGGAGAGAAATGGGGTTGTTCTAGCCCAACTACATAGCAAATATGAAGGTCTCTACAAAAAGGCAGAACCACATCAACTTCAAAATAAAAGTTAGTGGAGTCGCCAATCACGTGTTAGTGTGTTTGGTGCATGAATGTACCAAATCGCACTTGCTCAAGAGGGGTAGCTTTTCCCTCTTAAGTTATTGTCCATAGGAAGAAAATATATGGAGTCAATCAAGTTAGTGGAACATGCTAAAACATAACATACTAGATAGAGAAATAGCATCCATATTCAAACAAAAAAAAAAAATTAAACAAATTAAACAAAAGCTATGAATAGAGTCAAACAACTTAAATAATCCAAACAACGGTGCTTGCATCCCCTCTTATTGAGTGCTGGTAGGAAATGAGGATGAAACTTTTACCCACTTTCCAAGGGGCACTTGGAACTATGGAGCTCCAGGTCTCAATGCAAGGATGTTTTTACTTTCGAGCTGCTTTAGCACAAAATATCCCTCTCTCTACTATGGTGGACTAGAGTTGTTGGATGGACAACAACTGAGTCCCCTCTATCTCTACTCCGGATCACACACTGTTGGTATTGCTTGGGGGAATTCTGGTCAGCATAACAATGAGTTCTCCTTGTTCATCTCTTGGTGGCCTTTTATAGGAGAATTCAAATCCTCCTTCCCTCTCTTGGTACATTTTAGATGGTGACCAACGAGAGGAGGGTGATTCCATTGTGTGCCACATATATTCCATTATGTGCTCCCTTAAGGTCCTAAGGAGGCTTGGGCGATTGTCCTTAGGTGACCTCAAGTGTGGGATCAATGTCCTGGAGTGTGCCTTGTGGTCTTGGAAAGTGACTTCCGCCATAGTCATGGCCGTGCGGCTTTTTGAGGAAAAACCATGAAAGGCACGCTTATCAAAGAATTATGTGCGTAAACTTGAATTTCATTGATTGATTCAGTGCACAACTTTATTTTTCCTTTTATAACTTAGACACTTTCAAATACCTGAGATTCCCTAATATTTCTCAGCCCTGTAAATCCTTTTGCCTAACATTAAATAATGTCATATTAGCTTGTCTAATTTTCCAATGATAACAATACCCATGAAGATATTCCCCACTCAATGTGGCCAGGCACACCGCATCTCTGTCAATAACCTCCTTAATAAAATATGGTCCTAGCCAATGCATCTTGAATTTCCCTGGGTGGTGCGCAAACTTACTGTCATAAAAAAAGAATAAATCTTCTTCCTTAAAGACCTTTTGTCTGATATGCCTATCATGCCATGCCTTTTCGTGCACCTTCTGCAATTGGTGATGGAAATTTGAAGTAATTCAATCCTCTTTTATCGCAGCCAACTCCGATAACCGTTCCTCCATAATATCTTCTTTTTCCATATTTGTGAATGCTGCAATGTGCAAACTTGGAATAATGTACTCCATTGGCATCACAACTTCCTACCCATATACCATTCTAAATAGTGTGTTTCTTGTCACCTTCTTTCATGTAGCTATATATGCCCAAAGGACTGAAGGTATGTGCACATCCTAATCATTTTGGTTAGCATTGAAAATCTTAGTGAGTGCAGTGTCCAATATCTTACTGAAATCTTTTACCGCACCATTCGCCTGTGGGTGATATGGTGTGATCTTATCATGATGAATAGATAATTCTTCTATCAGAGATTAAATGATTTCATTCATGAAGTGCATACATCAATCACTCATAAAAATATTAGGACATCTAAACCGAGTCAATATATTTTCAAAAATGAAGTGCGCAACTGTTTCTGCACTACAATGATTCACAGGCTTAACTTCGGCCCAATGGGTTACGTAGTTTGTCGCAGTGATTATGTAACACACACCTGTCTTCTTTCTTGGAGAGTCAATAGGCCCAACACAATCTATGACCAATTTATCAAATGCTTGCAACCCCCTCTGTCGATGCAAGGGCATCTGATATCTATATGATGGCTTTCGTGTGCTATGACATATTTCACATGTGCAAAAATGCATATATGCATCATTGTGCAATGTGGGCAACCATAAACCAGCTCGCAAAATATTATGTGTGATTGCCTCTCTGGAAAAGTGACCTCTGGTAACCCCTCCATGAGCTTCAACTAAGATGTCTCGGTTGTCTAACTGCAAGACACATCTTCACAAGACTTCATCTACACCCATCTTCTACAACTGACCAACAATGAAAGTAAAGTGAGTTGTGCGCACCACTAGCTCTTTATTTTTATGCAATGTATACTCCTTGGGTGCACGTCCGATAGTCAAAAATTGAATGATGTTAAGGAAATAATCATCAAATACCTTTATGGAAAATAACTGTGCTTCGGGTAAACCATCTGCCAAACTAGTTGGCTGTAATATCCCTTGTGCGGGTAGGGCCCATAGCCATGTGTCTGGGCCTGTGTAATGAGGGGTGATGTACAAGGGCCCCCGCCCTCAGATGCTCTGGTGGGGTTAGGCCCACCCTCAACACCCTCGGATACTGCCCTCACTAACAGTTCAAGCTTTTGGTGTAGTGGTTGGATCTACGTGGTATCAGAGCATCAATCTTGGCTCAGCTTGTGAAGCCCAAGATAATATTCCAATAGGAGGAGCTCATCACTTAGAAGAGGAGATCTATAGAGAAAACAAGAAAAGAGGAATGACGGAAGAGGAGGTTTCCCTTCTTCTTTTCCAGACCTTAGAGGGTATCATTAAAGACCTCGAGGAGAAAGAAAGGGAAAATGGGAAAGATTTTCTGAGAGGGTTTGTGGATGAAGCAAGCCCTAGTTGTAACCATGTTGGGTGTGAACATTCAGCCACACATGCAGATCCACAGCGCAATCCATTGCCCATTTTCACTGTTGGGAGGATGGAGGAAGGAGATGAGGCCATTTGAGGAGCAACGCTACAACTCAAAGGCATGGCTCAAGATTTTTGGTTCGAAATTATGTTTCACATTGTCATGCAAATGTAAAAACATATGATGCATTCAATAAGGGTGTGGTGAAGAAATTTGATGGAAGTCAATGTGAATCATCATGTATCATAACTTCAAACACTTTGCATACATTGGGAGGAAACATGAAACAAAATCCACTCCACATTTCTAGAGGGGAAGAAAACTGGAATGATGAATTGCTAGAGGCAAGAACCCCATTGTATGAAGGGCACTCTTCTATTTATGATAACATGGAGATCCCTCTTTCAGAAGAAGACCGAAATCCATGGTCTCTCATTGGAGGGGAGAAATACTCACATATTGATGAAGAGAATGTGCATGGAAGAAACCACAACGTTGTATCATTGGAGGAAGATCCATCACCACATGGAGATGAGAGGGGATCCATTGCTTCCATGAGAGGAGTCCTTGTTTCTATGCAAGGGATTCCAAGAGATTCAACATGTGGGAACCAAAGCACAATTCTAGAGCCATTTGCAGTAGTTTTTGGGGATTGTGAGATGGAGGAGGAAGAGAAGGATTAGCCTCAAGGGTTGATATGCCCTTATCTATTCTAGAAAGTCTTTGCACAAGCGAGGGAGACTGTACAACACAATGAAGAGAGGGACAAATTAGTCCACTCATACATACAGTCCACTTCCGAGCTTTATGTCTCACTATATGGAGGCATTCCACCTAGAAGGCCACTTGATCTAGAGTTGATGAGGGGCATCTTGTCATATAGTTCACCACTTATGTATTCCGTAGAGGTGAAGACTTTGGAGGAGTCCAGCACAACGCAGAGAGTTTGGGATAGACTCAAGGAGGAGGGAGATACTCTCTCATTTTCAGTATCACCCACTCTCATCATTTATACTGCGCTGACAGAGTTTGCTGCAGGGATGGAGGATGGAATCTTCATGATGCAGGATGAATGCTCCATAGATTTGATGGGGAAGAGGATACTTCCTTTGAGGGAGGACTATTTCATACATAGGAGTGGATGGAGGCCACTCATGCTTACTTTGTCCCAACTTGGGAGATTCCGTTTGGATGACATCTTCTCATGGGAGGGAAACTTCCAATGGACACCATCATTATTTGAGCATGAGAAGTTACATGATAAGCATGGCAGCATTTCAGAGGATGACTTTGGCATGGGGGATGTCAAGGTAGCATGCAGCAACATGAGGGAAGCATCACATTGCAGATTACCAGAGATGTCTATGAGGACGATTGATCCATGTTGGAGGTCTCCACTTTTGGTAGAGTACTCCCAAGATCTTGTTGCATGCATGATTTCTAATGACCCAGAGGGAGATGACAGATACATGTTGGACAATATGGTCATCTATTGTTATGGTAGAATCTTCTTGACTAGAGTTTCTAGTCTCAAGCAGAAACTATTGTATGCAGCACATGAGGACTTTCTAGTTATGCACTTGGATGCATATTCTACTTTGCTATAGGAGTTCATTTGGGAGGGCATTTAGCATGATATATATCAGCATATGGACATATGCATAGCCCATACTTTTTTGGAGAGGTTGGCACAACCATTTCCCTACTCATTTGAGGAGAGGGAGAGCATTCAGATGAGCCATTTCAGCTCAAGGACCGGAGTACATGGTAAAGAAGGTATATGTTTTCATTTTGGTTAACCTTTCTTTAATTTATATGAGTAGCTTGATGAGATAAGGATGATCACATCTCCTTATGATCCTTACTATGATGTACTTATGGCCCATTGCAGCAATGGGAGTGGCTATTTTCATGATGGTTTGTGGGGGAAGCCACATGCTTGTTAGTGTGCACCATTGGCACCAACTTGTACTTTCATTTTTCCACCTTATGAGATGTTTGTGGCAGAGAAAAAGTGGCTAGTACAACACTTGTTATCTATTTTTTTGAAGTAGGCATGGAATGCACTGCGCTAGTTCCTCATGTGGAACAATGGTTCACTCTTCAATTGCCATGTGGAAGCTTGTTTCCATTGTACTCTGCTTCCATATGTTGCTAATGTTTGTATACTCATGGGAGGCTTTATTTGGAGAGTGGGCTTAGAGTTGAATATGCCCATTGGGATTATTATTCTCCCCTTTTCACATGTTGTATGTTTCAGGAGAAACAATGGGCACACCATGATTTCCATGTCACTACTTTTCTCTCCATGTAGGAGGAGCTATTGGGAGAGAATGCATTATTGGAGGAGGCACTTCATGGTTGATTCATTTTGAGGTGAGGCTTGTGCCAATTGTAGAGGCCATGAAATTTTAGGCCAATATCAGAAACCTCATTATACTTACCATAAATGGAGAGAGAAACTACTTAGATGGAAAAATCTAAACTCTCCATTCAGCCCCAACATGTTGGATAGATCCGGGGTTGAGGATTACTTTGTTGAGCTACATAGGATAGATCATTTCATTTGGATGATTGCATGGGTGAAGGAGTCACTCATTGGGAATAAGACTTCCCATGTTTTTCATCACTCCTACCTTGAGGAGGCCATTGAACAGCAAGGAGGTTTCCACCTACACCTTCTATCTTTCCACGATGTGTACCATTCCGGTTTACAAAATTTGGAGGAAGCATTGGAGGACAACTTTGTTGCAGGATATCTTGAGCAGTGGTGGATATTGTTGATGAGGAGTCCACAAGAGAGAAGGGGGAGAGATTTTGTTCTCTCTATGCAGTTTCTTCAGGACAAGCAACATGTGGGAGGAGAAGACTGTAATGTTCCCAATTTTTAGCCTCAAGATAAAAGGAACATTATAGTTTGCATATTTTAATTTTTTTGAATAAAATTGGTAAGGAAACACCTTAACCCATTTTGATGAAGAAATAACACTCCTTGTGTGAAGGGAGGAATAATAATGTAGCTGAATGGAGCACCAAATGGTGTGAACAGGATTGGATCATGCTTGATCTAGTCATTTTGACCAAGTCAACTAAAATTGTCTAGATACATTGCACCTTCTTGGGCAGCGCAATTTTAGAGGAGTCTCCACTTGGTTGAGCTAGGTGGTAAGTGTGAATGGGATCCATGGTGAGATGAGTTCATTTGCTTTATAAGGAGGAGATGGCAGCCCATTTTCATTATGCATTGGCTTATTATTTTCGTAGGGTCTGCAAAGACTTGCATCCCTGGGTTGTTTAGCAGGGTTGTAGTGTTCTTGAACCCAAGGGTGTTCCCTGTCGAGAATCCGTACCTCATCCTCAAGGAAGAAGAGGTTTTGGAATTCATTTTCTCATTCTGACATTTGTCCAAGCTTATCTCTACAGCTACAACATTATTTTGTTGGGCAAAAAACGTTGTGTTGCTGGGAGCAGCAATAGAGGAACTCTCAGAGTCATTCTTGGCTTCTTCTTCAGTGGAGTTCTTACATATTCTTTGGAGGAGAAGCAGAGGAGACTCCCGGGCTTCATTTTAGATCCTTGGTACTAGGCCAATCACTCACCATCTCTCACAATGCAGTCTTGGGAAGAAATTTTGTTATTTCATGCAAGCAGTTGCTGGGAGGATCATTTGAGCTTGTCAGGAGGAGTGTTTTTGACTGTAAGGGATCAACCCTTTTCTTCAAAAAATTATCAGAGGATGGCATGAGTATTTCATATATGCCATAGCCTCATTATTATTTTGGTTCAGTTGCAGTGACAAGCATTTGTCACACTTTGTACATTTTCTGGCATTTCTAGCAATCTCTCCTAGATTGGCTAGAAATCTTGTATTGGAGCCCATTCTTCTATTCTTGGGCATTTCTTGTATATTCCAGTCATATTTCATGTATGCACATCTATAACAGTAGCTACACTCCTAGAGACAGTGTTTTCACTACTTTCTGGCATTCTATGCAGTTGCTGCATCTCTTGTATTTCATGTATTAATCTTTGGAGGTTGATTCCCATTGCATGAGGGGTTTATTCCTAATGATATTTCTATACATTTTTGCTGATATATTAATGTACATGACGGATGTAATATATTTAATCTTATGTTGCATCCATATTTGCAGAGTTTAATGATTATGTTCATGTATTGTTGTAAGCTCTCTCTTTGAGCATTGTTTACGGGATCTAGTTTGGGGAGATCTGAATAGCCCATCTAGAGTCATTTCTTTGGGCTCCACTTCTGCAAGAGAAGTTTTTAATGAGTTAACAAGGGGATCCAAAACCCCTTTTAGCTAATTTTTACACTTCCTCCCTTATATAGCCTCCTTGAGGACCATATAGCAGAAATTCCCGAAAAATGAATATTACATTGGCTCTTCTCCATTCTTAATGCATGACAGGTGTTTTGGCAAAAAATTTAGCCTCCCAGGCTTTAAAATAACTTCAAAATCATACTCTTGAAGCAACATCAACCATATGTAGATATTCCCCCCAAACATAGGCCTATTGACCAGGTACTTTGAAGTAGAGTGGTCATTAAACATCTTGAAGTGTCCTTCTAACAGATAGTGGCGAAATTTCTGCAGTGCATACACCATTGCCAATCCTTCTCTCTCCATGGTTGAATAATTACACTCTGTGCTTGATAGATTCCTACTTTCATAGGTAATAGGGTGATTGATCTCTCTAGATCATTGGTGCACTAAGATAGCTCCGAGCGCAATGCAAGAGGAATAAACATGCACATGAAACACATTTGACCAATCGAGAAATATCAATATGGGCACAATGACCATCTTCTCCTTCAAAAGTTCAAAGCTCTTATGAAATTCCTCATCCCAAAATAATGTCACATCCTTCTTAAGGAATTTCTCCATGGGTGCAATGATCAATGCATAATCGTGAATGAATTTCTAATAATATCCAGTATGGCCCAATATTGAGTGCAGTTGTTTGACATTCATAGGAAATTCCATGTTAAGAATCCTGTGATCTTCCTAGGATCTACAATCAATCCTTAATGGCACACAAAATATGCACTTCTTCAAATTAAGTGAGATATGATACTTCCTATAGGTATCTATCATTAAGTGAAGACTCGATACATGTTTTTTGAACAACCCAAAGACAATACAATCATCAAAGTGTACTTCTAGGAATCTGTGGATATACTCCTTGAATGCAGCAACTACTACGTGTGAGAAGATACCTGGCTCATTCTTCAATCCAAATGGCATGATTGTATACTAAAAATATCCCCATTTTGTTGCGAAGGTTGTTTTACTCCTATTGTCTGGCGCAATCCTGATCTGATGATATCCTAAGAAACCATCCGTGAATGAATAAGCCTCGTGTCCTCCTACATTGTCGAGGATCTCATCGGCAAATGGAGTTGGGAATGGGTCATGTACGCAACTATCATTAAGTTTGCGTAGATCCGCAGAAATCATTATCTTTGCTTTAGTCTACTTATCCTGTACCACCATGGGACTCACCCAATCAGATTCTTCAACTGCTTCTATAATACTTGCAACAAACATTTTATCCAACTTTTCCTTAAGTTTCTGCTTGTATTCGAGATTTAATCTATATGGGTGCTGCTTCACCGGTCGCGCATCAATTTTCAGGGTGATCTTCATGATGCCAAGCTCTCCAATTATCCCCTTCAACTCATAGAACTTTGTAGCTTGGAATAGGTCCTGATACTCAGTCATAGGCTTAGCAGCCTTTCCCATTATATCATCATCCCAATAATCTCCAATATTTACTAACGTTGACTATTCTTAATATACAATGTTCACTTGTCAAATATTCAGAGGCTTTGTGACATCCAATGACGTAATTGAAGGCCCACAAACTACACGTTGTCCCTCAGATTCAAGAATTGCGATATTTGGTGGATCTTCTTCAGTTTCGTCTATTATCAGATTTCTGCAATTGTTAATATCCCTCATCTGTGCATCCCATGTTGGTCAAGCACACTTTATCATTGGTTTGGAAGTATAAAATATGACTTCTTAGATACCTTACAATGATTTTCCCAAGAAATCAAATCAACCTTGAAAACTAAATATCAAAATGAAACTCTTAGTCAACGTATACCATTCATTGGTTCATTGGCGTAGCTCCATTTCTAGGTACCAATCAGTAGGCACCTTCCCCAATGTGTGAATTAACATGTGGAACCATTTAGGTCTCAGCTCTATGCCCCATACTTCAGTCCATTTTGCAAGATTTTTTCACAGATCACGCTTATCAGAATATGCTTCTTGGTAGTTGGACACTCAAAGCGCAATATCATCATTCACATGCATTCTTCCTAGTTACCCATGTTTCCTTTGTGAGTATCCCACCATCATGTTGGAGTAGCACACAATGCTATATCTAATGCATGCAAACTTTGTCCTTCTGGAACAGTTATTTCAAGTTATCCAAAAAACATCTTCACATTAGTTAAACCATCATAATACAGTAATTATTGTACCTCAGATGACATCCAGCGAAGAGATCTAGTCACTCGATTGCAGCGCAACGCAAATAATTGATCATGTGTTCAATTCTTCCATTTTTTGAATTCTTCATCTGAATTTGAGATGCAGGATCTATAATTTTCCCAATTAAGCCTTCCATTAGTAGTTGGTTTGATTCAATCATCATCTCACGGAGTCAACTTATAGATATGGTCAACATTGTCATCCGTTTGCATAGTTCTTTATATCTTGCACCTTCTGTAGGATCTAAGGGAACTACAACTCTGGTTCCATTGTTCTCAGATAACATATTTCTCCTTTTCAAATTTATAATTCCATCCATAACAATAGCCCAATCTAACCCCAATAGCGTAGGATAAGGTTCAGTATCATCCACAATTTGTATGACTTCGAATTATGTAAGCACCTTAACTCCTTCAATATCTACTACCACAGGTGACAGTCTTCCTAATTGAATGATTTTCTATTGGTTTGCCATGCGCAGCTAAATAATAGACCACTCCATCTTAGGCTCCCCCATGTGCTTCCAAGTTTTCATAGGTAAGACATTTGCATTAGATCCTAGATCTAGAATAACTTAATCCATTTCATAATCACCGATCTGAGTAGTCAAGCGCATCTCTCATCCAATATTTTTTTGTTATTTTTCTTATAGATATTGTTGATATCTTTTTGTTCCATACGAGGTTGTTCTTTTTCTGTATATTTATCTATAATTCCTAAATATTTTCCAATGACTTCTTGTTGTGTAATAGTTTAACGCAAGCTTGTAAGAATGGATTTATTTCTTCATCTACTCCACCCACATCCATAGGATTACCTAATGTTGATGCACTTGCTTCTGCAAATCCCTTCTTTGCTTCTAAAAAATCTTATTTTTCACGTTGTAAATCAAATCCATCCTTTTCCTCAATTTCCTTTTGAATCCAAAGATCAATATCAGACTTCTTCCCTTTTTCCTCACTAGTGGCTGCACGAATTCTAGTGACAACATTCCTTCTAGGATCCTCTTCGCACAGCTCTGCCCTTACCATCTGAATATTCTGTGTTGGATTCTTTGTCTTCTTCTCTTGCATCTTAGCAATCAAAATAGGACAATCTTCAATTACATGATAAAACTGCCTACAATACCTACATGATTGTTGCATATGATTTGGACTGGCGAGGGCATAGTGACCAGAATCTCAACAATTTTAGCAAATGACCTATCCCCTTCCTTGGCCAACTGATCCTCCTCCTCTTCCTCTTCCTCTATTCTGGAATCCACCGCGCCTAGATAGTCATGATGGTGAGGTATGTTTGGCCGAAATTCTGTACAGCTTAGCGTTTTCAATCATCGTATCAAAACTTCGGTAGTTTTGTTCATCATGTCCTAGTGATGATCAGAATCTATAAAACAACTGCTTCAGCTCAGGAATATATTTTCCAATACTTGGATAGAAATATGTTGCATGTAGAACCGTAGATTGAAATATTGCGCACAATTTTTTGGCTTGATGGGTCCTAAACTAGGTTAAAATTTATTGCGCAACCAACAAGCCCTCCAACTACTAGCCCTTTCGGTAATTTCCTGATCGAGCAGATCAAAGTCTCAACCGAATCAATATTAGGGGGGGCTGTTGGAACCAGGTTTCCACACCCTGAGGAAGAATTTGAAGCAATGGCCCTAAAGATAATTATAATAGAAATTATCACAGATAACAAGAAGAGGCGCACATAAACAGGTTGATAAACTATTATATCAACTTCGTAGCAGATTCAGGAAAGTGCACATAAAAAGATGAGAAAATCACAGATCTTCGTAGATTATTCCAGCATGTAGTATATATAAATTAAGAATATATATTTATCAATAATACACTTCATTCATTCACACAGATGCACTTTGTCATAAAATAAGTAAAAGTGCAGTCTCATAACTAACTCTGATCTTAAAGAAATAAGAAAAATAGATTCACATTAGTCAAATAGATAACACATTAATCACATAACACATTTGATTTTTCCAAAAAAACATTTGCATTAATAGATCCAATCAGTTCAGTACATTCAAAATTCCCTTACAAATTACCCTTTCACACACACAACTAGCAGATTCCGCACACAGCCTGGGCTAGGTCTCTGTGCACATAGCGAGCAAGAGCCTTTCTGCCCTAAACCTAGACTTAGGCTGAAATCCTTACAAAACATTCATCATTACAAGCATCAAATTCTTACACTACTAGACTCCATCTATCTATATTCATACCAATCTTAGTGTAGAGATACTATGGTCTCAAACCATGGTTTGAGGCCCATAATTTTCCGTTAAAACCCATTTACATAAAATAGGGACTTCAACCCACTGCAAAGCCCATCTGTGCTCGATCATTCATGGCATTTGATGACTATTTCTATGCTCATTCATTGAGGGGATAAACTACTCCTTGGAGTAATTCTCTTTGTAAATGCTTATTTTGGTGCATGGCTCATTATGGAGAGCTAGCTCATCATTATGGAATGCTAATTAGTTATATCACCGTGTTGTATCATCGTCTGAGAGTGCTCCTAAAGGATAGAAATTTTATTTTTCTTAAATATTGATCAAGGATCAATCGAGATCAACATCACAGGATGGCGATTCATCTTCTAGCTAATGGGATGTGTAAAATCATGTTCATGCATTGGAGACTTGTTAAATGTCTATGGTTTCCTTGGTGGTTTCTCATCAATTGATGTTTGGGAAACATCGACATTCATGCTTCAAGGCTATCATTGATGTTCATGTTGTGTATGGTCAAGGACATTTCCTATGGTGTGTGGCTCTCAAAAATGTTTGACATATTCTAAATATTTTTGTAAATGTTTAGTAGAGGAAATCCATTGAAAGAGATTCCTCAAGATCAAACTAACCGCCTCTCATGGATCCTTATCTCTAGTGATGAAATGATTGAATACCCTCTTGTTGTATCAGGATTTTCTTTTGAGGCCCCATCAAAATTTAGTTTGATGGAATCCACGGAAGTTGGAATCTAGGTCATAGGACTAGACATGAAAGTAAGAGGATTGGAAACAAAAAAGGTGGAAGACAAACCAAACCATCAACATAAACTCAAATATTTTAGTTTTTAAAGACCTCTCTTAACCAAACTATCATACATGTGAGATGATAGACATGATATACAAAGGAAAATAAAATCTCACAAAAGTACTGTTCAAAACTATAGTCTTGTAGCATAGAGGTCATTGAGGAGGGGAGTTTTCCAATGTTAAGAATTTCTACTGGGAAAAAAGAGCATGCTTCAACAACAAATGCCAATAGAGATGAAGGTGGTGTGAAGCAGCTACTAGAAAACAAGAATTATCAAAATTTTACAACATTTTTTTTGTTATATGTTTAAGCCAATACTATTATTTTCTTGTTTTAGACAACCCTTAGGTCAAGATAACATTTTCAATCCTACATATAATTAGAATGCAAAAAAACAGGAATTACAGTTCCTCTCGACAAATTTCCTCTCTAACCATTTTCTCCCTCATCATATCCTCCATGGATTGAAGCCCCCTACTACGTTGAAGGTCAACTTGGTCTCTTTCTCAACAGAATTATCAACAACATTACTTGGTGGTGCTTCCTCTTTTTCAGCTACCCCAGCTACTTGCTGACCATCGCGTGATCTCTTATTGTTCTTTCCTTTTGCCATATTTTTTACGAGCTTTAAGAAAATTTACTCGGAATTCAATATCGAGGGACAAAAATTTAAAAATACCAACTTGTGTCAAATATGAAAGGCTGAGAAGATGATCATAGAGCTAAATGGTTATGCTTTGAACCTAATATTTTTTTTTTTTTTTTTTTTTTTTGCGAAAATCATAACTAAATGGGCCTCGTTTTATTTAATTCTATGAGGGTTCCAGAATTACTAACCGACCCTTAAAATTCATTATAATTTCAATTTAAAAAGGTGCTAAAAATTAAGCCAACCCCCAAATTCGACATAGTAAAGGACTAGTAAATTTTGGTCTAATAATGTGTAGATCCAAGGAACATAATTTATTACAATTTTTTTATTATTGATATCCATAAAGAAAGGTAACATGAAGCCATGAGGAAAGGGTTGCATGTAGTCATAGAGAAAGGTTGCATATAGGCTCGAGGATGCAACACAATATGCCTCAGAGAAGGCCATATATAGGACTAAGGCAGCCACATAAGATGTCATAGAAAAGAAACCCTTGTTTATACTGTTTCCCTAATCAAACCCTAAGAAAACCATGAAACCAAAAGTATATTGATAAAATTCTAATCATAGCTCTATGAATCCCATATTTCCTAATTTCCATTCATATTATCCTATACCTATTAGAACACCAATAAAAAATATCTTATCAATTAATCCTAATAAATCCCTAGCTCCTAATCAAAAAATTCAACATAGAGAAGGCTCTTGGATTGGGTGGTATGACTCAGATGAGAAAAATAAAGCCAAAACATTAGCAGATGGTTGATTTGATTTGACGGTCAACACACATGATTACGTGACATGATTACCAAAGGATGTTACTACTAAAGAAATTGTAGAGGCATTTTTAAAATATGGGATCATCAAGAGGAACCTTGATACCAAAAAACCATGAGTGAAAATTCATATTGACAATAATACCGGAAGGCAAAATGGAGATGCGCTCGTAACTTATTTGAAGGAGCCTTCAGTAGATTTTTCATTTCAAATTTTTGATGGAACCCCTTTATGTCCTAATGGAGAGAAGCTTATGTCAATTATTGAGCAAAAGGGAGACACATTTATTAATAAATAATAATAATAATAATCAAAAGAAAAAAATATCAAGCGAGTTTAATAATCTCCTCACGTTGGCTGCTAGAATGTGATATCAACAATTTAAATTCAAAAGTCAACTCCAACACCTTCAACTCGGTTCCTCCACAGAAAGCAATGTCTTCATCACAAATTCATATAAATTTATGATAAGATACATTATTTTGAGCACATTTCTCGATGAAGAAAAACAAAGAATTCGGTGTAGCATAAGTTAAGCTCACATATTGTGAATTGAGAAGAGGAAGGATACATATGAACGTTTCAGACCAGAGAAGAAAATCTATGATATTTTGTGAAAAGTTAACAATTTTTTTTTTTTAAATTCACATAACTCTAACCACAGGTTCAGACCTACTGGAACCCTCTAAAGACCTATACCTTTGCCTACGGACCTAGTCTTCTAAGGGCCTATGAATTTGTAGAAGTTTTGTGACGTGTTAAACTAACTCAATTGCATACCTACATTTGTGACCTGGTTAAGATCAAGAATAGTAGAATATTTGTAGATGTTTGCAAACTTAGTTGGAGCATATATACATCATTAACAGATATGTGTGTGACTTCATTTGTGGACTCGTTTCTTTGTAAAGAACACTGATATGACTCTCATTGCAAAACTACTTAGAACATATACCAAAGACTTGTGGAGATTTTCAATATCATTTTGGACTAAAATGCAGATCTTATACTTTAGATCTTTATTGAACTAAAAATATTGGATTCTTTTGTTATACATTTTAAGAAATGGAAGTATTGAGGATTGGTTAGGCCACTTTTGAAGGCTTGTAGGAAAGCTATTAAAGACACCTTGTGAATACGTTGGTTGACCTCATTATACATTAATGAAACCCTAATGAAGTAATCTAGAAGAAATTTCTTGGTATCATGAAGAGTTTGGGTGGCACCTTCTACAGTGGACAAAGTTTTCATTGATGAACTAATAGAATGTTGAAGACTTGTTAGCGATACCCTAGAGTTCTGTTGAAAAAACTATCAAGGCTTGTTGCAGAAGCTTTTAGGAAGCCTTGAAGAAATATTCATTTTCAATATCTTGATAAGGTTGGTGCCTTGAAGGATATGAGTCCCCAAGAAAATCAAATTGGAGCTTATGCTAGTGGAGATGGTTGAAGCCCTAAGAGTTTGGGGCCTCATAAAGACCAAGTTATATATTGGCACCATACATTTTGAAGCTTGGTAGATTGAAGATTGTAGTTTTCATCTAGTTTTGGTGCCCTGAAGAATTATTGTACTTGTTTTGTTGTAATGAGGATTTGATTCCTCGTCATTTTGATTAATAAAACAATTTATTATTCATTTTGTATTATGTTTATAAGTGATATTAATTTTTAAAGTAGAAATTGTAAAAGAAATATTAATTCACGCCCCCCTCTCAGTATTTCCGAAAATTGGTATTCGAGCCTTTACGTTCACTCACAACCTAAAAGCTAGAAGGTAGATCCTTAAAAAATAAATCGCAAGAGCAAGGAAGAAAGGCTCCAAACAATTTCAAGATGTCTCTTCCTCATTCAACAATGCAGATGAAAACTAGGTTGACAAAGCTCCTATGTTGAATGGAACACATTTTGATGTATGGAAGGATAAAACAAAATTATTTTTGATGTCTCAAGGTTTTGAATTTTAGGAGTCAGTGACTACTGGAAGCATGATGGAAGAAGAGTATGAGGAAGATAATATGAAAGTAATAAAGGTAATATTGATTGGCCTTGTTTGATTTAGGGGTCCTGAACCAGGTTAGAATTTATTACGCAACCCACAAACCCTCCAACTATTGGCCCTTTCGGCAATGGCCTGCTTGCGCAAATCAAAGTGTCACCCAAAGAAGTATGGGGTGTTGCTGGAACCATGTTTCCAAATCCCGATGAAGAATTTGAGGTGGTCGCCCTAAACATACTTGTAACCGAAATTATCACATATAACAAGTAGAGGTGCACATAAATAGGTCAATAAACTATCTGATCAACTTCGTCACAAATTCAAGCTAGTGCGAATAAACATATGACAGAATCATAGATCTTCGTAATTTTTCCAACATGCATTATATATAACTTATGAATATCTATTCATCGACAATATAATTCATTCATTCACACAGATGCATTTTCCAATAAAAGAGGTAAAAGCACAATCTCATAACTAATTCTAATGTTCAAGAAATAAACAAAACAAATTCACAATAATCATATAGATAACACATCAATAACATAACACATTTGATTTCACCAAAAAATTATTTGACTTAACAGATCCAATTAGTTTATTACATTTAGACTTCCCTTACAAATTACCCTTCTGCGCACAGAGATAACAGAGTCTGCACAAAGCCACAACTAGGTCTCCACACACATAGCTAGAAGGAGGCTTTCTACCGAAAACCCAGACTTAGACTAAAATCCTTACAAAACGTTCATCAACATAAGCATTAGATTCTTACTCTACTAGAATCGATCTATCTATATTTATACCAATCTTAGTGCATAGATACTATGGTCTCAAGCCGTGGTTTAAGGTCCATAGTTTTCCCTTAAAATGCATTTACATAAAATACATACTTTGACCCACCCCAAAGCCCCTTGTACTCTTTCGTGCAGCACGCAGAACAAAAATATATACAAAAAATTTACCAAAATGAACCCCATGGGACCCCTCTTCAATAGACCCCAAACACAAACTCACAACACATCTCGAGTCACTGTGGGGTGGGCTCCTTCATTTTATCCTTGAGCACGGTGACATAGGTCTTCAGGGTCAAGATCACTACAACTCTCTATGTAGCAACTCCTGCACTTCATTCACCATCTTCTCAGTTGTTGTCCCTTCATCTCTTAGATAAATGTTGTGTTGGGTCTACTGAAGGCTCTTCAAGGCGTCATCCAATGTCTGCGACAGCTGGAGGGATTCTTCAATCCACTACTGCATCCTCACTTCAACTCACGGTGACACAGGTCCTCTATATTTGTCTGAATAACTTGGCCCTCTTGTATTCAGGAAAGGTGCTGTGAGATCATGATGGTGGGTACCACCATCCTTATGTATGCGAAATGCTGCTCCTTGATCAAGTGCTGCACCATCAAGTTATTCTAAACCGAAGTCTAGACACCCATGGCCTCATCTAATAATTGGTCGCACTCTGTGATTGTGGTGATGATGTTGTATGTTACTGCCTTTACCTCTGCATCACGTTAAGCTCTGACTTCTGGTTGGGTCTTTGGCTACAAATTCACCTGCACATCTATAATATGTTGCTCAAAATTTGCTCTAACAGTCTGAATTTCCTTGCACGATGTCTTCAACACAGTTTCCAGCCCTTCCAATTTTTCTACTGGAGTGGCTAAGGCAGGGATCATTAACACTTCGCTACATAATTCATCTCATTATTCTAGGGCACACTCCCAATGTTCCCCAACATCCCCTGTCCCAGGATATCCATCGCTTGGAAAGGATTCCTCGCATATGAAGATATAAAACCGACGCATACACCTGTCTCAACCAACAAATTGATCATAGCATAGTAAAAAAATCAATGGACACTATTGGGAACCATTTTCTCATAATGACCATACTCCTGAAGTGTTATACCAACATACTATTTCCTATTTCAATTCCCTTTAATTTTGGTCGTAGTTCTTGTAGTCGATTTAATCCATATGAAATCGGTAATTACATGCTTTCGTGTACCAAGAACATAATTTCCATTATATTCAAAATAAATTGAAATAAATTCAAATCATACCTCATTGGTAGCCCATTAATAAGGTACACTTGCACTTTTTTTTTACTTCCTGTTGCATAAGTAAAACTAGTTGTTTGATCAAATCATCATGTATAAACATATCAAATTTGGTTAGCTCAAAACGTAACCATCATAAACTAAAATCATGAATCACATGAAATCTTCATAAACCATAACCATAAATCACATGTAACCATTATAATTCAGATTCATAGATCACATGCATAATAAAACTCAAATAAAATACCAAAAGTGATCATTCATTGATCCTTACTTCTACCTTTGTTCTTTTTGTACACACACCAGATTGTTTGCTACACTCGGCAAGAACCTTGTGCCTTTTCTTCTCTTCAATCACGTACACATACGCACAATTTATATCACAACACATACATCCAGACAAGGGATACAACACAACACAATGCATGCACCCACATTTGACAGACAATGTAACACTTACACCTACACTTGGTGTACAACACAAAAAAAACACCTGTACTCGGTGTACAACACAACACAATACTTCTATATCTGGTGTACAATAAAAATCAATACATACGCCTACACTAGAACACAACACATACACCTGCACTTAGTGTACAGTTCAAAACAATACATATACATAAATAACACAACACAACGAATACACATGTCACAATATAAAAACTACACCATGCACATACATAGTCCCACATGGCTGGAACACCACATATAAAATTATACACACAACACCATATTTACATAGCACCATATATAAAACACAACCAAAACTCCATATGTGCATATCACTGCCTATAAAATATGTACATAACACCATATGTACACATCACCGCATATCCAACAAGAAAACAACACCATATGCACACAACACTGCATATCCATCATGCAACATAATGGTATGTGCACAACACTTCATATCCAACATGTACATAGCACCATCTATACCTATCACTTCAAATGAAATATTGAAAACGCCATACATACAATAGGAATACACCATAATAGGTATAATCACTGAATATACAACATGCATAACATATACACAACAATAGTACTACACATCCATAGACAACACACTGACCCAACAAGCAACATTTCTTATAGTGTCTTTCCACTATCCATGGCTATCCAAACATGCCACAAATCACACCAATTTCACTTCGTTGATGTACCCCTCAACATTGCCTATCCATAACATAAACATAGGCATAGTACAAGCATATAACATTTAATCATATCCACATACTATTGAACTCATAGATATGCTAGTGTTACTCTGCCACTTGATTCCTCATAATACATAATGCTACAACTATCACCTACTTACACTGAAGTACATATGAGACTTCTAAGCACATATGTGTTAGCAAAACCATCTTAAAATACGATCATTTCTTCATGCAATCTTATGGAAACATATAATCATATCATGTAATTAATAAAACATTTTATTATGTTGCAAACATACTATGTTAAATAAATCAATTAGGTGAAATAATAAACAAAAAATCACTCAAACACCAAATAGATGACATAATCAAACATTCAAGTACAAAGTAGACAAGAAAATCAAGCTCATACCTTAATGTATCTTAGGGAAGGCTATCTTGTCTGCACAATAAATCTAGATTAGCATGATATAACTTCACAACATATCAACCCAATCATAAATATGGCCATGATATCCATAACAATATCTAGCTTAACATGTTCGCACCATAAAATCATACAATTTTTTCATTCATGCATACAATCACTTATGCATAGTCACTCTAGACATAATACAACATACTTGAATTAGGTCGACTCATGCCTAAATTTCATAACCCTAACCATCAAGTCACTAGCATGCAACAATAACAAGATATATATCATGCTCATAAACAACATGTAACCTAATCATCAAGCTAACTATCATACAACAAAAACAAGTTAACCCATAACATGCTCATCAATAAAATATACGTTATGTAACATAAATCAACAATAGCAATGCATACCACCATGGGTTGCTATCATTCATGACTATCCGACACATGTTCATATAACCGAACTTCTCAACTAGAATCTATAATGTATGTAACCATAACATCAATAGAATTAAATAATACTCATAACCATAATCAATATAACAATCCTCTACCTACATACATACATTCCCAACATTCAGCCCGAGAGATTAGGCCACTGCCCAGAACTTCATGAATTCCTTCTTGGTACGGTTCTACTAGATCAACATGAGCATAGAGAGATACACCTCCTCTCCATGGAGCATCTACATTTCCATATGAAAAATATGGATTAGCGACTAGAGTGAATAGAGAAGCTCCTCAACATTTCCCCCGCTATTGGTTGCTCCCCTGGTAGCAAAAAGGATTTGATCAAGGTTTTAGCCCAAGGTTTGAAAGGCAAGCCTTAATGATGGATTTTTGTGCTCAGTCCTTCATGGCATTTGATCATTATTTTTTCTCTAATTCATGGAGGGGATAAGATGCTCCTTGGATTAATACTCTTTATGAAGGCTTATTTTGGTGCATGGCTCATAGCATAATTGTTTCAAATGGCAACTAAAAGGTCGTATTGCAGGGCCCTTAACTAAGTTGTATTGTCAATATCATGTCTTATTTCTCCTACATAAATATGAAGGATTTGACCTGCAATTTTTGAAAACTCCTCCATAGCTTGTTGTAATGGGATTCCATTTTGAGGCTCCATCAAAATTTAGTTTTATGGAATCCAGGTCATAGTATTAGATATGAAAGTAAGAGGATTGGAAACAACAAGGGTGGAAGACAAACCAAACCAACAATTTAAACTCAAAGCATTTAGTTTTTAAAGACCTAGCTTAACCAAACTATCATATAGGTGAGATGATAGACATGATCTACAAAGGAAAAGGAAACATAACATAAGTATTGATCAAAACTATAGTCTTGCTGCATAGATGTCACTGAGGAGGGGATTTGTCTAATGTTGAGAATTTCTATGGCGAATAGATTTGGAAAGTTGATCAGAACATAGAAGGAAAATTTTGATCCCAAGACAAGTCTAGAGATGGTCTCTAACTCTAAGACGAAAATTTGCAAACTTTTACCCAATTTTATTACGCTCATATCAAACATTAGTCGACAAGGAAGGGACAAAAGGGAGACAACTTTCACAATTGTGGTTTCTAGATGTCAACTAGTTTGGGAGACTTTAGAAGGATTGATGTCAGTTATGTTTTTATTAGCTTGTTGGATCAGGATTTCCTTTTAAGGCTCCATTAAAATTTAGATTAATGAAATCCAAAAAAGGGGTTAAATAGCTGGGAGAAATTCCCAAACGAACCATGATAGATCAAAATATATAAGGAGAAAGCCAAAATGAATATTGATGGATTCCATAAAAGATAATTCGATCCCTCATGTAGTTTGATTAAAAAAAAAAATTAAATCAATATATAAGGATCTATTAAAGTTACATGAAATCGCAATTCCAAAATGATTAGATCATTGTTGCCACTTTCAAAGCATCTCTCCAGTAAAAAATAAACTTATAGTCATTGAAGAACATGTAAACTTATAGTCATTGAAGAACATGTTGACAACTTTTTTCTTTGAAATGTTTAAGTCAATACTATTATTTTCTTGTTTCGCAACCCTTTCAATCCTACATATAATTAGAATGCAAAACAATAGGAATTGCAGTTACAATTCACAACACTATAATTATGCATTTTTCTCATTAACAAGCTCCCACAATATCCCTTGTGAATACAATACATTTAAAATATCACAATTCTATCCACCATGTCGAATATGTGGTTTCCAAACTGAAAATCATAATGGGGTTTAGAACAAAATTATGCAATAATCTCAAAGAGTCTAGTACCGTACCAATTAGATCTGTTATTAAGACTGATGATGGAATGAAACTATAGTAAGCCTATGATTCAAAATTCAGTAGCTTAAAAATCTACGGATACAGCGAAGATGATCCGATATATGCAGGAGGACCTCCAGCGACAGAGGCTCCTAAATCAAGTCGACGTAAATCCCTTTGCTTTGGTAATAGACTCACATATGGATCTCTTGATTGTAGACTTGCATACGGATCTTGAGCTTGAACAGGAGCCTGAGGAATATAATCTCTTGCACCTCCATATCGTAACAACTCCCTCTCAGCGATAACAGGGTCAACACTATATCCAGTTAATGGAGCTTGAGGAACATAATCAGTACGTGTTTCACATCTTGCAGCTTCCTCCTGATAGCGATGTAGCACATCATCTCTCAACAATTCATCTTGGCTCAACTCTTCTCTTAGCAGTTCCTCTCTTAGGAGCTCCTCTCGACGCAGTTGCTCTCTAAACATTTGCTCCCTATCATATCCTCCCTAAATTGAAGCTCCCTACTACGCTGAAGGTCAACTTGAAGTCTAGGTTCAAGAGGGGGAGTCTCCACAGGATTCCGGTGATTTTCGGGGCGATAATTAAACTGTGGTACACATCAGAAGAGCTCAGTAAGCTTTTTCACTTGTAAAACAAATAATTGTCATAATTATAGAAACCATAAAACAAATATGTCGAGCATCACCATCATTAGAAATAATTAATAGATAGATACCTGTTGAGAATTGAGTTCAAACCTAAACTTCTTGTTCCCATCATAGTTATCTTTGATTGCTTTCTTGAATATGTCTTAAGAAAGAGGTGAGAAATCACTTTGAATATGGAACTGCACCTGCACAAACATACTTCATTTAGAAAAGCTAATCTCATCAGAAAACATACTTCATTTAGAAAAGACACGAAACAGAAATTGCATAGACCCAAAATCAGATTGTACATATAGTCAAACGTTGTATAAAAAGATTACCTGTGCGGGGAATGGCCTTTTAGAACTCCAGAAAGCATCTGGTTCCAGATTCATTCCTCCGGCAGACGCTGCATTGTAGACACCATACATCAGTCTAAGGTCAAAATCATGCAAGAAGAGCTTCATTCCGGGCCTGACCTTTTCTACAAGCTCCTTTTTGGCTGCTGGCAAGCCAAACACTTTGTATCCGAAACACTCCTGCTTAGTTTCAGAATTACACATAAAAATCAACCCGGCAAACTTATTTTTGCCGCTGCCATCTAATTCATTGTTTTCTTCCTGGCCGCCTATTTTCTTCTTATTTAGATCAACCTTTGATACAGCAGGGTCTGCTGAACCGGCCTTGTGTTCGTTCTCCTTTACAACCGTCTGTTTCTTAACAGTCTTATCAGTAACATTAAATGGTGGTGCTGCCTCCTTTTCAGCTCCCCCAGCTACTTGGTGACCATCACGTGATCTCTTGTTGTTATATCCTTTCGCCATCTTTTTTACGAGATTTAACCAAATTTCACAGGAATGCAATATCGAGGGACAAAATTTTTAAAGTACTAACTTGTAAATTGTTAAAGTACTAACTTGTTTCAAATATGCAAGAAGATGACCGCAGAGCTAAATGGATCCACTTTGAACTTTTTCTTTGCTCAAATCGTAATTAAATGGCCTCCTTTAATATAATTCGATGAGGGTTCTACAATAGCTAGCCGACCCTTGATAATTTTTCTTTTGCTCAAATCCTAATTAAATGGGCCTCCTTTTATATAATTCATTGAGGGTTCTCGAATAGCTAGCCAACACTTAAATTCATTCGAATTTAAATTTCAAAAGGGGCCAAAAATTAAGTCGACCTCCAAATTCGACATGTTCAAGGATTATTAAATTTTGGTCTAATCACGTGTGGACGCAACCAAAACGCTAATTCCCATATAAATTAAGTTAAGTTGGTTCAGCAAATATTTTGGAACATAATTTATTATAATTTTTTTTATTATTGATATCCATAAACAAAGGTCGCATGAAGCCACAAGAAAAGGGTTGCATGTATTCATAGAGAAAGGGTGTAGATAGGATAGAGGAAGTAGCACAAAATGCCATAGAGAAGGCCATATATAGGACTTAGGTAGCCATATAAGATGTCACAGAAAAGACCACGTATCATGCCCATTAAGCTGCAGAGATTTTTATTGTGAGGCTGCAATAGTGTCCAACAGCCCTAACTTTGATGTGTACCAATTCACAGAAATAAGTACAAGCCCACATCCTTATCTTCTCACCAACTCGTTTTCTTTCGGCTTGCGGTACCTCAAACGATAGCACTCGGATGATGCTCAAGTTTTAATCGCAAACAGTGGAGGATAGATGCCAATTTATAGTTAATTCTCCATGCAAAGGGTCACAAGTATTGGGTGAGGAGGACTTGAAATATTATGAGGTTCACTTTTGAATTTGGAAGTGAAACATAAATTCAAATTGCTAATAAGTGTCGTGAAATTGAAGCTGACATAGTTACTTTATGAAATAAGTGTCACATAAAATAATAATGAGAGTGCCAAACACACTAATAATAACATTTCTTTTATTCATTTTTGAATTCTTTGATTCTCTTTATAATAAAAGAGAGCAATATAATAATAGGTAAAATTATAAAATTATAATATTTGTAAATATTACTTTATAATCATAAAGGGTAATGTAATAAAAAGTGAAGCTATAATTCCATTGGTATTTGTAAATGTTATTCTCATTGTCATAGTTGTTGGTCAAAGTTGTCATTGATGTCAATATAGCATTGTTGAAGGCTAAATCCTAATTGATGCCCCAATTTGCAAGAAGCCCTAACTTTGGGAAAACCCTAATCCTATTATGTTACCTAATGAATCCTTGAAACCCTAGCCCTAGATAAAGCGTGCCCTAGCACTCCTATTGATGAAACTATAGCTTGTCTTACTAGAGCCTTTGTACAATCATTAGCAAAAATAAACCCTTGTTTATAATGTTGCTCTAATCAAAACGTAAGAAAGCCATGAAACCCAAAGTATATTGATAAAACCCTAATCATAGCTCCATCAATCCCATATTTCCTAATTTACATTCATATTACCCTATACCTATTAGAACACCATTAACAATATCTTATCAATTAATCCTAATAAATCCCTAGCTCCTACTAAAAAAATTCAACATAGAGAAGGATCTTGGATGGGGTGTATGACCCAGATGAGAAAAGGAAAGCCAAAACATCAGCAGATGGTTGACTTGATCTGAAGGTCAACACACATGATTATGTGACAGGATTACCAGAAAATGTTACTACCGAAGAAATTGTAGAGGCATGATTAAAATATGGGATCATTAAGAGGATCTTGATACGAAAAAACGAGTGAAGATTTATATTGACAATAATAGTGGAAGGAAAAAAGGGCATGCACTTGTGACTTATTTGAAGGAGCCTTCAGTAGATTTTCCATTTCAAATTTTTGATGGAACTCCTTTACCTCCTAATGGAGAGAAGCTTATGTCAATTCTTGAGCAAAAGGGAGAGACATTTATTATTAAAAAAAAAAACAAAATAATCAAAAGAAAAAAATATTAAGTGAGTTGAATAATCTCCCCACATTGGCTACTAGAATGTGATATCAACAATTTAAATTCAAAAATTGGCTCCAACACCTTCAGCTAGCTTCCTCCACAGAGAGGAATGTCTTCATCACAAATTCGTATAAATTCAGGATAAGATACGTTATTTTGAGAAAAAATCTCGGTGAAGAAAAAAAAATAATTCAGTGTAGCATAAGGTATGTTCACATCTCATAAATTGACAGAAGGAAGGATACATCTAAAAGTTTCAGAACAGAGAAGAGAATCTATGCGATTTTGTGCAAAATTATTTTTAGAAATTGTTAGAAAACTTGCAAGAGTTTTCAACCTCTCGTTGATTCTTGAGGATTGTTGAGCGAATTTCAAAGACCTTTTTAAAAATAAAAATCACAGAACTCTAACCACAGGTTTGAACCTATTCGAACCCTCTACAAACCTATTTCTCTGCCTACAGACCTAGTCTTCTGAGGGCATATGAATTTGTTGAAGTTTTGTGACATGTTAAAGTAATTCAATTGCAGACCTAAATTTGTGACCTTGTTAAGTTCAATAATAGTAGAATATTTGTAGATGTTTGCAAACTTAGATGGATAATATATACATCATTCACAGATCTATGTGTGATTTTAGTTGTGGACATGTTCCTCTGTAAAGAACATTGATATGACTATCATTGCAAAACTACTTAGAACATATTACAAAGACTTGTGAAGATTTTGAGTATCCTTTTGGACTAAATTGTAGAGCTTTTATTTTAGATCTTTATTGAAGTAGCAATCTTGGATTCTTTTGTTATACATTTTAAGAGCATGAAGCTTGGATGATTGGTTAGGTCACTATTGAAGGCTTGTAGGAGAACTGTTAAAGACACCTAGTTAAGAAATTGGTTGACCTCATGATACATTGATGAAACCCTAAAAATTATTCTAGAAGAAATTGCTTGGTATGGTGAAGAGTTTGGGGGTACCTTTTACAGTGGAAAAAGTTTTCCTTGATGAACTAATAGATTGTTGAATATTGGCATTATATTTCATTATGATAGCATGTTTTTTCCTTGATGGTAACCCACATGCAAAAGAAGACATATAGGGGTTCTAGAGAAGCACAGTGGTTTAGCAGAAGATGGATAGCATACATATTTAAGGAACTATACACAAGTTTGTTTAGGAAAAGTCGCGTATACATGCAGAAAAGAAGAAGCAAAGTAGCATATGTGTTTGCGCACTAAATGTATGATACCAGGGGTCCTTAGCATGGTTTTAGCCCACAATATTGAGCATTGTGTCATCTGTTTGGTTCCATCCAAGAATACCATCAGCGCTTATGTGGTTTTGGCTCATGGCATTGGTTAAGGCTCAAACTATATAAGGAGAAGAGGATCATAGTGCAAAGAGGTGCATGTGTGTGGATATTTAATGGATACTTCATTTTGAAGTATATCTGCATGGAATGGGTACAGTTGATTGATAGATCTGAAATAATTATGCACCTATGGATACAATGATGGATCAAGATCTCTAGACCTGAAATGACTATGTATTTGCATGATCTGTTTGTGAGATGTCTAGATCTATGATTTGGTGCATGTTTTTTGAAGTGAAGGGTATGATCTATGTAAGTGTATTGATCTGAAATTTTATGTGCTTGCGAATATTTACAGATCTATATGCTGGTTCGTCACGGTGAAAGCGCATATACACGCGGGTTCGTTTCAGCAAAATCACGTATGTAAATTAAGGTTTTTCTGAAGATTTCTAAAGAGAATCTCTGATATTTTTTTCTATATTCATGTTGTCTGTCAATAAAGTCTTCATATAGATCTGTGTTGTTTGAATAATGTATATGTTGCTAGTTGATTTGGTATAAATATGATTACTGATTAGGTGATTGAATATGATGGATGTTGCTGACTAAATAAGGGTTCTGTAAATATGAAAAAGTATGGCTGAATGTCTCAGATCTATTCTGAGTCTGATTAGATTCCTAAATTCAGTATACACAGATATATATGCAGGTTCGTCCACAAGAAAGCACATATATATGCAGGTTCCAATAAGTGAAGTAGCGTATACATTTTTTTTTAATGATCATGGTTGCTATTGATTCTTCATGTTAATTCATAATTCTAGGTATATTACTGTGATCTAGTTACTGTGATCTCGTTGTTATATTTAAATATTGGTTTATGGCTATTGGTGATGATCTACAAAATGAGTTATGTTGAAGTTGTTGGATCCAATGTGAAAATATATGAAATGTGGTCTGCAGTGGTTCTGAGGGTAGAATCCTTTAACATAGAAGTTAAAGCTTCCTACGAGTAGAAGCTGGAAACCTATTCAAGGGGTTTGTAGCTCCCTTCCAGTAGTAGCTGGTAAAAGAGATCATGAGCTTGGAGCTCCCTTGCAATAGTAGCTGGAGAACAAGAGAAGGTTACAACCTTTTTCAGGTGGGTGTCTGTGTACTGATATGAGTCTTCATCAGTACAAAACTATAAGCAATGTTCTATATAATAATTATTGAAGACAGAGATGACAACAAAAGTGGTTGTCTCCCGACTTGGGTTTACACCTTAAATATTGGTGTTCATGTGTGATTCCCTTGTGTGATGATTTATTCTGTTAATACTACACATTTTTACTGCTTAAATATCTAATGCATAATTGATGAATTGGGCTAAGTAATGTTTCTAAATACTTATCTGAAGATTAAGTTATTTGGGTATACACAATTTTCTCTTAGGATAGTTGTGTACATATTCTTGTTGGGCTAATCAAAGTCGTGTATAAAAATTAGTAAAAGATTGTAATTCTTGTAAATACTGATTAACCCCCCCCCCCCCCTCCCCACCCCACCTCCCCACCCACATATTTTTCCCAACAATTGGTATCAAATCCAAGTTATTCTGGAGAATCTTAATTGCTATAAGGAAGATAACCTAAGATTATCAATCAAGATTGAACAACATCTATCAGACCACCATTCTTCAATGGAAACAATTTAATCTTCTAGAGGACAAGAATAAGATCCTGTCTTTAGTCTCTTCGAGCATATGTTTGGGCAATTGTTGAAGAAGGTTTGAAATATCTAGCCGCAATTCCAACATATCCAGCAGGAGGGAATAACTATGAAACCAATGCAAAAGTCATCAATGCATTATTGGGAAGTTTGATTGAATCAGAAATTTTCAAAGTTTGGAAGTTAAATACATCAAAGTATATACGGGACAAAATCATTCTGATATATGAAGGTGATGCCAAGGTAAAAAGTTCTAAACTCCAAACACTCATAATTCAATATGAAAATCTAAGAATGCATAATTATGAAAGTATTGCTAGTTTATTTTTACGTCTAGATGAGATCATAAATCGTATGAGATATCTGGGTGAATTCATAAGTGACACCGATCTATTAGAGAAATTATTAGGATATCTGAATCCTAAATTCAAGTCAAAAGTGTCTGCTATTGAAGAAAAGAAGGATCTATAGACTCTTACTATCATTCAACTTCATGGGATCCTGACTACGTGTGAAATGAGGAATGGAGGACCATCTGAAGTCAAAGAATCTACTTTTAGAGCTAATACAAAAGGCAAGGACAAGGAAGAAAAAAAGGAATCAGGGTATGTATCAGAAGAAGATGTGGTAAATTTTGTAAAGAAACTTCAACATGACACTGGAAGGTTTTGGGGTAAGCTTTCCTTCAAACTTTTTTCTTGTGCAAGATTTGTTCATTACACTGCTAAATGTCCTCATAAATATAATCATGAAAAGGGAACGAATTTAGCAAAAGGTAATAGGAGACGATTTTTCAATAGAAAAATGTTACTATACTCATGAAGATAGTGATGATCGATCAAATAGTGAAGAAGGATAATTTGATCAAGATATTAGACTACTCATGGCATTTGAAAAAGAAACTAGTGAGGCTAAAGATAGTTTTATGGAAGCTTTAGAAGAAAATTATTTTCTTGAAGCAATCAATCAACTCAAAATATGCTTGGAACAGAAAAAAATAACCATAGATACTCTAAAAAATCAACACATAGAAAAGGAGAAGCACAATGAGGAATTCGAATGTGAAATAGTAAGTCTAAGAAAGAAAATTGAGAAAGTAAAAAATTTAAATATTTGATTTTCTAAAGGATATGAAACCTTCGATGAAATTATGAAGTCTTAACGCTCTCCTCTTGTGAAGACAGGTCTTGGATACTTCAGTGAACCTTCTCACTCAGAAAATTCTTTAGCTACAAGCTATCTAAGTGTAAAAAAAGCTAGCCAGCAAATCTTCGTCACTCAACAAAAGAAAAAAGGCAATGTCCAGGTAAAGCATGGCCACTCAAATTCCAGGATGAACCAAAAAAAAATATCAGTCAAAAGGTAAACACTAATAAAAGGTTATATGATCGCATAAATCTCTTCTTTACTGGACAATGTTTCTCATGTCATAATTTTGGTCACAAAGTTGTTCAATGTGTTGCATACAAAACCATTATGACCAGAGAAGCAGGAAAGAAAAAAAATGAGATAGAAATAAAGAAGAATATGTTAGCCATCAGTAAATTTTGTTTCGGCAAATGATGGCTAAAACAAGTCTTTAGTCTTCAAGGAACAAATTTCCTGCAAAATTTGTGACTTCTTGTAGCCTATTTGTGTCCCTTGTCCAAAAAAGGTCCATTTCCCTGATATTTTCACTTCAAAACCTCCAAAATCCTGTTGTTCCTGAAGAAAGAACTGTTTCCTAAAGGTTCCATTTTCATCATTTCATTCCTCCCATTTTTCATCTTCATAAAAGCCCCCTTTCCTCTCTCATTTATCATTATTTTCCTCAAAAAATCCCTTTTTTTTCCTTCTCCTCACCCTTCATTTCCCTAAGAAAAATTCAAAAAATGCCTTTTAAACTCATAAAAAATCTTTTTTTATGGTTTCAAACACCCTATTTTGCTTATCGAAATCTCAAAAAACCCTTAAAAACCCTTCTTTTGGCCTAAAAAACTCCCTTTTTATAACACAGACTTTAAGCCCCAGAGGGCTTAAAAACTCCAGCTCTTATCCAGCATATGACCAAACCCCATGACTTGGCACTTAAATTCTTTACTCTAGCGCCTTTTTCTCCACCTCGGGTCTTTAAGCCCCTGAGGGCTTAAAAACTCCAGCTCTTATCCGTCATATGACCAAACCCCATGACCTGGCACTTAAATTCTTTACTCTAGCACCTTTTTCTCCACCTCGAGTCACCTTATTCCCTCCATGAAACTGCACCTTCCCTTTCATGTTAGCCCCCGTCCCTTACCTTTATATTTTTTACCTCCCACGCCTCTTACAAAATGTGTTTTTATTTATGTTTTCCCCGCCATGCTTATCAAATCATGGAGCAATACTAGCCATAGATCATAGGCCTCAAGCCTTTATCTAACGGCCCTCGTTTTTCCCCTTTCACTCTCCGATCACCCGACCAGTATCTATCCATCCAACCTCTGCACTGATCCTCACCATTGATCTATATGATCTAATAGCCCCAATCAAACCCACATCTTTAACCCTGCCCGTTAAAATTTCACCCCACGACAAAATAACACACGTCACCGCTGGGACCCACCTCTCATTACCTAGCCACTGCACCCAATCATTCCTTGCCACTTGGATCCCACTAAAACCTCGCCCACGAACCTTTCCCATCGCGCTCTTCTCCACACCATTGGATCTGACCCTTCTCATCCAACGGTCAACATCTCGTAACACATAAATTTTTTCCGTCGGGGTTTAACGATCCAAAATCATGCAAGACCGCTAGTTTTGCAAAATCCACGAGTCCCCTTTTGATTGGATCACATTCCGTCTAGGCAAAACCCTTTACCACCTGAAAGTCGCGTGAAAATCGCTAACAATTTTCACAAAACCACCAAGCCATTTTTTCATGCCAAATATAGTTTAAATCTTGTTTTCACATGTTTTTTACATAAAACATCCCCATACATGCATTCCCTCTGCCCCGCTTCTCCATCCGCCTCCGCTCGACCTCTGTAAGTAGTTTGTCTAATACTTGCAGGGTTTTATAACATGTTTTGTGGTTTTTTGTAGGTTCTATTGCGGTTTTGGGGCTGGAAGCCCTCCTTTAGTCCATAAAAGGACGGGGCTAGAAGGTGACAACCTTTGTGGTCCAAACTGAGGCCAAATCACGAAGAAAAGGATTTTTCGGGTTTCATCTCATGGTTTGATCAGTGCTTTGTGAGCACTAGTGATACAATTGAACCGTCAAACGCACTAAAAGGCACCTGTACATAGCAAAGAAGAAAGAAGAGTAAAGATGAAGCTTGAAGATAAAGGTTAAAGTAAAAAATCCTGGATATTAAATGGCTTAAGCAAATATTTAAAGACTAATACAAAGGATTAAAGGGAAATTCAACGAATAATCAAAGTGAAAAGGGTTAATTCATAAGATTGAAGGATTAAAGGTTTAATCCTACAGTTTTAATATAAAAACACAGTTTAAAGGTGAATTTAGCCAACAGAAAGGGTTTAAAGGCTCTGAAGATGATTATAATGGCCCAAAAGAAATATCAAGGCCTAATCAAGGTTTAAAAGTGATAAATTATGACAGATCAGCACGAGGAAGGCTTTAAGTGCTAAATCACCAAAGAAATTACTCCTCCAAAGATCAGAAACGCCACCTACAGTTTTATTTTCCTCAAAAGACTACAAAGTGAATGGACAGTCCGAGATATTTGCCAAAGATAGCTCAGAATTAATTTCCAGCCTTCCAAATGCCTCCAAAGTCAACAAAAGTGACTGAAGTAGATAAAAGTTAATGTGAAAATTGATTAAAACAGAGTTAAAACATCTGAAAACCTCTCCATTTGGCCCCCAAAGGAAAAGAAGCATCTACTCTGTATTAATTTAACAATTAAACCTTCCTATCAATCCAACTCCTCAATTCAGCTATAAATATCAGGTGAGGAATACAATATTAGAGGTTGGTCTTTGAATACTCATTGAATGTAAAGAGCTATTGAGGTTATTGAAGCTCTTTTTCTAATTGAAGAAAAATTGGTTGAGAAGAGAAATTTGATGTTGTAAAGACCCACTAGACTTGAATTTTGTAACTGGTTTGAACATCAAATATAAAAGTTGATTTATGGGATCCTGGTCTATGTCAATGGTGATGTTTCTCTTACTGTAATTGTTATTTTTCTCATGTTTTCCATACTGTCCATTTTCTTTGATAAAGAACAACAAATATAGGTTAGGATTTACTGCAAAGTACCCTAAATCTCACTGATAAGATTTATCTTTATGTTTTCTGTTAATTGTGTATTTGGGAATAATTTCAATAGAGTGTAACCAGTCAAGGAATGTTGGTGAGCTGAGTAAAAATTGAGATATTGTTTTTGAATTATATTTTCATTGCATGCCAAGTAAAATTAAACTAGGGAAGTCTATGGTTAGCCTTGTCCTCTAGTGTTTTCTCCAACAGCTGCTTTGAAAGTTTCCATTAGGAGTATGTCAAAAGCAGCATAGGTTCAAAGTCCTTACCTGATATTAGTTTACTTCTTATGTTCATCTTGAATGTTTTCCTTGAAATATGCTGAAAGAAGGCTAGGTTAAAAGTCCTTACTTGATCTTAGGCTATTATTTGTTTTATCTTTAATGTTTTCTATTGAGAGTATGCTGAAAGCATGCTAGATTCAAAGTTCTTACTTCATCTTAAGCTATTCTTTGTTTTCCTTTGGGTATGCTGAAAGCAAGCTAGGTTAAAAGTCCTCACTTGATCTTAATATAGACTTTGTTTTCTTATATGTCTACTTCATTCACTACACTTTAATGTTCCATCCCATAAATCTACTTAAAGAGATATTTTGACATAGATGACTTGCCCCAGAGACCACTCTTGAAACCTGTTGTCCAATTAAACCCTTTTTTGACTCCATATCCCAATGGATTGATATTTTTTCTTACCTATCCTATCAGCTGAACCATTTTCTACCTACTCACACCTTTACCCTCCAAAAGACTTCCTTCATTTTGATGAGGTTCATCCCAACAAAAAAAAAACAAAAACCTTGTACTTTATAACTAGCCTAAAATCATATCATAAGCCTTAAAGATCATATCTTTGAAAACACTTATATAGAGAGATCCCTCTCTGAATCTAGGAGGGCTATATCCTAAGATTCCATAGTGGTTTTGATGTAGGCTCTGCAGCATTTGTTCTTGCCAATCTTGCAAACTACGAAGACCTAACATACTGGCGACCATACTGGGGAGATTTATTGAGTAGTAGATAACTTCATAACTCAACGAACCCCAATTCCTAAATATATCAAGTGTCACCAAGACTAGTTATTATTGATTTTTGATGGTGAACGACAACCAAATCTTGGAAAAAAAGTAAAAATCCTTCACTTGGCGACTCCATTGGTATTCAATAGGCTTGCTGACTCCACTGGGAAATTCTGAGTGAATTACATCTTGTACATCCTTAAGACCTCAAAAAACCCAAAACATTTCAGATTGGTATTTAAATAAATAAATGGTGGTGGACCATGAAACATTTTACCTTCAAAAAGCTAAAAATTTCCACCTGGCGACTCCACAAGTTCCAAAGGACCAAATGACTCCACTGGTAGAAGAATATGAAATTGGTTGACAAGATACAATGACCTCTTTTCTGATTTACCAACATGGATCCAAGGATACAAAGAAGATATGCCCCAATGAGTAGAGATCATATCCCTAGATTCCCAAACAAAATGCCTCAAGTTGATTGGATGAAAAACATACCTATTTTTCAAGGTGAAGAGTTTGATGACCCTTTGTTACATATCATCAAATTTCATATACATGTATGGAGGTTAAAGGTAGAATAACATGAATAACGCGTTATGAAAATTTTCATGTTAAGATTAGAAGGAAAGGCAAGGGATTGGTATGAATGGTTGAGGATTGGTAGTTTGCTTTCTCCAAGAGACCTTCACATAATGTTTTATGATCATTATAAAGAAAATTCCCTGTATCTATCACTGGATGCAAGTTGTTGTAATCAATCTGACGCCCTCATAGAATACCTTATAGGCATTTATGAATATTTGAGAAATTGGCAGTCTGAAGATCTTATAGCAGCCATCTATAAATTCCATACTCAAGACAACTATCACAAAAACCTAGATGAATTAGCTGAGGAAGAAATTAATCAAGAAATAGAATAAAAACCCCAGGATCCAATTGGAAACATAAATAATGATTCATCATCCCTTATAGGTGAGGGTAATTTGAAATTGATGATCTAGAGCAACCCATACCTTTCCTTTATCAAACACAAGGTCAACCATTACAAGACCTATACAATGAAAAAAACATGTATGATGATCAAGACTTTATAGAAGATGACGAGGAAGGTTGTCAAGAAATTCCTGATTGCCTACCTATAACTTGGGTTTTACTGATAAGAGATATTTACAAACAAAATGAAAATACTAATAGTGAGTAGTGCTTTAAGGAAACAAGTAGACACTTAGAAAACGCAGAACTTGATGTCAAAGGAGAACTAGCACATATACGGACTCTCCCTCTATGTTACAACTCATTTCAGATTACACAAGAAAAGTGTCATCTTGATAATGTAGAAGAAACAACTTATGAAGCTTGTATTCAAATTGAGTATCATAAAAATCACGAGTTGTTTGAAACATAAGAATATCGGGAAATAGTAGAAAATCCTCAAATTTTTCCTGCAAGCATAAGTAAAGATACCCTAGAAGAGGCTCAAGAAGACATGTAGCCTCAAAACCAGTTAACACAAGAAAATGAGGAATGTTGTACTTCTATCTATGCTGAAAAAGAAATCCCTCCTTTGAAAGAATAAGTTCAATTGATCAAATACTAAACAACCAGCTAACCTCCAAACCTTCATCTAAACAATATAACTATCAACATAGTGCCTATCCCACATAACAACACAATGGCACTCAAGTCAAAGAGGATAGTATGGAAATTAATGTTAAATATGAAACTAGTCCTCTGTAGCATATGAGTTTTGATGGGTCATGTAGTAAAACTAGTGTAGGTGCAGGAATATGGCTTTACAATCTAGAAAATAATCATGTTGAAGTCCATTCATATAAATTGAATTTTTAGTGCACAAGTAACATAGCAGAGTATAAGGAACTCCTTTTAGGGCTGCACTTATTGAAGAAATTAAGAGCCCAGAGGATAACAGTTCATGGGAATGTAGAATTGGTAATTAGGTAAGTGAATGGGGAATATATTGTTAAGAATCCCAGACTTAGAGCCTATAAGTATGATGCCAGATATTTTTTAAAATCATTTCAAGAATTCCAAACTGCCCTTGTTCCTAAAAACAAAGTTAGTCTTGCCAATGTGTTGCCCCTTGTTGCTAGTACATGTCTGAGACCTTGTGAAAACAAACAATACATAATTCTTGAAAATTTAGGCCAACTGTCCCAAAAAATGAAAAGTACCCTCAAGTCTTTGGGGAAGAAAAACAAATAGAAGACTGTCCTACTAAGGATATATTATCTTTTCAAGAAAAAATTTCTCCCATTACTGATATAAATCTTTCATCCAAAGAACCTGCGTTTACATCAGAAGCAAGCATAGATTTAGAGAAAGAAGACATTTCACTGCTTGTTGATTTATAGGTGAACGATGATGATGTTTCCAAGGAACATACTGAAGATGCAATCCTCAAAGCTGATGTCTGAAAAGCAGATAATCTACCAATCATGGAGGGCCAAAAGGAAGAGAGTTCTCATATTTTCTTTGTTGATCCTATGGAAGAATATGTGGAGGTCCTAATTGGCTCAAGTTATCAAGCATGGATCCTTTGCAAGATCCAAATGCATAAAAATTTGTCACCTTTTGTGATATCCTTCTTTTTCAAGATTAATCTTCAATATGTACTATGGATACCCCTGACAAGAAGCCATAATTTATTTTCCTTTTTGTCACTACTCAACTGGCTATACTGGCACTATTGTATCATATAAAACATGTAAATATTTCAGAGTTATATTAGGTTATATAGGAAAGAAAATAAGCTCAGCCTTTGAGCATTTACTTAGTTTCTTGTTTTGTGCTTTGAAAAAAGAAAAAATTGAAAGAAAAATACAAAAACAATAGAAAAAGATAAAAAGAGGGCAGAAATAAAACAAGAAAGGTACAACCCCATACCAAAAAATAATAAAAATATGAAAGTGTGAAAGCTTAAATGCCACTACCAAAAAGAACAATGCTATTTAGTCATACAACCTAATCATGACTAGATAGATTTCAATTTACTGTTGATAGGTTAGTGAATCAGATTTGCAAAATTGTTTAATCTTTGCGTATCAATAGATTAGATTAGGATAAAAACAAATGGCTCTAATTAGACCAAAATCTAAACCAAATAAAAATAAAAGAATGGTTCTAATACACTGAAAACTTGAACCAGGTAGAGAAAAAAGACGACTCTAAACAGATCAAAATCTCTGTCATAACAAGAATGAAGGATGCTTGTAATTTTCATATCTTAACCCTTCACAGTTTTGTTTTAAATTTTCTACAAATAAATTCTATGTGTAGCTTGTACATACAGCCATAAACACCATAGCACATCAAATAGTCTAATCCTGATTTGACTGTGTTTAAATTTCCGTTTTAGAAAATAGAGGATAAAATCTGCCAGACAGTTTAATCCTGGTAGATAGTAGCTTAGGTAGAGAATTAATGAGTTCAACTGTTTAATCTAGACTCATGGAAGGAATAAGGGTAGATTTAGATCAATTTCTTGCTTTCAATAAAATAATAAAATGTTTATGTCAAAAGGTTTGCAAGTCCAAGTGCACCTTATGAAGAAAAAATGTCAGGAAAATAGGCTGTGTAGGTAGAATGTTTGGGAGAAATTTGTTTGCTGACATCAATTATTGATTATCTTTCTAAGAAGATTTATCAAAGAAGAAGAGGTTTTCAATGGATAATACACAGATCTACATCCTAGAGATCTATTTCTGAAGTTCTTGACACCTCCAAGGAGCTACCATCCCCAAGTGGAGCCATTGTTAGCCATGAGTAAATTTTGTTTTAGAAAATGATGGCTAAAACAAGTCTTTTGTCTTCAAGAAACAAATTTCCTGCAAAATTTGTGAATTCTTGCAGCCTCTTTGTCTCCCTTATAAAAAAAAGTCCATTTCCCTGATATTTTCACTTTAAAACCTCCAAAATTTTGTTGTTCCTGAAGAAATATCGGTTTCCTAAAGGTTCCATTTTCATCATTTCATTCCCCCCTTTTTTTTTCTTCATAAAAAGCCCCCTTTCCTCTCTCATTTATCCTTATTTTCCTCAAAAAATCCCTTTTTTCCTTCTCATGACCCTTCATTTCCCTAAAAACCTTCAAAAAATGCCTTTCAAACTCATAAAAAATCCTTTTTTTATGGCTTAAAACACCATATTTTACCTATTGGTACCTTAAAAAAACCCTTAAAAACCCTTCCTTTCGCCTAAAAAACTTCCTTTTTTGTAACACAGGCTTTAAGCCCATGAGGGCTTAAAAATTCCAGCTCTTAGCTACCTTTCAATATATACAGATTGCTTGGTGTTCTTGTTCCTTTTATTAAAGTCTTTCTTGTGTCAAGTTCACGAACCACAAACTCTTTTGATCTAAAGACAACTTCATTTCCTTGATCACACGTTTTAGTAACACCCAACAAGTTATTCTTTAATCCGTAAACATACATAGCATTGTTAGGTTTAACCTTTTCTTTTAGAAAAATAGATCCTTTCCCCTTAATGATAGCGAGAGAGTCATTTCCAAAAGTACATTCTTTTCCTTCTCTAATGCATTGTATGAAATAAGTTTATCATTATCAAATGTCATGTGTTTTTAACATACGCTATCCATTTACTATTTATTTTCTTCTCCTTCTACAAATAAAGCTATGCTACAACTTTCAAACTGTAAGTCCTTGTTTCTCCATACCTTGTAACAGATGGAAATCTATTCTTTTGGTTGAAGTTTCTCCTACATTAAGATTCTTCATGTCCAATGTTATTGCAAAATGAACATTCAATTTCACCTTGAAGAGGATAATTTTTTTTATAATTATTCTGTTAGGTCTCCATTGTTTGAAATATTGGCAAGGAAAAACTCTGCAGAGCCTACATCAAAACCACTTTAGAATCTTAGGATCTAGCCCTCCTACATTCAAAGAGGGATCTCTCTATATAAGTGTTTTCAAAGATATGATCCTTAAGGCTTATGATATGATTTTAGGCTAGTTATATAGTACAAGGGTTTTGTTTGTTTTGGTTGGGATAAACCTCATCAAAATGAAGGAAGTATTTTGAAGGGTAAAGTTGTGAGTAGGTACAAAATGGTTGAACTGATAGGATAGGTAAGAAACAATATCAATCCATTGGGCTATGGAGTCACAAAAGGGTTTAATTGGACAACAGGTTTCAAGAGTGGTCTATGGGGCAAGTCATATATGTCAAAAGATCTTTAAGTAGATTTATGGGATGGAACATTAAAGTATAGTGAAATAAGTAAACATATAAGAAAACAAAGTGTAGCTTAACATCAAGTAGGGAATTTTAACCTAGCCTGCTTTCAACATACCCAAAGGAAAACAAAGAATAGCTTAAGATCAAGTAAGAACTTTGAATCTAGCCTGCTTTCAGCATACCTTCAATAGAAAACATTAAATATAAAACAAATAATAGCCTAAGATCAAGTAAGGACTTTTAATCTAGCCTTCTTTTAGCGTATTCAAAGGAAAACATTCAAGATGAACATAAAAAGTAGCCTAAGATCAGGTAAGGAATTTGAACGTATCCTGCTTTTGACATACTCTTAAGGGAAACTTTCAAAACAGTTGTTGGAGAAAACACTAGAGGATAGGGCTAACCATAGACTTCCCTAGTTTAACTTTACTTAGCATACAATGAAAATATCATTCAAAAACAATATCTCAATTTTTACTCAGTAAGACATGGGCTCACCAACATTCCTTGACTGGTTACACTCTATTGAAATCATTCCCAAATACACAATTAATAGAAAACATAAAGATAAAGCTTATCAGTGAGATTTAGGGTACTTTGTTGTAAATCCTAATCTATATTTGTTGTTCTTTATCAGATAAATTGGATAGTATTGAAAACATGAGAAAAATAAAAATTACATTAAGAAAAACATCACCATTGACATAGACTAGGATCCCATAAATCAACTTGTATATTTGATGTTCAAACAAGTTACAAAATTCAAGTCTAGTGGGTCTTTACAGCGTCAAAACTCTCTTCTCAACCTATCTTTCTTCAATTACAAACAGAGCTTTATAAGCCTCAATAGCTATTTACACTCAATGAATATTCAAAGACCAATCCCTAATAATGTACCCCTGACATGATATTTATAGATGAATTGAGGAGGTGGAGTGATAGGAAGGTTTAATTGTTAAATTAATACAGAGTAAATGCTTCTTGGCCTTTCGGGGCCAAATGGAGAAGTTTTCAGATGTTTTAACTCTATTTTAATCAATTTTACATTAACTTTTATCTACTGCAGTCACTTTTGCTGACTTTGGAGGCTTTTGGTAGGATGGAAATTAATTCTGAGCTGTCTTTGGAAAATATCTCTGACTGTGCATTCACTTTGTAGTCTCTTGAGGAAAATAAAAAAGTAGGTTGCATTTCTGATCTTTGGAGGAGTAATTTCTTTGATGATTTAGCACTTAAATTCCTCCTCCTCTGATCTGTCATAATTTATCACTTTTAAACCTTGATTAGGCCTTGATATTGCTTTTGGTCCTTTGTAATCATCTTCAGAGCCTCTAAACCCTTTATGTTGGCTACATTCACCTTTAAACTGTGTTTTAACTTTAAAAATGTAGGATTAAACCTTTAATCCTTCAATCTTATGAATTGACCCTTTTCACTTTGATTATTCGCTGACTTTCCCTTTACTCCTGTGTATTCATCTTTAAATATTTAGTTAAGCAATTTAATCTCCAGGCTTTTTGACTTTAACCTTTATCTTCAAGCTTTATCTTTACTGTTCTTTATTCTTTGCTATGTACAGGTGGCTTTTAGTGCATTGGAGGGTTCAATTGTGTAAGCAGTGCTCACAAAGCACTGATCAAAGCATGAGATGAAATGTGGTAGCTCCGTTTCTTCATGATTTGGCCTCAGTTTGGACCACAAAGGTCGTCACCTTCTGGCCCAATCCTTTTATGGACTGTAGGAGGGCTTTTGGCCCCAAAACCACCATAGAACCTGCAAAAAACTACAAAACATGTTATAAAAAGCTCCATGTATTGGAAAAACTGCTTACAGAGGTCGGGCGGAGACAGAGGGAGAAGAGAGGCAGAGGGAATGCATGTATGGAGATGTTTTATGTAAAAAACACGTGAAATCAGGATTTAAACTATATTTGGCACGAAAAAATGGCTTGGTGGTTTTGTGAAAATCATCAGCAGTTTTCACGTGACTTTTAGGTGGTAAGCGATTTTTCCTAGAGGGAACACAATCCAATCAAAAGGGGACGCGTGGATTTTTCAATACCAATAGTATCATGAGATTTTGGATCATTAAACACTGGCGGAAAAAGTTATGCGAAACGAGATGTTGACCGTTGGATGAGAAGGGTCAGATCCAAGGGTGGGGAGAAGAGTGCGATGGGAAAGGTGCGTGGGCAAGGTTTTAGTGGGAGCCAGGTGGAAAGCAATGATTGGGTGCGGTGCCTGGGCAATGGGAGGTGGGTCCTGGCAGTGATGTGTGTTATTTTTTTGTGGGGTGAAATTTTAACAGGTGGGGTTAGAGATGCGGGTTTGATCGAGGCCGTTAGATCATACACATCAATGGTGAGGATGGGTGTAGAGGGTGGATGGATAGATACTTGTCAGGCGATCAGAGCATGAAAAGGGAAACACGAGGGCTGCCAGATCAAGGCTTGAGGCCTATGATCTGTGGCTAGGATTGTTCCATGATTTGATAAGTATGGTAGGGAAAACATAAAGAAAAATGCATTTTGTAAGAGGCGTGGGGGGTAAAAAATATAAAGGTAAGGGATGGGGGCTAAGATGAAAGGGAAGGTGCAGTTTCATGGGGGGAATAAGGTGACCCAAGGTTGAGAAAAATGGGCTAGAGCGAAGAATTTAAGCGCCAGGTCACGGGGCTTGGTCATATGATGGATAAGAGCTGGAGTTTTTAAGCCCTCAGGAGCTTAAATCATGTTTTATAAAAAAGGGAGTTTTTTAGGCAAAAAGAAGGGTTTTTTGAGGTTTCAATAGGCAAAATAGGGTGCTTTAAACCATAAAAAAGGATTTTTTATGAGTTTAAAAGGAATTTTTGAAGGTTTTTTAGGGAAATGAAGGATGAAGAGAAGGAAAAAAATGGATTTTTCGAGGAAAATAAGGATAAATGAGAGAGAAAAGGGGGATTTTTATGAAGATGAAAAAAGGGGGGAATGAAATGATGAAAATGGAACCTTTAGGAAACAGTTCTTTCTTTAGGAACAACAGGAATTTAGAGGTTTTGAAGTGAAAATATCAGGGAAATGGACTTTTTTTGGACAAGGGACACAAAGAGGCTGCAAGAAGTCACAAATTTTGCAGGAAATTTGTTTCTTGAAGACTAAAGACTTGTTTTAGCCATCATTTGCTGAAACAAAATTTACTCATGGCTATAGTGGCTCCACTTGGGGATGGCAGTTCCTTGGAGGTGTCAAGAGCTTTAGAAATCGATCTATGGGATGTAGACCTGTGCCTTATCCATTGACAATCTCTTATTCTTTGATCATGCTGCTTAGAAAGATGATTAGTACTTTATGTTAGAAAACTAATTTCTCCTAAACATTCTACCTAGACAGCCTATTTTCCTAACATTTTTTCTTCATACGGTGCACTTGGACTTGCAAACCTTTTGACATCAACATTTAATTCTTTTATTGAAAGAAGGAAACTGATCTAAATCTACCATTATTTCTTCCAAGAGTTTAGATTAAACAGTTGAACTCATTAATTCTCTACCTAAACTACTATCTGCCAGGATTAAACTGTCTGGCAAATTTTATCCTCTATTTTATAAAACATAAATTTAAACACAGTCAAATCGGGATTAGACTGTCTGATTTTCTATGGTGTCTATGGTTGTATGTACAAGCTGCACATAGACTTTATTTGCAGAAAATTTAAAACAAAACTGTGAAGGCTTAAGATATGAAAATTACAAGCATCCTTCATTCTTCTTCTGACCCAGATTTTGATCTATTTAGAGTCATATTTTTTCTCTACCTGGTTCAAGTTTTCAGTGTATTAGAAACATTCTTTTCTTTTTCTTTGGCTCATATTTTGGTCTGATTAGAGCCATTTCTTTTTATCCTAATCTAATCTACTGATAAGCCAAGATTAAAAAATTTGGCAAATCTGATTCACTAACCTATCAACAGTAAATTGAAATCTATTTAGTCATGATTGGTTGTTTGACTAAATAATAGTGTTCTTTTTGGTAGTGGCATTTAAGCTTGCACACTTTTAGATTTTTATTCTTTTTTGGTATTGGGTTGTACCTTTCTTGTTTTATTTCTGCCCTCTTTTTCTCTTTTTCTCTTTTTTTGTATTTTTATTTCAAAAGTTTTTTTTTTCAAAGAGAAAAACAAGAAACTAACTAAATTCTCAAAGGCTGAGATTATTTTATTTCCTAACCTAATCTAACACTAAAATATTTACATGTTTTATATGATACAATAGTGCCACTATAGCCAATTGAGAAGTGACAAAAAGGAAAAGAGATTGAGGCTGCTTATCAAGGGTATCCACAGTACATATTGAAGATAAATCTTCAAAACCAAGGCTATGATAGAAGGTGACAAATTTTTATGCATTTGGCTCTTGCAAAGGATCCATGCTTGATAAATTGAGCCAATTAGGATCTCCACATATTCTTTCATAAAATCAACAAAGAAAATATGAGAAGTCTCTTCTTTTTGGCCCTCCATGATTGGTAGATTATCTACTTTTAAGACATTAGCTTTGAGGACTGCATCTTCAGTATGTTCCTTCGAAACATCATCATCCTTCACTTGTAAATCAACAAGCAGTGAAATGTCCTCTTTCTCTAAATCTATGCTTGCTTCTGATGTAAACTCAGGTTCTCTGGATGATAGATTTATATCAGCAATGTGAGAAGGTTTTTCTTGAAAAGATAATATATCATTAGTAGGATAGTCTTCTATTTGTTTTTCTTCCCCAAATACTTTCCAGTACTTTTCATTGTTTGGGATAGCTGGTCTGAATTTTTCTTTAATTATGTATTGTTTGTTTTCACAAGGTCTCAGACATGTACTAGCAACAAGGGCTAACACATTGGCAAGACTGACTTGGTTTTTAGGAACAAGGGCAAGTTGGAATTATTCAAATGATTTTAAAAAATCCCTGGCATCATCCTTATAGGCTCTAAGTCTGGGATTTTTAACAATATATTCCCCATTCACTTTCCTAATTACCAATTCTGCATTCCCATGAACTGTTATCCTCTGGGCTCTTAATTTATTCAATAAGTGCAGCCCTAAAAGGGGTGCCTCATACTTTGCTATGTTAGTTGTGCATTGAAAATTCAATTTTTATGAATGGCCTTAAACATGATTGTTTTCTAGATTGTAAAGCCATATTCCTACACCTGCACTAGTTTTACTACATGACCCATCAAAACTCATATGCCACAAAGGACTAGTTTCAGATTTAACATTAATTTCCCTACTATCCTCTTCGCCTTGAGTGCCATTGTGTTGTTCTGTGGGATAGGAACTATGTTGATGGTTATCTTATTTAGATGAAGGTTTGGAGGGTAGCTACTTATTTAGTATTTGATCAATTTCTTCTTCTGTCAAAGGAGGGATTTCTTTTTCAGCATAGATAGAAGTACAACAGTCCTCATTTTCTTGTGTTAACTGGATTTGAGGCTGGATGTCTTGTTGAGCCTCTTCTAGGGGATATTTACTTGTGCTTGCAGGAAAAATTTGAGGATTTTCTACTGTTTCATGATATTCTTTTGTTTTAAGCAACTCCTCATGATTTTTATGATACTCAGTTTTAATACAAGGTTCACGAGTTGTTTCTTCTACATTATCAAGATGCCACTTTTCTTGTGTAATATGAAATGAGTTGTAACATAGAGGTAGAGTCCCTATATGTGCTAGTTCTCCTTTCACATCCAGTTCTGCGTTTTCTAAGTGTCTACTTGTTTCCTTAAAGCACTGCTCACTATTAGTATTTTCATTTTATTTGCAAAGATATCTTAACAGTAAAACCCAAGTTATAGGTAGGCATTCAGGAATTTATTGACCACCTTCCTCATCATCTTCTATAAATTCTTGATCATCATACATGTTTTTCTCATTTTCTAGGTCTTGTGGTGGTTGAGATTGTGTTTGATCAGGGAAAGGTATGGGCTTCTCTAGATCATCAATATTCAAATAAACCTCACCTAGAAGGGAGGATGAATCATTATTTATGTTTCCAATTGGATCCTAAGGTTTTTCTTGTATTTCTTGATTATTTTCTTCCTTAGCTAATTCATCTAGCTTTTTATGATAGTTGTCTTGAGTATGGAATTCATAGATGGCTGCTATAAGATCTTCAAACTGCCAATTTCTCAAATATTCATAAATGCCTTCAAGGTATTCTATGAGGGCCTCAAATTGATTACAACAACTTGCATCCAATGATAGATACGGGAACTTTTCTTTATAATGATCATAAAACATTATGTGGAGGTCTCTTAGAGAAAAAAAACTACCAGTCCTCAACCATTCATACCAATCCCTTGCCTTTCCTTCTAATGTTAACATGAACATTTTCATCAGGCAGTATTCATGCCATTCTACCTTTAACCTCCATACATGTATATGAAATTTGATGAGATGTAACAAAGGGTCATCAAACTCTTCACCTTGAAAACTAGGCATGTTTTTCATCCAATCTATTTGAGGAATTTTGTGTGGGAATCCAGGGATATGATCTCTACTCATCGGGGAATATCTTCTTTGTATCCTTGGATCCATGTTGGTAAATTAGAAAAGAGGTCACTGTATCTTGTCAACCAATTTCGGAGTCTTCTACCAGTGGAGTCATTTGGTCTTTTGGAAGTTCTGGAGTCGCCGGGTGGAAATTTTTAGCTTTTTGAAGGTAAAATGTTTTATGGTCCACCACCATTTATTTATTTAAATACCAATCTGAAATGTTCTAGGTTTTTTGAGGTCTTAAGGATGTAAAAGATTTAATTCACTCAGAATTTCTCAGTGGAGTTTCAGGATAAACCATTGGCGTCAGCAAGCCTATTGAATACTAATGGAGTCGCCAGGTGAAGGATTTGTACTTGTTTTTCAAGGTTTGGTTATTGTTCACCATCAACAATCAATAATAACTAGTCTTGGTGACACTTGATTTATTTAGGAATAGGGGTTTTTTGAGTTGTGAAGTTATCTATTACTCAATAAATCTCCCCAGTATGGTTGCCAGTATGTAGGTCTCCGTAGTTTTCAAGATTAGCAAGAACAAATGCTGCAGAGCCTACATCAAAACCACTTTGGAATCTTAGGATCTAGCCCCCCTAGATTCAGAGAGGGATCTCTCTATATAAGTGTTTTCAAATATATGATCTTTAAGGCTTATGATATGATTTTAGGCTAGTTATAAAGTACAAGGGTTTTGTTTGTCTTGGTTGGGATGAACCTCCTCAAAATGAAGGAAGTATTTTGAAGGGTAAAGGTGTGAGTAGGTATAAAATGGTTCAGCTAATAGGATAGGTAAAAAATAGTATCAATCCATTGGGCTATGGAGTCACAAAAGGGTTTAATTGGACAAAAGGTTTCAAGAGTGGTCTATGGGGCAAGTCATCTATGTAGAAAGATCTCTTTAAGTAGATTTATGGGATGGACCATTAGAGTGTAGTGAAAGAAGTAAACATATAAGAAAACAAAGTGTAGCTTAAGATCAAGTAAGGAATTTTAACCTAGCCCGCTTTCAACATACCCAAAGGAAAACAAATAATAGATTAAGATCAAGTAATAATTTTTAATGTAGCCTGCTTTCAGCATACTCTCAATAGAAAACATTATAGATAAAATAAATAATACCCTAATATCAAGTAATGACTTTTAAACTAGCCTTATTTTAGCATATTCAAAGTAAAACATTCAAGATGAACATAAAAAGTAGCCTAAGACCAGGTAAGGACTTTGAACCTATCCTCCTTTTGACATACTCTTAAGGGAAACTTTCAAAATAGTTGTTGGAGAAAACACTAGAGGAAAGGGCTAACCATAGACTTCCCTAGTTTAACTTTACTTAACATGCAATGAAAATATCATTCAAAAAACAAATCTCAATTTTTACTCAGCAAGACATGGGCTCAACCAACATTCCTTGACTGGTTACACTCTATTGAAATCATTCCCAAATACACAAATAGTAGAAAACATAAAGATAAAGCTTATCAGTGAGATTTAGGGTACTTTGCAGTAAATCCTAATCTATATTTGTTGTTCTTTATCAGAGAAAATGGATAGTATGGAAAACATGAGAAAAATAACAACTATAGTAGGAAAAACATCACCATTAACATAGATCAGGATCCCATAAATCAGCTTGTGCATTTGATGTTAAAAACAGTTACAAACTTCAAGTCCAGTGGGTCTTGACAGCTTCAAAACTCTCTTCTCAGCCTATCTTTCTTCAATTACAAACAGAGCTTCAGCCACCTCAATAGCTATTTATATTTAATGAGTATTCAAAGACCAACCCATAATACTATACTCCTCATATGATATTTAGAGATGAATTGAGGAGGTGGAGTGATAGGAAGGTTTAATTCTTCAATTAATACAGAGTAAATGCTTCTCGGCCTTTGGGGGCCAAATGGAGAAGTTTTCAGATGTTTTAACTCTATTTTAATCAATTTTACATTAACTTTTATCTACTTCAGTCACTTTTGTTGACTTTTGAGGCTTTTGGTAGGCTTGCAATTAATTTTGAGCTATCTTTGGGAAATATCTTTGATTGTGCATTTATTTTGTAGTCTTTTGAGGAAAATAAAACTGTAGGTGGCATTTCTGATCTTTGGAGGAGTAATTTCTTTGGTGATTTAGCACTTAAATCCTTCCTCTTGCTGATCTGTCATAATTTATCACTTTTAGACCCTGATTAGGCCTTGATATTGCTTTTGCGCCTTTATATTCATCTTCGGAGCCTTTAAACCCTTTCTGCTGGTTACATTCACCTTTAAACTCTATGTTTACCTAAAAACTGTAGGATTAAACCTTTAATCCTTCAATCTTATGAATTAACCCTTTTCACTTTGATTATTTGCTGACTTTCCCTTTAATCCTCTATATTAATCTTTAAATCTTTGGTTAATTCATTTAATCTCCAGAATTTTTGACTTTAACCTTTATCTTAAAGCTTTATCTTTACTGTTATTTCTTCTTTGCTATGTACATGTGGCTTTTACTGTGTTGGATGGTTCAATTGTATAACCAGTGCTCACAAAGCACTGATCAAACCTTGAGATGAAACCTGGCAGCTCCTTTTCTTCGTGATTTTGCCTCAGCTTGGACCACGAAGGTCATCACCTTCTGGCCCCATCCTTTTATGGACTGTAAGATGGTTTTCGGCCCCAAAACTGCCATAGAACCTGCAAAAAACCACAAAACATCTTATAAAACCCTGTGTGTATTGTACAAACTACTTACAGAGGTCGGTCGGAGGCAGAGGGATTAGCGAGGTAGAGGGAATGCATGTATGGGGATGCTTTATGTAAAAAACACGTGAAAGTAGGATTTAAACTGTATTTGGCCCAAAAAAATGGCTTGGTGGTTTTGTGAAAACCGTTAGCGGTTTTCACGCGAATTTTAGGTGCTAAATGGTTTTTCCTGGGGGGAACGCGATCCAAAAAAAAGGGGATGCGTGGCTTTTTCAAAGCCAGTTGTTTCACGTGATTTTGGATCGTTAAACCCCAGTGGAAAAAGTTATGCAAAACAAGATGTTGACTGTTGGATGACAAGGGTTAGATCCAACGGTGGAGAGAAGAGTGCGATGGGAAATATGCGTGGGCGAGGTTTTAGTGGGAGCCAAGTGGCAAGCAATGATTGGGTGAGGTGGCTGGGTAATGGGAGGTGGGTCCCGACGGTGACGTGTGTTATTTTTTCGTGGGGTGAAATTTTAACAGGTGAGGTTCGAGATGCGGGTTTGATCGGGGCAATTGATCATATAGATCAACGGTGAGGATTGGCGCAGAGGGTGGATGGATAGATACTGGTCGAGCGATCGGAGAGTGAAAGGGGAAACATGATGGCCGTTAGATCAAGGCTTGAGGCCTATGATCTACGGCTAGGATTGCTCCACGATTTGATAAGCATGGCAGGGAAAACATAAAGAAAAACGCATTTTGTAAGAGGCATGTGGGGTAAAAAACACAAAGGTAAGGGACAGGGGCTAAGATGAAAGGGAAGGTGCGGTTTCATGCGGGGGATAAGGTAACCCGAGTGGAGAAAAAGGGGCTAGAGCAAAAAATTTAAGCGCCAGGTCACGGGGATTGGCCATATGACGGAGAGCAATGTTATCTAGAAAATTCTACAGAAAAATAGTTATGGCATAGAATATTGGGACATTTGAGCTTTTCTCAAATACGCAAATCAAGAAGGCTCAAAGCTATTCATGATCTACCCAACATCACTCTACCCGAAAGTACCATATGCAAATCACGCCAATTCGGTAAGCAAACCATGGTGCCATTTAATGCCAAAGAAGGACTAGAAAGGAAGCCTCTTGAACTTATACATACTGATTTATGTGGTCATTTAAGGAAAAATTCACCTCGTGGAGAAAAATACTATATCCTATTCATTGATGACTTTTCTAGAATGTGATGGATCGGTTTATTGAAACATAAAGATGAAGCATTTGAAAATTTTAAGGTCTTCAAAGATTTAGTTCAAAAGGAATAGATCTAAAAATAAAATTTCTTATATATGATCGAGGAGGAGAATACATATCAGGTGAATTATTTGATTTCTATGAGCAATATGGCATAAAAAGATAGTTTTCTATAGCTGGAACTCTACAACAAAATGGTGTGGCAGAAAGAATGAATAGAACAATCAACAAATGGCTCGTGCTATGCTTGATGAATCTAGGACTCCTCACACCTTTTGGGGTGAAGCTTCTCATACTACAGTAAATATTTTCAACAAGGCTCATGTTTGGGTGAATAGTGATAAAACTCTTTACGAACTCTAGTATGTTAATACTCCCACTGTCAAGAACTTTAAATTTTTTGGAACAAAATGTTATATAAAAAACAATGATGAAAAAATTGGTAAGTTTGAACCTAGAGCAGATGAAGGAACATTTCTAATAATTCCTTCACCACACTTGGAGGGCTCTCATGTAAATGGCATGTGTTCAACACTACCATTCTAAATAATAATGTGATACCTGAATTTGACGAAGTACTGTCAAGATGCATTAAAGAGGAATCAAGAATGAAGGAGTATGGAAATGGAGGAAATGTTGCATATGCTACTCATTTTAGAAAGAAGAACTCTAGTGGTCTGAAGAATAAGGGAGAAGTAATGGCCCAAGGAAAGGAGGGCAAGTGTTTCACTTGTCATAGGCCTGGTCACAAGTGAAACACTTCATCAAGTCCTTCATGAAAAAAATGTAATTGGAACAAAGTGGATATTCAAAAACAAGTTAAATGAAAATGGAGATATCATTAGAAACAAAGATAGAATTTTTTGTAAAGTCTATGTTCAACATGAAGATATATACTTCGAGGGAACATTTGCACCAGTAGCCAGAATTGAACCTATAATAATGTTTATTTCATTTTCATGTTTTCAACAATTCAAGGTTTATCAAATGGATGTAAAATTTTCTTTTCTTAATGGTGATCTGGAAGAAGAAGTTTATATAGAACAACTAGAAGGATTCATTATGGGAAATGATGAAAAACTTGTTTGAAAACTTAAAATGGCCATCTATGGTCTAAAACAAGCATGACAGAATGGTACTATCATCTTGGCAAGTATATTCAACAACAAGGTTTCACAAAAGGATCTGCAGAGAGTAACTTATACACAAAAGTTGAGAATGATAAACTATTAATTACTTTTGTTTATGTTGATACATCATTTTTTGGAGTAATGAAGAATCCATGAGTCAGAAATTTGCTTCTCTTATGCAACAATAATTTGAAATTTTTTTACTTGGGGAACTAACATATTTTCTTGGCTTACAAGTACAACAAGCAAAAGATGACATCTTTCTCTCACAAGCAGAATATCTCAAACATATTTTGAAGAAGTATGGGATGGAAGACTGCAAACCTGTGAGTACTCCAATGGTGGCAGGATGTAACCTCAGTTCTCATGATGACTCTCCCATGGTAAACCAACCAGAGTATAGATATATGATTGGATGTCTACTTGATCTAACAGGGACTAGACCAAGTACTATGCATGTAGTTGGGATTGTTGAACTATTCTAGGCCAATCCAAAGGAGTTACATCTTCAGGCCGTAAAAATAATATTCAAATATCTACAAGGAACTCAAGATTTTGGGCTATGGTATCAAAAAAATGTTGATATACTCTTCATGTTTACATAGATGCAGACTGGGTTGGAAATTTTGATGACCAGAAAAGAACTAGTGGTGGCGCATTTTATATGGGGCCCTGATTAGTATCTTGGTTCAGTAAGAAACAAAGTTACATTGCCTTATCTACAACAAAACCAAAATTTGTGGTTAATGCACCATTTTACAAACAACTTCTTTGGATGATGGAGAAATTACACGATATTCAAATTAAATGATCTCCTCCCATCTCCATCCTATGTGATAATACAAGTGCCATCAGTATCTTGAAAAATCCTTTTATGCATTCTAGAACCAAACAAATTCCTATCAAGTATCATTTTTTACGAGAACAAATGCTTGAAAAAAAGGTTAAATTGGAGTATGTTCCTTATAAAGAACAATTTGTTGACATTTTTACTAAACCTCTTCCAAATCAAGAATTTGAATATCTCAGACTGAAGCTGAGAGTTGTCTCTGCCTCACTGACCTGATCTATTCATTTTTAGAAGATTAACTTTGGTACGTTGGTTGCATTAATCCTAGTCATGTATATACACAAGTTTCTCTCTATATAGTCACATATGGATCTTTCCGTAATATAATATATGGGTCATCCTTCATAACATCCTTTATCATATATAGTTTGCCTTTGTTGCTCTGGTGTTTAACTTAAATTTCCTTTATATTTATCTACTTGGTGAAGATGCATTGATGAATTGGTTGTTGAAAATTTTGAAGATGCACAAGTTTAGGGGGAGAATTAGCCTTGCTAGGAATAATGGATTTTTGGCATTATGTTGTTCACTGAATTATGATCTCTCTCTTGAGATACTTTTTTCTTGGTTATAAGAAGTCATATCTGTAATTTGGTGTAAGGGTCATGATTGAGACCTATGATGCAAATATTGTCATATTCAGTCACGTATGGACTTAGTCAAAAAATGTAAACCCACTTGGTTGGGTAGTTGGGTCAAGTATGTTACCCCCTTGGTTGGGAGATTGATAGAAGTATGAGTCCTTGGTGATAGGAAAGGTCATACTTAGTTCAGTCATAAAGTCATGTATTCTATTGAAAAGATGAACACTCAGCATGTGCTTAGGGGGAGCATGGTCAGTACAGATTACGTCTTGGTATCAGAAGAGCTCTGCCTTCTACAAGGAAAGAGAAACCTTATTTTGGGCACTGGTCTGCCCTTTTCCATTTTTGTCAAAGAGGGAGAATAACTTGGTGTTTGAATAATGCTTATATCTTATGTTCATGTATCTATCAGGTATCTACGGGTTGTGGTGATTAAACACAAACATGGTTTCCATCAACTCTAAAGGGGGAGATTGTTAGCATTATGATTCATTATGATTGCAAGTGTTTCCCTTGATGGCAACCCAGTTGTAAAATAAGAAGTATATGGTTTCTAGAGAAGAACAATGGTGTAGTAGAAGATGGATAAGATACATATTTAAGGAACTATATGCGAGTTATTTCAGGAAAATTCGCGTATACACGAGGAAAATAAGAAGAAAATTAGCATATGTGTTTACGCACTAAATGTATGATACCAGGGGTCCTTACCATGGTTTTAGACCACAATATTGAGCATTGTGTGATCTATTCGATTCCATCCAAGAATACCATCATCACTTGTGTGGTGGTTTTGGCTCATGGTATTGGCTAAGGCTCAGACCATATAAGCAGAAGAAGGTCATAGTGCAAAGAGGTGTATATATTGATATTGAATGAATACTTCACTCTAAAGTGTATCTTCATGGAATGGGTTCCAGTTGATTGATAGATATGAAATAAAGATGCATCTATTGATGCAATGATGGATCTGGATCTCTAGACCTGAAATGACTTTGTATTTGCATGATCTATTTGTGAGATGTCTAGATATGTGATCTAGTGCATATTTTTTAAAGCGAAGGGTATGATCTAAGTAATTCTGATGATCTAAAATTTTATGCAGTCCTAAATTTCTACATATCTATACACTGGTTCGTCATGGTGAAAGTGTGTATACATGCGGTTTCATTTCAGTAAAAGCACCTATGGAAATTAGGTTTTTTCTGAACATTTATGAAGAGAATGTGTGATATTTTCTGCTATATTTATGTTTTCTAACAATGAAGTCTTCACGTAGATATGGGTTGTTTGAATACTCTATATGCTACTAGTTGATTTTGTATAAATATGATGAGTGACTAGGTGATTGAATATGATGGATGTTTCTGACTAAATAAGGGTTCTGTAAATCTAAAAAAGTATGCCTGAATGTCTCAGATCTATTCTCAGTCTGATCAAATTCCTAAATTTAGTATACAAAGATCTATACGGAGGTTCATCCACAAGAAAGTGCATATATATGTAGGTTCCAGTAAGTGTAGCGTATACATTTTGTTTTATGAATGATCATAGTCAAGATTGATATTGCATGTTAGTTCAAAAGGATAGGTATATTACTTTGATCTAGTTACAGTGATGTCACTGTTCTGTTTAAAGATTGGTTTATGGATATTGGTGTTGATCTAAAAAATGAGTTATGTTTAAGCTGTTGGATTGAGTGTGAAAATTTATGAAATGTGGTCTTCAGTGGTTGTGAGGGTAGAAGACTTCAGCGTAGAAGTCGAAGCTTCCTGCTAGTAGAATCTGGTGATCTGTTCAGGGGGTTTGTAGCTCTCTTCCAATAGTAGTTGGTAAACAAGATCAGCGGGTTAGAGCTCCCTTCCAGTAGCAGCTGGAGAGTGAGATAAGGTTACAAACTTCTACAGGTGGGTGCCTACGTACATATATGAGTCTGCATCAATACAACATTGAAATAAGTTTTCTTTATAATAAATATTGAATACATAGATGAAAACAAAGGTGGTTTTCTCCAGACTTTGGTTTCCACCTTAAATCTTGGTGTTCATGTGTGATGATTTATTCTGTTATTACTGCCCATTTTTACTTCTTAAATATCTGATGCATAACTGATGAACTGGGCTAAGAAATGTTTCTAAATACTTATTTGAACATTAAGTTATTTGGGTATATGCAAGTTTATTTTAGGATAGTCGTTTACATACACTAGTTGGTCTAATAAAAGTCGCGTATAGAAATTGGTTAAAGAAAACTTGTAAAAGATTGTGATTCTTGTGAATAATAATTCACCCCCGCCCCCTCTCCCTCTTATTATTTTTCCCAACATTGAAGACTTATTAGAGATACCCTAGAGCTGTGTTGAAGAAACGTTCAAGGTTTGTTGCAGAATTTTTTAGGAAGCCTTGAAGAACTATTCATTTTTGAAGATCTTGAAAAGATTGGTGCCTTAGAGGATTGGGGTCCTGCAGAAAATCAGATTGGAGCATGTGCCAGTGGAGAGGGTTAGATCCCTAAAGGTTGAAGACTAATAAACACAAGGTTGAAGCCTTGTGGAAGATATGGTTGGAGCCCTAAGAGGTTGGAGCCTCATAAATACCAAGTTCTATCTTGGCACCATACATTTTGGAGCTTGGTAGATTGAAGATTGTAGTTTTCATCTAGGGTTGGTGCCCTGAAGCAGTATTGTACTTGATTTGTTGTAAAGAGGATTTGAGTCCTCGTCAATTTGGTTGATAAAATAAATCATTATTCATTTTGTATTATTTTTATAAGTGATATTAATTGGTAAAGTAATAATTGTAAAATAAATATTGATTCATCCCCCCTCTTAGTATTTCCAACAATTGGTATGAAAGTCGTTACCTTCGTTCACAACCTAATAGCTCGAAGGTAGATCCTTAAAAAATAAATCGCAAGATCAAGGAATAAAGGCTCCAAAATGTTTGAAGAATTATCTTCCTCATTCAAGAATGCAGATGAACACCAAGTTGACAAGTCTCCTATGTTGAATGGAACAAATCTTCATGTATGGAAGGGAAAAATGAAAATATTTTTTATGTGTCAAGGTTTTGAAGTTTGGGAATAAGTGAATACTAGAAGCATGATGGAAGAATAGTATGAGGAACATAATAATAAAGTAATAAAGGTAATATTGAGTGGCCTTGCTGGCTTTAGGGGTACTCACCTATGTTCCAATTTATCGCACGACCAACAAACCCTCCAACTACTAGCCCTTTCGACAATGACCACGAGTGAAGATTCATATTGACAATAATACTGGAGGGAAAAAAGGAGATGCACTTGTGACTTATTTGGAGGAGCCTTCAAAATATTTTTCATTTCAAATTTTTGATGGAACTCCTTTATGTCATAATGGAGAAAAGATTATGTCAATTCATGAGCAAAAGGGAGACAAATTTATTATTAAAAAAATATAATCAAAAGAAAAAAAGATCAAGCAATTTGAATAATCTCCCCACATTGGTTGTTAGAATTTGATATCAAGAATTTAAATTCAAAATTCGGTTCCAACACCTTCAACTCGGTTCCTCCATAGAGAGCAAGATATTCATCACAAACTCTTATACATTTAGGATAAGGCACATTTTTTTTAGCACAATTCTCGGTGAAGAAAAAAAAATAATTCATTGTAGCATAAGGTATGTTCACATCCCGTGAATTGAAAAGAGGAAGGATGTATCTAAAATTTTCAAACCAGAGAAGAGAATATATGTAATTTTTTTGAAAATTATTTTTAGAAATTGTTAGAAAACTTGTAAGAGTTCTCGACCCGTGGTGGATTCTTAAGGATTGTTGAGTGAAGTTCACAATTTTTTTTTTTTTTCATAGAACTCTAATCAGAGGTTCGGACCTGTTATCACTCATATTTTCCTTGAAGTTTTTGGAAGAGGAAAGGGGTCCGAGGTAACCACAAAACAATCTTTTAGGTACAGAATCTAGCTAATCTGTACCCAGAGAGGGCTCTTTCTATAAAATTTAACTTTTTTTCTGAAAATATTACGCTAGTTATAGAGTCCAAGGGTTTTTTTTTTTAATTTGGGTGGTGGAATTCGATAGATAAGGGAAATATTAATTAGTTCAGGCCATTGGGCTATGGAGTCAAAAATATGGCTTCACTGGATTAAGTTTCTAGACAAAAGATGGTTTTAGAGGGCAAGATAATCAAACAGAGAACAATTTTAGATCTAAAGTGAATGGAATGGATTTAAATGGATGAAAGGAAATTAAGAATCTTTCAACACATTCATAAGAGGGAAAATTGAGTGATTATTAACAAAGAGCAATTAAGTATTCTTTATTAAATAACCAAAATGCTTAAACTAGAGAAACAAGAGCAATTAAGAATTCACTATTTAAAACCAGTTTAGAAGAACACAATTAGAATAACAATGATTAAAATCAAATTACACTTAAACACTTTCTGATTTACTCCTTTTCATTAATCATTCAGAAATGAAACACGGTGATAAAATAAACACATATAAAGACTTAAAAACACAAGAGAAAGATGAACTTATTGATCCGTAGTCTAACACATGAATCCTATAAAAAGTCTTTTGCTTCAATTCATCATCCAGCTTAGCCGCAAAGAAATTTCTCCAACATCACTTTATTCCAAAATAGTCAATGTTACAGTAAAGTATAAGAATCCACCCTGAAATACTTCCAATAGTGAAGTATTTATACAAATTCTAAACTAAAATATCTTGAAAAAATATCAAGATTAGTTCACAAATCTCTCCAACTATTTTACATAAATAGAACTTAAGTAAAGGACACTCAAAATAATGCATCTATTTGGCACTATTTTTTATGGATATGTTATGAAAAATAGGAGAATTCGAATTTGATCCAACTCTTAGTTGATGATGAGGCATCCAAGTCACTAACTGCTTGCTTTCTTTGTGCATTCTGCTCCAACGATTCTGCAAACTTGGGGTCCAGTAATATATTTTTATTTATCAATACGTAATAGATATGTAAGAAGTGAAAGAGGTTATTTTTTATTAATATTTTGGTGAGATAAACCTCTTTCATTTTTCTAAAATTCCTCTGCCGTTGTGCACAATAGGCTCTGCAAAAAGATGTGTAAAATAGAGTTTTACAGAATTTGAAAAATAGCCTTTAAATATGTGCAAGTATCTTTGATTCTGAAATCATTGTACAAAACGTGAGATAGGTTTTTGTAGATATGTCTCTTAGGAACAAAAACCTCCTTCATTTTTGTATGATGTATTTCGGATTGGCCACAATATTCTCTGCAAAATGATGACTTGACTGGAATTTTCTGCAAAAAGAGCTTTACAACATTATTTAATATTTCCAAAACCTTAATAGATGTTAGAAAAGTGAGAGAGGTTTTTGTAGATGGTTCTCCTGAGAACCGAAACCTCCTTCCGTTTTGAAAAATTCATCTTTTATTGATCACAATAGTTTCTGCAAAAAATTGACTAAAGCATGAAATTTCTGCAAAAAAATGTTCCTTCTTGTTGTGTTTTTCATCTTTTCACGTTTTTGTTCTTTTAACTGTTTTACTTTCACTTTAGATAAAATTCAATGTTGGTGAAATTATTTTCATCTCTTTTTACCATTTTACTGCCTCTGTAATTATTTTTATTGTTTACCTTTGACTGCTCTGTAACTTCATTTTAACTTTCACTCTGACTTTTACCTGACACACTTTAACCGCTGATACTCTTTAACTGTTATGCTCTCTAACCTTTGTTTATCCTTTTATCCTCCTTTATCACGAATTACTATATTAAATAATAAAAAATTCATGTAAGGATAATTTTACAAAATTTCAAACATTTCTTTCCACCATTTAGCTTCCGGTATTCTGGTTCTTTGCAGCGACAAAAAGTTCGAAGAGGATTTTCACAGAGAACAACGTTTTTAATTTGGAAATCCCTATCTACTAGAGGCAGATAGTCTAAATCTCTATGAGAGGCATTCGGGGGTGCGACATTCAAAGCCACGGGAATTTCCATTTCTGGTTCTTGTGGATTCAGAAATGAATTACGGGTGTTGACGAAAAACGAGCACAGTCACAAGTTGGAGAAGGCAATTGCAATTGAGGAATGAACTAAAGACCAGTCTTAAACTCTGCTTCAGTTTTTCATGTAGAATTTAAAACAAAAGACAATTTTTCAGAGAGTTTAATGAGAACTAGGGTAAATACCTATTTTTCGGGAAATAAATAGTGACTAAACAGGTGCTGGCTATGGTGGATGAACTCTGGATTACTCGACTGCAATTTTCTTCAGCAAGGTAACGGTTGGCAAACTTTGACAGTTGATTTTGAAATTCGTTGCATGGGACACTGGTCACTGTGTGAAATAATGAAAATGAAGCGGGTTATTTGTTTTATTCACAAAGTCAAAGGTTGGCGGATTTTTTATTATTTTCATGGATGATGTCAGCAAGTACGGTGGTTTCGTCACAGGAGGTAAGCAGTAATCGGTTTCCATCGCACCGCTTTTGGGGAAAGGTGGTTTTTAGCGGAGGGCGAGTGATTCCATACGATGAACAACGCGTGGCGTGGCACTGTTCAGAAAACCTCTTGGCCATCACGCGTTATTGTTCGAAAAAGGATGGGCAGCGATATGGATGACAACCATAGATCCTGAGTTGATAGATCAAACGGTCATCGAGAAAGGAAGATGACGGGGAATTAGCATGGCAGGCCCAATGTAATTTATTAAAAATAATCGCATCAGGGATGATCTGATTGGAGGATTAGGTTATTAATTAACCTGGAGGGTTAGTTAATCCCTTTATACAATGGAGGGTCGGGTTTATTTATTAATTGGAAATTTAAACCAATTAATGAATTTTAATAAATATATGGTTATTTTTCAACCATCGGGGCGAGATATATATTATATGGGAATTATTTAAAATAATACGGTAAAAAAGGGAATTTGTGTAGGGATTTAAATAATAAGTTAAAATTTAATATGGAAATGAATGAAGCACTAAGTGTAAAGAATTAAGATAATGTATTTAACTTATGCTTGAATAAGAAGGGTTTTTATGAAATATTACATAATTTTTCTAAGTAAAATAGGATTTTACTTAGGAAAATATTTTTTAGAAGTAAATGAATGTGATGATGAATAATTTTAAGTACTTAGGCTTTTCCAATTATTGGGCCGAGGGTCCGGTCCCTCCAAAAGTCAAGGAAATGCCTTGAGCCCCTTTAATTTTCAAATGCCTTAGTACTTAGGGGAAATTAGTGAAATTTTTAGGGAGAAATGAGCAGGGAAGTTAATAATCTGACTTTGCTTTGCTTGAAATTCTTCTAGTGTAGTGTCTACCTTTGCACTTGTGATGAAAGTAAAGATTTAAGACTTCTAGAATCATTATCCATCACATGTAATTCTACAACATCATCTACCTACCCTACCTACTTTACCCTACCATTTTTTCTTCTTTATTAGGGTGCACTCAGATTGGCAAACCCTCATCACACTTTTTCTTTTACATTTGGAAATCTATCTAATTCTATCCTTATTAAATCCAAGGGCTTAGATTAAACTGTTGAGCTTCTTTTATTTACTCTACCTATCTACTTATCTGCCAAGATTAAACAGTTTGGTCAGATTTTATTCTCTATCTCTAAAACATAAAATTGAAAGATGAACTAGCCAAGCTTAAGATGTTTGACTGTTCATAAATTGTGGCATAGAATACAAGTTGCACACAATTTTATTTATTACATAAGAGCAAAAGGTAGTGGCATTTAGACTTGCACACTTTCCTTGGCCTTTCTTTTGGTGGGGTTCATTTTATTTTACTTTTTTGGCCATTTTTTATTCTTTTCACCCTTTGATTTTTCTTTTAGGGTATACCCTCTTTACATTTTTTAAATTTTTTGATTTTTTGAGAATATGGAAAACCTTTGCAACAAGAAAAGGTTATGAACATATTGCATAGTTCATCAAGTCAATCATGAAATATGACACCTATTGGTATAGGAGTCTAACACTGGCTCCACTTGGGGATGGCTTTTCTTGGTGAAAAGTCAAGAACAACAGGTCAGTTGGGCTCAAAATAATTATGAATGAACCATGGAATATTTTTCTCCTTGTTGCTTTATTGTATGTATGACAGTAATACTTCTAAAGCTTAGGGCCTTCTCGTCGGGCTTCAACTCTAGTAAGTTACTATCCACTCAAAACTTAAAACTTTGTTTCCCAGTTGGAAATCTTCTGCCTTGGTCCAATCCCAAACATGCATTTGCTGTGGCTGAAAATCTTGAATTGAATATAGTCCTTTTTCTGCAACCTGAAATCTGATCTGAAACTAAAACAACACACAAAAAGTTTCAAACCAACTTAATGAAAAACTAGCTGAAAATTGAAAACTAAAAAAGAAAAATGCTCAAAATCCTGAGCTTATTAGCACTCATCTACCTACTCAATCTACTGTTCAACTGCTAGTTAGGTAAAATGAAATAGCCAATGCAACCATTCAAGCATTATGTACTTTGATAGATTTTGTTGCATTTTCTTGCTGATTATCAAAATTGTACTTCTGCAACCTATTAGAAACTTGTCAACAAATGAGAGGATAAGGAAACACTTGATTTTCTTTGTTGACTCTAGAAATTGTACAAAAGGATCTTCCAAAATATATACACTGATGTTTAACTGATCTGAACAACTGTACATCTGTTCTGGATGGCCTCCATACCATGAATATGAAATGCTATTTTCATCTTTATCTCCCTGTAAACTTTCAGATAAGATTTGTGATGATATTCCTACTGATTGCAATGTTTGAGTGTTGAATCCTTTATCATCTTGATTTTGAAAATCATAGTTAGTTAATAGAGGAATGCTTTGAATGCCTTCAATATTCAACATATCTGCTATTGGATCCTGAAAATCTTGGGAAAATTGCTGGAACCTATGACATATAAAATTCCATGGGACTTCATAAACTTCAACAAGTTTCCCATTATTTTCTTTAAATATGTTATACCACATTTCTTTTAAAAGCTGAAATGGTTCAAAAAATAGTGGTATGGAACTTTCTTGTGTCATTTGATCATTTATTTCAATGGGAACTGATAACTGCAATTGTGAAACTGAAAAATCTTGATCAATAGTTTCATTATCTTCTTTGTTGTCAATCACAATTCCTAAATATTGCTGATTATTGATGGCATGATAGTTGTCTCTAATGAACTGAAATGAAGCAAAACAAAGAGGTAAAGAACCTTCACTTATTTCCACATTTTCTGCTTTTTCTTCCTCACTCTCATGGTTTATCTGTATTGGTTGATCACTGTCTTCAATCTGCTGAAACTGAGTTTCTTCATCCCACAAACTAGCTTTTGATTGCTCTGTAAAGTTAGCTTGAGTTTGGAGAACATAACTATCATCATAATGATCATACTTAGGCAAATAATCAAAAGAAGGAATTTCATCAAAAATACACATTAGATCAACATATTCCTCTTCCTCATATTGATCTATAAATTCATTTTCTGATTTATGATAATTTGAATTAAGAGGAATTTGTTCATGGCTATCAACCTCTTCTATTTCTTCATGGTGATTTTGAATAAAAAATTCATCTTTCATAGTGATTTCTTGTGTTCTTTCATCTAGTTTTCTTACCAAAAAGTTGAGTTTTACCTCTGCAATGTGTTTCTTTTCCTCTTCTTCTGCTTTCAACTTTTCCTGTTTGATTTGGAGATTAACTTCCACATCAACTGCAATGTTCTGCATCTATACAAGTGTTTTTGGATCTCTTTCTCTTAACTGAAATTCTATTTCTGAATCAAAGGCACTTGGATAATGCAAGAGAGTTGAATCATGAGGAGGTCTAATATTTTCTGGCATTGAATAATAAACTTGATTAAATCTATCAGAAAATTGTTGTATTGTTTCATTTGAATGTCTTTTTAATTGATTATATTCTTCCATGATCACAAAATGATTAACTTTGATTATCCATCTATCAAGGAAAATTTTGATAAACTGCTGGAAATTTGAGATGCTAGCATTAGGCAGATTTTTGAACCAATTATTTATTCTATTTTGCAAAGAAAGAGAAAAAATTCTAATTTTAACATCATCTTCATCAATCTCAAATAAATCCAAATAATTCTCAAAACCTTGAATATTTTTTTGGGCAGTGATACCATTCTCTCCATCAAATCTAGGAAGATACTTGTAGTATTTTTTAGGAAAATCATGGAGTATAGGAGATAAAATAAGGGGCTTATACCTGTCTGGAACTTTATATGGTACAGGGATATGTACAGGGATTGTAAGATCAGTCTTGATTACTTGAGGCTTCTTAATTGGAAAATGATCATCATTAGATTCATAAGAAAGTTGCTCAAAGAGATTAGGAGAATTATTACTTACAATCTTCAAAGGAAAATAATTAAAAACTAATCTAAGATCTTCTATAAAATACAATATACATTGAAAAAATTTCTTAATGATAAATAACATAATGTCTTGGATTAAGATCCAAGTTGAAAGACTGATCTTTCCATATTGTTCTTTGAGGTTCATTCCTCCAGTGGAGTCTTGATTGTGAAATTGATTTGGAGTCGACAGGTGGATGATGTTAACCTTTGTGTGTCTGATCACTGTCCACCATCATAGATCAGATCTGAACCTATAAAATATTTCTGAAGAAAAAATTTAGTCTTCCCCAGCGGATTTTCCATTATGTTTAAATGGAATGAACAACACAACTTCGACAATCTCTTTAAGAAATTTGAGATTTTGGATTTGAATTTTCTTAAAGATTTATTTGACTAGAGGAACTGATCAAATGTTTGAAACCAAATTTTAGTTCATAAACTAGACCAGAGATAGACTGAAGCAACATTTATTTGCTATGCAATTGCAGAGCAAAAGCATTTCAAAGGCTACCTAGCTAACTTCAGGCTCCGTCTGTAGTTTAAAAAATAAACAATAGTAACAATAAAATTATTCAGCTCCCCAGTTGAGTCGCCATTATGTTATCACTCAGAGTTTCCTTAAAATTGTTGGAAGAGGAAAGGGGTCTGAGGTTACCACAAACCAATCTTTTAGGTATAGAATCTAGCCAGTCTGTACCCATAGAGGGCTCTCTCTATAAAATTTAACTTTGTTTTTGAAAATATTAGGCTAGTTATAGAGTCCAAGGGTTTTGTTTGAATTTGGGTGGTGGAATTCGATAGCTGAGGGAAATATTAAGTAGTTCAGGCCATTGGGCTATGGAGTCAAAAAGATGGCTTCACTGGATTAAGTTTCTAGACAAAAGATGGTTTTACAGGGCAAGATAATCAAACAGAGAACAATTTTAGATCTAAAGTGAATGGAATAGATTTAAATGGATGAAAGGAAATTAAGAATATTTCAACACATTCATAAGAGGGAAAATTGAGTGATTATTAACAAATAGCAATTAAGTATTCTTTATTAAATAACCAAAATGCTTAAACTAGAAAAACAGGAGCAATTAAGAATTCACTATTTAAAACCAGTTTAGAAGAAAACAATTAGAATAAAAATGATTAAAATCAGATTACACTTAAGCACTTTCTGATTTACTCCTGTTCATTAATAATTCAGAAATGAAACACAATGATATAATAAACAGATATAAAGACTTAAAAACACAAGAGAAAGATGAACTTATTGATCCGTAGTCTGACACATGAATCCTGTAAAAAGTCTTTTGCTTCAATTCATCATCCAGCTTAGCCACAAAGAAATTTCTCCAATAGCACTTTATTCCAAAATAGTCAATGTTACAGCAAAGTATAAGCATCCACCCTAAAATACTTCCAACAGTGAAGTATTTATACAAATTCTAAACTAAAATATCTTGAAAAAATATCAAGATTAGTTCACAAATCTCTCCAACTATTTTACATAAATAGAACTTAAGTAAATGACACTCAAAATAATGCATCTATTTGGCACTATTTTTTATGGATAGGTGATGAAAAAGAGGATAATTCAAATTTGATCCAACTCTTAGTTGATGATGAGGCATCCAAGTCACTAACTGCTTGCTTTCTCTGTGCATTTTGCTCCAACAATTCTGCAAACTTGGGGTCCAATGATATATTTTTATTTCTCAATCCGTAATATATATGTAAAAATTGAAAGTGGTTATTTTGTATTAATATGTTGGTGAGATAAAACTCTTTCATTTTTCTAAAAATCCTCTCCAGATGTGCACAATAGGCTCTACAAAACGATGTGTAAAACATAGTTTTATAGAATCTGAAAAATAGCCTTTTAAGATGTGCATGTATCTCTGATTCTAAAATCACTGTGAAAAAAGTGAGATAGGTTTTTTTATATATGTCTCTTAGGAAAAAAAACCTCCTTAATTTTTGTATGATTTATTTCGGATTGGCCACAATATTCTCTGCAAAATGATGACTTGACTGGAATTTTCTGCAAAAAGTGCTTTCCAACATTATTTAATATTTCCAAGACCATAATAGCTGTTAGAAAAGTGAGAGAGAAGTTTGTAGATGGTCCTCGTAAGAACATAAACCTCCTTCAGTTTTGAAAAATTCATCTTGGATTGATCGCAATAGTTTCTGCAAAACAATGACTAAAGCATGAAATTTCTGCAAAAATGTTCCTTCTTGTTGTGTTTTTCATCTTTTCACCTTTTTGTTATTTTAACTGTTTTAATTTCAATTTAGATAAAATTCAATGTTGGTGAAAGTATTTTCATATTTTTTTACCATTTTACTGCCTCTATAATTATTTTTACTGTTTACCTTTGACTGCTCTGTAACTTCATTTTAACTTTCACTCTGACTTTTACCTGATACACTTTAACCACTGATACTCTTCAACTGTTACGCTCTCTAACCTCTGTTTATCATTTTATCCTCCTTTATCATGAATTACTATAGTACATAATAAAAAATTCATGTAAGGATAATTTTACAGAAGTTCAAAAATTTCTTTCCACCATTTAGCTTCCGGTATTCTGGTTCTTTGCAGCGGCAAAAAGTTTGAAGAGGATTTTCACTGAGAACAAGGTTTTTAATTTGGAAATCCCTATCTACTAGAGACAGATAGTCTAAATCTCTATGAGAGGCATTCAGGGGTGTGACATTCAAAGCCACGAGAATTTCCATTTCTGGTTCTTGTGGATTCAGAAATGAATTGCGGTTTTGACGAAAAACGAGCACAGTCACAAGTTGGGGAAGGCAATTGCAATTGAGGAATGAACTAAAGACCAGTCTTAAACTCTACTTCATTTTTTTGTGTAGAATTTAAAACAAAATCCAAGTTCTTAGAGAGTTTAACGAGCACTAGGGTAAATACCTGTTTTCTGGGAAATAAATAGTGACTAAACAGGTGCTGGCTATCACGGATGAACTCTGGATTACTCGACTGCAATTTTCTTCAACAAGGTAACGGTTGGAAAAATTTGAAAGTTGATTTCGAAATTCGTTGCATGGGACACTGGTCACTGCGTGAAATAATGAAAATGATGCAGGTTCTTTGTTTTATTCAAAAAGTCAAAGGTTGGTTGATTCTTTATTATTTTAATGGATGACATCAGCAAGTACGGTGGTTTCATCACGAGAGGCAAGCGGTAAGCGGTTTCCATCGCACCGCTTTTGGGGAAAGGCGGTTTTTAGCGGAGGGCGAGTGATTCCATACGATGAACGACGCATGGCGTGGCACTGTTCAGAAAACCTCTTGGCCACCACGCGTTATTGTTCGGACGAGGATGGGCAGCGATATGGACGACAACCATAGATCCTGAGTTGATAGATCAAACGGTCATCGGGAAAGGAAGATGACGGGGAATTAGCATGGCGGGCCCAATGTAATTTATTAAAAATAATTGCATCGGGGACGATATGATTGGCGCATTAGGTTATTAATTAACCTGGAGGGTTAATTAATCTCTTTATACAAGGGAGGGTCGGGTTTATTTATTAATTGGAAATTTAAAACAATTAATGAATTTTAATAAATATATGGTTATTTTTAAACCATCGGGGCGGGATATATATTATATGGGAATTATTTAAAATAGTAAGGGGAAAAAGGGAATTTGCGTAGGGATTTAAATAATAAGTTAAAAATTAATATGGAAATGAATGAAGCGCTAAGTGTAAAACATTAAGATAATGTATTTAACTTATGCTTGAATAAGAAGGGTTTTTATGAAATATTACATAATTTTTCTAAGTAAAATAGGATTTTACTTAGGAAAAGATTTTTTAGAAGTAAATGAATGTGATGATGAATAATTTTAAGTACTTAGGCTTTTCCAATTATTGGGCCGAGGGTCTGGTCCCTCCAAAAGTCAAGGAAATGCCTTGAGCCCCTTTAATTTTCAAATGCCTTAGTACTTAGGGGAAATTAGTGAAATTTTTAGGGAAGAATGAGCAGGGAAGTTAATAATCTGACTTTGCTTTGCTTGAAATTCTTCCAGTGTAGTGTCTGCCTTTGCACTTGTGATGAAAGTAAATATTTAAGACTTCTAGAATCATTATCCATCACATGTAATTCTGCAACATCATCTACCTACCCTACCTACTTTACCCTACCATTTTTTCTTCTTTATTAGGGTGCACTTAGATTGGCAAACCCCCATCACACTTTTTCTTTTACATTTGGAAATCTATCTAATTCTATCCTTATTACATCCAAGGGCTTAGATTAAACTATTGAGCTCCTTTTATTTACTCTACCTATCTACTTATCTGCCAAGATTAAATAGTTTGGTCATATTTTATTCTCTATCTCTAAAACATAAAATTGAAAGATGAACTAGCCAAGCTTAAGATGTTTGACTGTTCATAAATTGTGGCATAGAATACAAGTTGCACACAATTTTATTTATTACATAAGAGCAAAAGGTATTGGCATTTAGACTTGCACACTTTCCTTGGCCTTTCTTTTGGTAGGGTTCATTTTATTTTAATTTTTTGGCCATTTTTATTTTTTTCACCCTTTGATTTTTCTTTTAGGGTATACCCTCTTTACATTTTTTAAATTTTTTGATTTTTTGAGAATATGGAAAACCTTTGCAACAAGAAAAGGTATGAACATATTACATAGCTCATCAAGTCAATCATGAAATATGACACCTATTGGTATAGGAGTCTAACAAGACCTATTGGAACTCCCTACAAACCTGTTCCTCTGCCTATGGACCTAGTCTTCTGAGGGCCTATGAATTTGTTGAAGTTCTTGGGATGTGTTAAAGTAATTTAATGATAAACCTACATTTTTAACCTAGTTAAGTTCAAGAAATGTATAATGTTTGTAGATTTTTGCATACTTAGTTGGATCATATATACATGATTCACATATTTTTGTCTGAGTTTATTTTTGGACTTGTTCCCCTGTAAAGAAAATTTATATGAATATCATTGCAAAACTACTTAGAACATATAACAAAGACTTGTGGAGATTTTGAATATCCTTTCTAACTAAATTGAAGACCTTATATTTTAGATCTTTATTGAAGCAACAATCTTGGATTCTTTTATTATACATTTTAAGAGCTGGAAGTTTGGAGGATTAGCTAGGTCACTATTAAAGGCTTGTAGGAGAACTATTAAAGACACCTTGTGAAGACATTGGTTGACCTCATGTTACATTGATGAAATCCTAATGAAATAATCTAGAATAAATTTCTTCGTATCATGAAGAGTTTCGGTGGCACCTTCTACAATGGACAAATTTTTCATTGATGAACTAATAGATTGTTGAAGACTTGTTAGAGATATCCTTGAGGTGTGTTGAAGAAATTTTCAAGGTTTGTTGCATAATTTTTTAGGAAGTCTTGAAGAACTATTCATTTTGAAGAGCTTGATAAGGTTGGTGCGTTAGAGGATAGGAGTCCTCAAGAAAATTAGATTGGAGCCTATGCTAGTGAAGAGGGTTAGAGCCCTCATGGTTGGAGACTCATAAACACAAGTGTGTAGCCTTGAGGAAGATATGGTTGGAGCCCTAAGAGGATGGACCCTCATAAAGACGAAGTTGGATCTTGACACCATACATTTTGGAGCTTGGTATATTGAAGATTATAGTTTTCATTTAGGGTTGGTGCCCTGAAGCATTATTGTAGTTTATTTTTGTAAAGAGGATTTGTGTCCTCATCAATTTTGTTAATAAAATAATATTGTATTATGTTTATAAGTGATATGAATTGGTAAAGTAACAGTTGTAATAGAAATATTTTTTTACCACCCCCCCCCCCCCCCCTCTCAGTATTTCCAACAATTGGTATCAGAGCCATTACCTTCACTCACAACCTAACAGTTGAAAGGTAGATCCTTAAAAAATAAATCGCAACATCAAGGAAGAAAGGCTCAAAACCATTTCAAGATGTTTCTTCCCAAATAAATAATAAAGATCAAAGTAGGTTTAAAAATCTCCTATGTTAAATGGAACAAATTTCATTGTATGGAAGGGTAGAATGAATTTTTTTTTGATGTCTCAAGGTTTTGAAGTTTTAGAATCAATGAGTACTTGAAGCATGATGGAAGAAGAGTATGAGGAAAATAATATGAAAGTAATAAAGGTAATATTGAGTGGCCTTGTTTTCTTTAGGGGTGGTGACCTAGGTTTGAATTTATTGCACAAACAACAAACCCTCGAACTACTTTCCCTTTTGACAATTACCTGCTTGCGCAGAACAAAGTCTCACCCAAAGCAATATGGGGGGGTGTTGGAACCAGGTTTCCAAATCTCGAGGAAGAATTTTATGAGCCCTAAAGAAACTTGTAATAGAACCTATCATAGATAATAAGAAATGGTGTACATAAATAGGTCAATAAACTATCAGATCAACTTCGTCGCAGATTCAAGAAAGTGCACATAAAACGATGATAGAGTCACAGATCTTCGCAGATTATTCTAGCATGCAGTATATATAAATTAAGAATATATATTAATAAAAAATATATGTTATTCATAATACACTTCATTCATTCATGCAGATGCATTTAGTCATAACAGAAGTAAAAGTGTAGTCTCAAAACTAATTCTGATCTTAAAGCAATAAATAGAACAGATTCAAAGTAATCAGATAGATAATGCATCAATCACATAACACATTTTATTTTTCCAAAAGATTATTTTCATTAATATATCCAATCAGTTTAGTACATTCAAACTTCCCTTAAAAATTAGCCTTCCACACACACAACCAACGGAGTCTGGAGAAATCCAGGACTAGGTCTCCGCACACACAACCAATCAGAGCTTTTCTACCCAAAACCCAAACTTAGGCTGAAATCCTCACAAAAATTTCATCAACATAAGAATTAGAGTCTTACTCTACTAGACTTGATCTATCTATATTTATACCAATATTAGCGCGTAGATACTATGGTCTCAAACAATGGTTTGAGGCCCATAGTTTTCCCTTAAAACCCATTTACATAAAATAGGGACTTTGACCTGGCCCAAAGCCCCTATGACTCTTTCACACAATACACACAACAAAAATATATACACAAAATTTACCAAAACTAACCCCACGGGACCCCACTCCAAGAGGCCCCCAACACAAACTCGTGACTCTTCTTAAGTCACTATTGGGTGGGCTCCTTCATTTTCTCCTTGAGCACAACATAAGAGGTCTTCAGTGTCAATACCACTACAATACTATGCGCATCATTTGCTGCACTTCATTCACTAGCTTCTCAGTTGTCGGCCCTTCAGCTGCTAGATCAATGCTGCATTGGGTCTGCTGAAGGCTCTTCAAGGCTCTGTCTAATGTTTGTGATAGCCGTAGGGCTTCTTCAGTCCACTACTGCACCTCGCTTCCAGTAGGTGCTCACAGTGATGCAGGTCCTCTATCTCTGTTTGAATAACCCAACCCTCCTTTATGTGAGCAAGGCATTTTGTGATCACCAAGGTGGGCATCACCATCCTTATGTTTGCGAATTTATTCTCCTTTATGTGCAACTCATTGCAAAAATACTGCACCATCAGGTCATTCTGAACCAAAGCATAGACACACATGGCCTGATCTAATAATTGGTCGCACTATGTGCCTTTGATGTCGATTTTGTCTGTTGCAGCCTTTACCTCTACAACATGCTAAGCTCTGACTTCTGGTTGGGTCTTCAACTACAAATTCATCTGTAGATCTCCAATCTGTTATGCAAAATATGATCTGATAGTCTGAATTCCCTCACGCGATGCCTTTAGTGCAGCTCCCAGCCCTTCAAATTTTTATGCTGGTGTGGCTGAGGCAGGGACCACTGGCACATTGCTGCATACCTTATCAATTATTTCTTCTAGCGTGACACGTCATGCCCCAGATACGCTTCACACTTATTCTGTTGACTGCTGTTTTTGTTGCAGCTCAACTACTTGCTGTTGTGAGTCATTGGCAGTGTCGTAAGTGTTGGATTCATAGAACTGCAGCTCATTCGAAATCATTTTGTGGACCATGTGGAGCTTTCCTACAGCCAACACAGAAAAATATATATTAATTTATCTGTAATTTATGAGTTGCGTGTGAAGAATCAATGAATCTACACAGATGGCAGGATCGGGGATCTCGATGAGGCGACTCTCCCCTGTCGAAGGAAAAATTGTGTTGAGTGGTCGCGTGCTAGTAGTAGGCATGCTCACTTGAAGTTGGCTAGCCTGGGGCATGCTCACTTGAACCTTTAACTCTTCAATGCCACTATGTATGCCATCGAGCGCAGCCTTGTATTGTGCCTTTAGGTCAATCCACATATCTTGTGTCGCATATGTGACAATGTTTTCAATCTCATTGAGATCATCCTAAGTTGATGTATGATCTTCTTCTCCAACAGCTTTCGAACCTCCCATGGCATGAGAGCCATACTTTATCCTCTTCAAGGTCTCCGCTTCATCTTTCTCAGTGTTTTGAGTCTCGGTCTCCTTAGGTTTGACACCGTTCTTTTCAGGCGTAGTCTCTTTCTCGAGATCAATACTCTCGCTGGTTGTAGCTGACGTGGCTATTAAGTCTCAATTTTGCCTATTTTTTGACACCTTTCCAAGGCCTTACCTCCCCTATTTTTGAACTCATTCCATCCCTAATTATGCTTTGTTTAGATATATTTTTTATTTTTGGCTGAAAGGGTGCTATAAGCTTAATGTATGTCAAATTAACATAATAAGTGTCATTTTCCCTTATTTTTATTGAATTAATAAATGTTGTATTTTTATTGAATTACCACTCTAACTAATCTAGAACTCATGTGCATATTTTCTTTGATTTGAAACAGCTACACAAATTCCTGAAGATAGCTCGTGCAGACACACTTCCTGCATAAGCTCCGGAATTCCTGCAGATGCCAATTTCTTGCGACCGTCTTGATTTCCTACAATGAAATCACTAATTGAATATGTTCTACTTATTTCCAGATTAGGGAATAAAATGGGTTTTGCGGGGAATTTGTCGCATATGGAGGCTATCATATTGGTTGATTCAAACCTCCTTCTAAAGCAACCCAAACCTATAGACTTCTTCTCATGACCACATGACAAGGCAACTTCAGTTATGTAGTGGAAATTGTCTAATCCATGCTTTTAGTCATCCATTAGACTCATCAGAAGCTAATTTTGATGATATGGACCTGTATTGTTGGTTGATAGCTTATATTAGTAATTTTCCTTATTCGAGCCAAATATGGGCTTTCGAGACTGTATAAAATTGGATGTATTTCATATTGTAAAGGGTTGTTGGGTTGGGACTTTTGCTGATAAGCAATCAGATTAATATAATATCCTATGTTATGTCTACTTTTTTTAGCAATCTCTTCAAGTTTTGAAGATGTTGTGAGTAAGGGAGGGCCCCCTTTTCTCACAACTCTTGTAGTGTAGTGTTTGTGTGTTTAACTCCTTTTTTATGCATCAATAATTATTTTACATAGCTAATGCACTCTTTCTAAAGTTTTAGTAACAATTTGTTAATTGATTAAATGATTAAATTTCTTATGTTAATGTGTTAATTTCATTTGACCAAAGCTTGGATTTACATTGTCTAATTTGGTTTCTTGATTGTTGTAATTTGATATTTTATCTTTTCATGGTCAATACCAACAATATCGAGAACTGTGGGGAGATGTTTTAGTCCACTCCATAGCCTTTGCTATTAAATATTGATGGAGGAAAGAGAAATTAGTTGGTGTGTGTATGAATAGTTAATTTATGGACACTTGCAGTAATAAGCCTGCATATATTTTGAATAGTATCACATAAGCTTACCTACCATGGGTTGAAAATTTATGATTGGCAAGTTATAATTCTATCATTTGACTCAACATTTTGGCGTCGTTGTCAGGGAGGTGCTAGGGGATGTTACTGAAAGTGTTTTAGTTTGAATTTGTTGATTTTTTTTTTGTAGGACTGGGGGAGTCAAAGTGATAAGACGAAGGGCAAAACCCATGCACCAATAGAGGTCAGGAATTTTCCAAAGCCATGTCCTCATTGTTTGGTAAGTAGAGTTTTTGATTTTTTTTCTATAATAGATGAATAGGGTCCAATATTTTCAAAATAATTTCATGGTGGTGTGAGCCCCACTTCCTTTACTAATACACTAGCTAGAAAAAGGAAGTATGCAAGAAATAAGGTAGCAAAGAAAGAAGAATCCAAACATGAGGTCTTTAGTCCTGAGTAGATTAATATTTCCATAGAAAAATCCTTAGTTGGAAAATATTTTGTTGCTGCCCGTCTCAAATCTCCCCTTACAAGGAAGACAACATCTCTACTTAGTGGTAAACCTAAAGAGGAATTCCTCATGAATCTTGCCATAGAAACAGAGTTCCAGGCCATTGATTTTGAAGAATTTGTAGCCTTCCAAGGTCCCAATCTTTCTTGGACGGATATGGCTCATCTAGAAGGCACTGATGAGAATGAGGAGGAACTAGTCACATTTTAATTAGCTATCATGGAGACTGGTGGAGCTACTCAGATGAAAAAAATTCCTCCCTCGGCCTTGCCTAACTTTCATGGTGCCCCTAGTGAAGACCCCTATGCTTTCCTGTTTGAATTCGATGTACTATGTAGAAGATATGACTATTCTTCCAATGCTCAGAAGCTAAAGTTATTTCCTACTACATTGAAGGATGCAAATCTCATGTGGTTTATGGGGTTGGGATCAAAATCCATTGCAACTTGGGATTAAATGAAGAAGATGTTTCTGAAAAAATACCAATACTATTGTAAAACTAGGGATCTCATGGAAGAAATATTTAGCATGACTCAAAAGGAAGGGGACAACCTTGAAGATTTGGTGGAAATATTCCAAGATAACCTACGAATATCTAAGATGAATCAATTAGATCAAGGGACCAAGATAACCATTTTTCTTAGGGAAATTCGATTAGAGTATCTGGAGGTATTAAATTTAATGGGAGTGGGTGATGTATCAAAGTTGAGCTATGATGATGTGTGTGAGCTTTGTATAAGATATTCCAGAGGAAATTCCAATGTTGGAGTAGGGTCAAGAGAGATTTCTTCAAGGCTTGTTAAATCAGTTGTTGGAGCTAGAGTAACCCGAGATGAAATGGTAATTTATTTGAAAATTTTAAAACTGATATTCTTAGCACTTTGTCTTCACATTAGATGTTTTGCAGGCTAAGGAGAAACATGACAAACATGATGAATTGGAGAAAGCCTTGGCTTTGTTCTTCTCCAAATGTAGGAAGAAACATGCTCTAAGGGAAGTCCCTATTGATAGTATAGAGGTATGTTGAATTTTTGAAGCTGAGAATTCCACTGATCAATGTCCTTCTCTGCCTGAAATTAAAGCAGTGGATATAACTATCAAGGAGTTCTCAATATTGGAAATATGATGTAGAGTGTTGTCCTTGATGGCAACCTACTTGATAAAGTTGATGGAAACCTACTTGATGAAGTTGTCCTTGATGGAAAATGACTTTTCGTATTTGTTAATGATGTAAATCTGATGTACCTACAGAGCAGTTCAGATGTAATGGAGAAAGGAATTCCTGTAAGGGCCAGAGCAATGATGAAAATGCTATGTCACAAAGCATACATGGGTTTGTAAAGGCGAAGTAGCGTTTGTACGCGGAAAAGTATGTGCCAAGTAGCATATGCCTATTTGCACTCTAAATTTATAAAACCAGGGGAATTTACCATGGTATTGGCACACAGTATTAAGCGCTGGACTATCTATTTGATCCCGTCCAAGAATACCATCGGAAGTTGAGTGGTTTTGACTCATGGTATTGACAAAGGCTAAATCTATATAAGGAGAAGAAGATCATAGTGCAAGCGGATATATAGGTCTGGGTTTTAATGAATACTTCACTCTGAAGTATATCTGTATGGAAAGGGCAAAAATTTGTTTATTGATCTGAATTAATAATGCACCTATGAAGAAAATGATGAAGAGGGATCTCTATATTTGAAAATGACTATGTATTTTCTAGATCTGTTTATGGAGTGATTAGATCTGTGATCTGGCAAATATTTGCTGAAGTAAAGGATGATATCTGAGTTTTTTACCTGATCTGAAGAGCTGCACAGTCCTGAAAATTTTCTGATCTATACGCAGGTTCGTTTCATGAAAAGCGCATGTATACGCGGGTCTGAGCAAAGAAAAGCGCGTATGGTAGTTAGGGTTTTTGAAGAATAAAATGCACTGAAGTATACATAGGATTGTCTCTATGAAAGCGCGTATGTACGCAGGTTCAGTGAAGTAAAAGCGCGTATGGAATATAGGGTTTGCTGAAGTATGTGGAATGAATTGTCTGATCTGTTTTGTTGTCTTACTGCTATCTGTCAATGATGTATTCATACAAATTTGGGTTGTTTGAATGTTGATTATGCTGTTTAATAAAGATCAAGTTGTTGGTTGATTGGTTGATGATTCAATGAATGAATTGATGGGGTTATAAGTTTCACTTTGATGTATGATGAGCTTAAATGTGTGGAGTGGGTCCAGTCTGAAAATCTGATGAAAAGTGGCCTACAAGCTATGTCGTATGGAAGCTGATGGACCCAGTATGAAAATCAATGAAATGTGGTCCATGGTGGTGCTGAGGGTCGAAGCCTTCAGTGAGGGGGTTGTAGCTCCCTTCCAGTGGTAGCTGGTAAATGAGAACAAGGGGTAGTATCTCCCTTCCAGGAGACGCTGGTAAACGAGAGCAGGGGGTTGTAGCTACCTTCTAGGAGAGGCTGGTAAACGAGAGAAGGTTGTAGCCTTCTGCAGGTGGGTGCCTGTGTGCTGGTATGAGTCTGCGCCAGTACATGGTTGTAAGAAGTTTTATTTATAATAAATATTGAAGACAGAGACGACGACAGTGGTGGTTTTCTCCCAAATTGGGTTTCCACCTTAAATCCTAGTGTTCATGTGTGTTGCTTATGTGTGATGATTTATTCTGTTCTTACTGCACATGTTTACTGCTTACTAAACATCTAATGAAATAATGATGCAATGATCTAAGTAAAGAATTATCTGCATAATGAGATCTCTGGTAATACACAAGTTTTATTAAGGATATCCATGTGTATACGTGATTTTGGTTCAGGAAAGTAGTGTATGGGTTTTAGAGAAAGAAAAAGTAAAAAAATTTCAGTCAGCCCTAAATACTGATTCACCCCCCCTCTCAGTATTTTTTCCCAACAATCAATGCATTTTACATAATGGAACCTCAAAAACCATGGCAACCACGTCTTGTAGGTATGTCACAATCACATTTTCAATTTCCTTATGCTCAAAATCAGATGTGGAATATTCAAATTCCCTAGTGGCATTGGCCCCCTCAACAACCTTGGTAGGGGAACTATTCTTACCCAGTTGCACAATGTTTTCAAACAAATTTTTTATCCTCCACAACCCACACCACAAAAAATGGTACAACCACAACAACAGTTTCAGTTGACTGCCCCACCAAATCAACTTCGTCCCACAGAAGTACCTTCTTAGCCAATGTATAACCCTAATAATAAAACCATCCAATCCTCTCACAATATTGGATTGGTCACTTATCCCACTTTTCATACCTACTATATTGCACCACATCTGCTATAGGAAATTTTTGTCCCTATGTTATGGGAATTTCCTCTATCACTGGAGGAAATTTATGTTCCTGTGCTGCAGCAATTCCATGTGCCAATGTAGGAAATTAAACTTAGATTGGGAAAAGTGGTGACTCAGCCCGAAATAACAGAATAAATTGTAGAGGAAGATACCATGGAAATACCTGAAGATGAAACCACACCTGAACTAGAAAAACCGTCGGCCTCAAGGCCACAAGAATCTTCCTCATCCCATATGGTCTAGACTCCTTTTCTGGAGAGGTTGGAAATGGAAATAAAAACAAAATAACCCGAGTTTTATCTTGTGTTTGAACTAAGAAATATGTGCATTAAGATCCCATTACTACAAGAAATTAAGAATATCCGAATATATGCTAAAACAGTGAAGGAACTATGTACGAAGAAACATGGAGAGAAAAGAAAGAACTCTCCACTATTCAAGTAGGTGGAAAGATTGGAAGTTTAATTTCCATCGGATTTGTTAATGAAAAATATGCAGACCCGAGAATCCCCATGGTTACCACCTTTATCAATGGGTATCCCATAAATAACACTTTGATTGATTCGGTGCAGCCATTAATGTGATGACTATGGAAACTTTATCTCATATAGGTTCCTTTGATCTATTACCCACTCCTACCATGTTAGAATTAGAAAATAGGTCTAAGATAAAGCCAGAGGGGGTATTAGAAGACATTGTCATCTCATTGGATTCCTGGGAGTACCCTGTAGGCTTTTATTTTCTTTAACCTAAAACCAACTTTGGAGGGAATCCATTGATCTTGGGGAGGCCATGGTTAGCCACGATTGATGACTACATAGGGTGTATATCTGGAAACAGGACCATCACTCATTCGACTGAAACAAATCACATTAATTTGTATCCCCTCGCTAAACCCCTCTTGAGATCAAAGAATACACATTGGGTTGAAGAAGAATAACATGATTCAGAGTGTACCCAGCCAATTTTAACAATAGCTGAAGCGATGAGTCTTCAGGAAAATTACGAGGAAAATCTGATAAATTGTTGTATCTTGAATCCTGATTTTCCGTAGCATTTAGAAAAATATTCTACTCATAATTTAGATATCATTACTGATCTATAGGATTTTTATGAACTTATTAAAACTTCTGAAATACATTCAGCCCTCTTATTTGCATTTCCTTCATATTCAATGACTGGATGGAGGAGTAAGGTAGTTAAAATTTTTCTTGAAAAATCTTTAAACATTAATTCCGCCTTAACTCCTGAGCAAGAAAAACAACTAATTCAAGCATTGAAAAAAATTTCAGATTCATTTTCATAGGAATATACAGATATGAGGGGAAATCACCCAGACACATGCATTCATCATATTTATATAGAATAAAATTCTAGGCTTGTGAGACATTAACAAAGGAGGATGAACCTCGCTTTAAGAGAAATTGTAAAAGATGAATTGCAGAAATTGTTAAATGCAAGGTTCATCTAACCTATCTCAGACAACCAGTGGGTATCCCCACTAATTATTGTCCCCAAGAAGAATGGTAAATGGTGAGCGTGTGTATATTGTAGGGACCTAAAAAAAGCTACATTAAAATACCATTTCCCTTTACTGTTTATAGACCAAGTACTCGACACTCTAGTAGGGAAAAAGTATTTTTTCTTCCTAGATGGGTTCAGTGGATACAATCAGATTAGGATAGCTCCAGAGGATCAGGAAAAGATATAATTTAGATGTTCCTAGGGTACTTATGCATATAAAGTATTACCATTTTTTCTAAACAACGCACCAGCCACATTTCAACGGGTGGTCCTTGGTATTTTCTCTGATCTTTTGCATGATTGCGTGGAAGTCTATATGAATGATTTTACAGTCATGGGTGATACTTTTGAAGAGGATTTACATATTATTGAATTTTTTTGGCAGAGATGTAGTGAAACTAATCTTTCATTAAGTAATGAAAAATGTTTTATAATTATTCGTGAAGGTATTGTTTTGGGTCATCGTGTTTCTGCTGTAGGAATTAAGGTTGATCTGAAAAAAATTGAAGTTAGTGTAAAGCTGCCCCCACCAACCACTCAAAAGGGAGTGCAAATTTTTATTGGAAATCCAGGCTACTAAAAAATGTGTGTTGAAAATTTTACAAAGGTAGCCTCTCCATTTTTCAAATTATTGAGCAAAGAATCTGAATTTTATTGGAATGATGAGTTTCAAGCTACATTTGATAAACTCAAGGAAATTATTTCTTTAGCACCTGTCTTGAGAGGCCCAGATTGGAATTTTCCCTTTCATATTTCCATTGATGCCTCTGATTGAGCTATAGGAGCAGTATTGGGTCAAAATGAGGATCCTGTAACCCATGCTATTTATTTTTTTAGTAAAAACTTAACTACTGCATAATTGAATTATACAGTAACCGAAAAGGAATTTCTTGTTGTGATTTATATTATTAACAAGTTTAGACATTACATGACATGTTATGAAGTTTTTGCACACACAGATCATTATGTTATTTTTTAACTCATGAATAAACCAGTTACTAATGGTAGAATTATTAGGTGGTTGTTTTCGCTGCAAGAATTTGACATCACGATATTGGATAGACCGAGAAAGGAAAATTAGGTAGTTGATTTCTTCTCTAGGCTTAACCATGCAAGTGAGGATGTTCATGTTAATGATAACTTTCCAAATGAAAATTTGTTAGCCATCTCTGTTAAAACGCCTTGGTTTGTAGACATGGATAATTGACTTGCTACTGTAAATTTGCCACCTTAATTTTCATCTAATTAGAAAAAGTGAATTATTAGGAAAAGTGTTGATTACTCTTGGATCAGGGGAGATCTGTTTTTCACTGGACTTGATTTGATTATTCGGAGGTGTGTCAGAGAAGATGAGATCTATGACATCTTGAGAGCCTGTCATGATGAACCTTGTGGAGGACACTTTGCACACAAATAGACAATTTATAAGATCCTTTGCTCAGGTTATTATTGGCCAAGTCTTTTCAAATATGCAAAAGAGTATGTTCAAAAGTGTGATAGCTGCCAGAGTATAGGCCAGCTTGTACAATCAGGCAAGATGCCTTTTCCGCCATAGGTTCTCATTGAACCCTTCGAGAGGTGGCCTCTTGATTTTGTAGGTCCCATAAATCCTATGTCCAAAGGTAAGAAGTATATCTTGGTTTGTACTGATTATGTTACAAAGTGGGTGAAGGAAAGAGCACTACCTAGAGAAATAAAGAAATCAGTGGTATATTTTCTATTCTATGATATTTTGATGAGATTTGGAGTACCTAGGGAAATAGTTATTGATCAAGGTACTTAGTTTGTGTCCAAGATTAAGCATAGAATTGTGAAAAAATATCAGATTACCCACCTGAACTCCACCCCTTATCATCCGCAGGCCAATGGGCAGGTGAAATCAACCAATAAGGTGTTGGAGACAATCCTTACCAAGACAATGCAATTACACAAGAAGGATTGGTTTGCCTGACTTCTTGAGGCATTGCGGGCTTACAAGATCACATGGAGGGGTACCACTAACTTCTCTCTATATGAATTAGTGTATGTAAAAAAAAAATATGTTGCTCATTGAATTTCAAATCAGAACTTTCAAGATGGTAGCAGATTTGGGTATAGACATTAATGAAGCACAATAGTAGAGAATATTGCAGCTCAGTGAGTTGGATGAGATCAGACATGACACTTTTCAACATACTGGCTTGATCCAGTGAAAAAGGGCTAAATGATATGACAGATACATAAAAAAGAAGTAGTGCAAAGAGGGATACTGGGCATTGTTGTATGATTTGAAATTTAAGAACTTTAAAGGGAAATTCAACACACATTAGCTATGCCCATATGAGATTGAGAAAGCTTTTGATAATGGATCTGTTTGGATTAAAACTATTGATTATGGGAATTTTACCTTCTTGGTGAATGGGAATAGATTCAAGCTATATCAAAAACCCAATCCAAGGAGGAAGTTGTGGAAGCAATTGTGAAGAGGAAAAATCTGGAGATGGTAAGGGAAGTGATTATTCCTTCCACTATCTCTTCCTAACTTTCCTACTGATACAATGAGATAAATTTTTTCTGCCTTGTGCTAAGTAGAACATGAGAGGAATGTATATTTGGAATAGGCTTATTCCTTTTTCCAATCCCAATGGAATACTTACAGAAAAGGAACCCCATGGAATCCTATTTTTCATTATTTCAAACTCTCTAAAATTGAAATCTGGCATACATGGACTACCTTGGGCTCGTTAAAAACACTGGTCGGTATATCCTTTGGGATCCTCTCAATAAAATTTGTTTTTCAAATAATCTATGGATTGATTGTGTTAGACTAATGTGGTATTTCCTAAGGCCCTCCTTCCAACAACCTTGGCCCATTAACATCAACAAATTTTATCGTTGTAGGATTAGAGCCTTGTGATGCCTTGAAGCTTATATGCCCTAATGATAGGCTATCTTGTGAGTATCAATGGAGAATCATTATGGCTCCCTTAATACTGGATCCTACAGTGGGTTCGACAATAACTCATAAATTCACACCCGGTAGGATGCATCATGGTACATTGGTCCTCACACTCATTAATGGTGATGGGCCTCGCATTGGTTAACAATTGAACTCAATGACTGGTAATCCAATGAAATCATTGCACATTCGACATAAAAACCTTCATTCATGTGCAATGGACTATACATAAACAGTGGAGAGAACGGATTCCTGCATAAGGTTCAAAATACATAGTTTCAATTCCTATAGAATGCTCAATAGTTACTTCAATTCCTACAAAATGTTCAACAATCACATTTTAATTCCTATAGAACATTTGATAGGCACAGTTCCATTTGCTGTAGCAACACCTTGGTTTCCTGAAAGACAAAAGTATAGGAAAAAAATTAGTTTAAATCATTTGATATAGTATTGATAGTCATTATTGATCGAAGTCATGAATTATGTGATCACGTGTTTGATGTAATGTTAGTAAGTTATCATTGCAAGGACAAGTAACGTCATTAAAGGACTGGATCGTTGGAGGTAAGCTCGGTAAGCTACAGCCGGTGATAATATTCTTGAGGTAAGGTATTATGATGCTTTAGTTTTTAAAAATATTTTCATGACTCAGGTTATGGTAATCCTTCCGGAAAAACGAAACCGTAAGCTATTGCAGTGTAAATTCCATGACCTTTTATCGTGATTCTTACATCATGGTGGTTGTATTTCTGAGGTCTGTCTTGCAGGAAGGATCATGATGGAAATCATGATCACAACTTTCCTTTAGAAAATCACCATGCTTTTCAATCTTTCCCATTTAATCCCTTTCTTTATCAAGGAATCCATTGCAAAAGTCTCAGACTGTATTCTCGTAAACTATGTTCAAAGTTTTCTACCGTTTGCATTCCTGTTAGCCGCATTCACTTTTTCCCTTCCTTCCTCATCTTCTCTATCCATTTCCTCCTTCACCATGTCCAAATTATGAGCCCCTATTCGATTTGATCCATAGAGCCTTGCGCTGTTGGAAGCCGACCCTCACATCAAAGCAAGGGTGGAAAAAGCAGGATGGTTGCCCTTCTTTCAGAAGTTCAGTTGGCATAACTCTGAAGTGACAAATTTTTTTTCCTTGAACCTAAGTGGAGATAAATCACAGGTCAGAAGTGTTTAGTTTAGGTTAACAGAGGATCTGGTGGCCCAGGCATGTGGAATTCCATAAGATGGGGAATGATGGTTTAAGAACCAATGCTTCAACAAGGGAATTTGTGCATATTTCCTTCAAAAGGATCATTCAAACCCTGACTGGAGCAAGGGAATTCTAGAAGATTTTTTGAGAAGTAAGTATCGTCACCTACTATTCTTCTTCCAGAAGTATATAATGTGTGAAGGTCACATAGGCCTCACATTTCTATTTCACATTCAGATTCTCAGATAGTTTCGAGATAAGCCCCTAAATTTCCCATATTATTTGAAGATGTATTTGAAAAAAATGTCCACGACTGTGAAATAAAGAGTCACCCATATAGAGGAGAGCCTCTATCACCACAGGCTGGTGAAAATCATCCTAATGGAGGTCTTGTAGAAAAAGAAGAAGACATGGGAGGACTTTCTAGCCGAAAACCATTTTGTGGAAGATGCAGAATCTGACTCCTTAGGGCTCATGGAGGAAAAGCTATCAGAGAAGCCTAAGAAGATGTCGTGGACCTATGGACCACAAGTAAAAGAGGATTACAAGGATGAAGAAGTGATGGTGACTGGGGAAACCACTGTGAAAGGTTCCAAGGAAAAGGGATCTTCTACCCCCGCTAAAAGGTTTACAAGGATCCAGGCTGCTAAGATGGCTATTAAGGACATGATGAAAGGGGGAACACCACCCAAAAATTATGATAAAGAGAAAGGAAAGTCCCATGTTCTAGCCAAGGGAAAGGGGAAGGTGGAACCAACCACATCCATTGAGAAGGAAACTATGTCCTTCAAGGATCCTTTCCTGGAGGAAATCAGAAATGAAATCATGGAAGAGCAGCAAAGGAAAGTGAGCCTTAGTGTGCCCCGATATTCCCAAGGACATCATGAGGAGGAAGTAACTCCCCTGAGGAAGCAGTCTTGACAAGCATTGGAACAGAGCATGAAAGATATCACTATTTCAGAGTGGGCCTTAAGGAAGGAAAAAATGGCCTTGAAAGAGAACAGACTCATAATGCAGAGAGAACATGAGGAGTCACATGAGAAAGCGCCCTGCATTATGAAAAATAAGCAGTTTCAGATAGACCATATGAAGAAGAAGAATGAAATATATAGGGGTAAGATTCAGGTGGAGTCTATTAAGGCCCAGTTGGATCATTTGGCAGCAGTAGCTGTGGCCCAGGTGAAAACTAACTCTCTGTTTCAGAAGCTGCCACATTTTTTCTTGCATAGGGTCATGCAAAAATTTTGGTGCAGGGGAGATGTTAAGTCTCAATTTTTCTTATTTTTTGACACCTTTCCTAAGCCTTACCTCCCCTATTTTTGAACTCCTTCCACCCCTAGTTATGCTTAGTCTGGCTATATTGTTTAGTTTTGGCTAAAAGGGTGCTATAAGCTTAAGGTATATCAAATTAAAGTAATAAGTGTCATTTTTCCTTCAACTTGAAGTGTTATTTGATATAGTTGTATATTTATTGAATTACCACTCTGATTGATCTAGAACTCATGTGAAGATTTGCTTTGTTTCAAAATAGCTCCACAAATTCCTGAAGACAGCTCGTGCAACCACATCTCCTGAAGGAGCTCCGGAAGTCCTCTAGACGCTGATTTCCTACAACCGTCCTGATTTCCTACAACGAAATCAACGGTTGGCTATGCTCTACTTATTTCCAGATCAAGCAAGAACATGGGTTTTGGGGGGAATTTTTCTCACATGCAGGCTGTCCTATTGGGTGCTTCGAACCTCCTTCTAAAACAACCCAAACCTACAGAATTATTCCCGTGACCACATGAGGAGGAAACTTTAGCTATTTAATGAAAATCATCTAATCCATGCTTTCAGTCATGGATTAGACTCAACAGAAACTAATTTTTATGACCTGGACTTGTATTATTGGCTGATAGCTTAGATTATTAAGTTTCCTTATTCAAGCCAAATATTGGCTTTCGAGACTATATACAATCAAATGTATTTCATATTGTAAAGGGTTGTTGGGTTGGGTCTTTTGCTGATAAGCAACATATCAGATTGTACTTGGCCATATACTTTCAGATTAATATAATATATTATGCTCTATCTACTTTTCTGAGCAATCTCTTCAATTTTTGAAGGGGTAGTGAGTGAGGTAGGGCCCCCTTTGCTCACAACTCCTGTAGCGCAGTGTGTGTGTGTGTGCTTTTAATTCCTTTTTTATGCTTCAATAATTATTTTACACAAATAATGCACTCTTTCTAAAGTTTTAGCAATAGTTTGTTCATTGATTACATGATTAAATTTCTTATGATAATGTGTTAATTTCATTTTATTAAGGCTTGGATTGACAGTGTCTTAGTTGGTTTCTTGATTGTTGTAATTTGATCTTTTATCTTTTCATGGTCAATATCAGCAATACCAAGAGCTGTAGAGGGATGTTGTAGTCCACTGCATAGCCTTTGCTGCCAAGTATTGATGCAGGAAAGAGGCATTAGTTGGTGTGTGTGTGAATAGCTAATTTATTAACACTTGCAGTAATAAGCCTGCATATATTTTTTATAGTATCTCACAGGCTTACCTACCCTAGGTTGAAAATTTATTATCGGAAAATTATAAGTTTACAATGACTTAAAAGTGGCCTCTACTCCAGTTCTTTTTTCCATTTGATGTGTATTGGTTCAAGGCTTGGTAGGTGTCTTGGGAATGGATTGATGAATTACAAAGGGTGGCGTACCGCGTGGCTTCACACATCTCAGGCTAAATGTTAGGGAATTTCATCTCTTCCGTTGTCTTCCAGCCGATTAGCACTATCAAAAGTAAGAGACAAGCATGATAAAATTTATTTCCATCTTCTTGTGCCTCACACACATTCTCCAAAAAAGTCTGTGCAGAGGTACTAGGCCCAATTATATTGTATGCCCTTCTCACATTAGCCAGCGAGCATGATGACTTTGCATGGGACATCCTTCGGTCTGCATTTCCTCATCATTTTACATGTGAGGATGAGGGTTCCAAAGAGGACAACTGGGTCATTAATCTCACTCACCACAAACTCACGACTATGGTGTGTGATGTGATAGTCATTCTTAATTTTCTCCGTGACTCTCTTCTCATGGCACTTGCCTCCAAAATTGGTTGCAAGGTCTACGCATTGATCAGGCAAGCTAGTAATTTGATGGATTAGCACAGAATCGATGGGGATTTTTTCTCCTAGCCACAAAAACTTGTCATGGATGAGTGCCAGCAACTGGCACACACAAATTTTGTTGATCGGGAGATGCCCAAAATGTGGGATCTGTAGAAAATTTAACAGCCATGCCTTGTGCAGGCCCAACACCCAATGCTTCATATCAATGTGCACAATAACCCCTTCATAAGAAACTTGTTATAAGTATCTCTCAGGTGTGAGCTTTGGAAATTTGTCTTCATCTACGAGGCCCTAGTCCCCCATTTTCAGCAGCGGCACTTTGGCGAACATTTTACCTTCCATTGAGACATTTTATGGGATCAAGGGCATGTTTATGTATGCCCCCACTTTTTCTAGGTCCTTTGGGACCTTCAGTGAAGCTTTGTGTGATGCTACATTATTCGGCAATGCCAATATGTGCCCAATTTCCACCACATTATCCTCTTCCATAACAGCCTCTGGAAACTTTTCCATGGGTTTCTTCTAATGATCAGCCCCAATGGAGCATGACTTTGGGGTCTTTTCTCTCAGGGACTTTTGGGACCTTGAGGTCTCTCCCTTATTTGTCTTAACTGGTGCAGGGGTCCCAATGGCCTGTGCAATGGGATTCTCTCCAAGTCGGGTGGCTATAATACTTGGAAGAATTACATGGCCTAGGCCTCTAGGCACAACTCCTCCTCAAACAGCGGATCAAGAAAATACATAGACATCAAGGAAAGGCTAGAAATCAAATGTCTCAAGGCACAAAAATCACACAGAGGGAAAAGGGAACTAATGCGGCCCCTTCAGTCATATTTATAGCTTAGGCACATCTCAAGCGGTCCTTTGTGCATTAATGGGGCCCCATAAATGACAAAATGACTCCAAATATGGCATAATCTCCTTATTAAATGCAACTTAAACCCTCCTCCAAATGGTAAAAATACTGTCTCGTCTAGATTTATTGTTCCAATGACTATATTGGGCACTTTTGTGTCTTATTCAACCTCCGCACACAACTATTGTGCATGGGTCACACTTATCTATATATCCTCCATCCCTTTTGTGCAGATCCAATTATCTGACCATATAGTCATTTGGTGTGAGTAGGGAGATTGTCATCCCTATATGGCTTCAATCAGCTTCCATTGACATACCCGGGAAGATATTCTCCACTCAACGTGGCCAGGCACACCATGCCTCCGTCAATGATATTCTTAACAATATATGGTCCTATCCAACGCATCTTGAACTTCCCTGGGTAGCGCACAAACTTTTTGTCATACAACAAGACCAAATATTCTTCCTAAAAGACCTTATGTCTGATATTCCTATCATGTCATGCCTTTTCACATGGCTTTGGCACTTGCTGATGGAAATTTACAATAAATTGATCCTCTTTTAGTGTGACAAACTACGAAAATCATTCCTCGAAAATATATTCTTCTTCCATACTTGTAAATGATGTTATATGCAGACTTGAAACAATGTACTCCATTGGCGTCACAACTTTCTACCAATATACCATCTTGAACAGTGTATTTTCTGTTAACTTCTTGCATGTAGTTCTATATGCCCAAAGAACCAAAGGTATGCGCACATCCCAATCATTCTGGTTATCATTGCAAATATTTGTGAGCACATTCTCCAATATCATATTGAAAAATTCTACTGCACCATTCGCTTATGGGTGATATGGAGTTCTGTTATGATGATGAATCTGGAATTCTTCTATCAGAGCTTCAACGGTTTCATTCAAGAAGTGCGTACCTCTATCACTCATCAAAATATTAGAGCATCCAAATTGAGTCAATATGTTTTCAAAAATGAAGTGCACAGTTGTGTCCGCACTACAATGCTTCACAGGCTTAGCTTTGGCCCAGCAGGTTACATAGTATGTGGCAATAATTATGTAATGTGCACTTGTCTTCCTTCTTGGAGGGTCAATAGGTCCAATAAAATCTATGGACCATTTATCAAATGCTTGCAACACCATCTGTGGATGCAAGGGCATCTCATCTCTTCTTGATGGCTTTCATGTCCTCTCACATATATCACATGTACAACAGTGCACATATGCATCATTGTGCAACGTGGGCCACCATAAACTAGCTCACAAAATCTTAGTTGCCTTTCCTGCATAGTTACTTTCGACAACCCCTCCATGAGCTTCAACTAAGATTTATCATTTGTCGAACTCCAGGACCTATCTTTAGAAGACTTATCTGGACCCATCTTATAAAATTGACCAGCAATGATAGTCAAGTTAGCTGTGTGTGCCACCCACTCTTTATTTTGCTGCAATTTATACTCCTCGGGCACACATATATTAGTCAAAAAATTAATGATATCAAGGAAATTATCATCAACCACCTTTATGGAAAATAACTGCGAGTTGGGTAAACCATCCTCCAAACTATTCGACTCTTATCTATTCTCAATGCACGATAGATGGTTTGGCCCAACATCTAGTCTCCCGGGCTTCACAATAACTTCAAAATCATACTCTTGAAACAACAACAACCATTTACAAATCTTCCCCCCAAAAATAGGCTTATTGACCACGTACTTCAAAGCAGACTGGTCAGTAAAAATTTTGAAGTGTCCTCCTAACATATAGCGGTAGAATTTCTGTAGCATATACACCATCGCCAATCCTTCTCTCTTAGTGGAAATATGGTGATCGATCTCTCCAGCTCCTGGGTGCATTAAGATAGCTCTGAGTGCGATGCAGGAGTCATCAAAATGCACATGAAACACCGTTTACTAATTAGGAATGATCAATATGGGCAAAATGACCATCTTCACCTTCACCAATTCAAAGCTCTTCTAAAATTCCTCATCCCAATAGAATGTCACATCCTTATTGAGAAATTTCTCCATGGGTGCAATGCTTAGTGCATAACCCTGAATGAATTTCTGATAATATCCAGTATGCCCCAATATTGAGCGCATTTTTTTGGCATTCACATGAACTTCCATATTAAAAATCACCGCAATCTTCCCAGGATCTACCATCAATCATCGATGGAAAATAATATGACCCAAAAATATCCCAAATGGCATACAAAATATGCATTTATTTAAATTATGTGAGATCTGATACTTCCTACAAGTATCCAAGATTAAGCGTAGACTTGATACATTCTTTTTCAACAAGCCAAAGACAATCCAATCATAAAATTATAATTCTAGGAATTTTTGGTTATACTTCTTAAATGCATCAACTACTACGCGCAAGAAGATACCAGGTTCATTATTCAATCCAAATGGCATGACTATATACTAAAAATATCCTCATTCTATTGCAATTTTTTTTTAACTCCTATCCTCTGGTGCAATCATGATCTGATGATATCCTGAGAAACCATCTGTGAATAAATAAGCCTACTGTCCTACTACATTATCCAGGGTCTCATCAGAAAATGGGGTTGGGAATGGATCATATACGCAAGTATCATTCAGTTTTCACAGATCCACACAAATCTTTATTTCTCCTTTAGTCTTATTATCATGTACCACCATGGGACCCACACAATTAGATTCTTCCACTAGTTTTATAATGCCTGCGAAAACCATTTTATCCAACACTTCCATAACTTTATGCTTGTATTTGAGATTCAATATATAAGGGTGTTGCTTCACCAGTCACACATCATGTTTCACGGTGATCTTCATGACCCAAAGATCTCCAACTACCCCCTTCAACTCAAAGAAATTTGTAGGGAAAAGGTCCTGATACTCAGTCAAAAACTCAACAACATTTCCCATTATATCATCATCCCAATAATCTCCAAAATTTTCTAACTTCAGTTATTCTTCATATCCAATGTTCACTTGTCGAACATTCAGAGGCTTTGTGACATCCATCGATGCAATTGAAGGCCCATAAACTGCACATTTTCTCTCATATTCAGGAATTTCGATATTTTGTGGATCTTCTTCACTTTCTTCTACTGGAAGATTTATTCAATTGACAATATCCCTCATCTACGCATCGCATGTTGGTGAAGTGCACTGTATCCTTGGCATGGAAGTATCAAATATTACTTCTTGGATAACTTGTAGCGCTCTTCCCATGAAATGAACTTCATTCTCAAAACTGAATGTCAAAATGAAACTTTTAGTCAGTGAAAACCATTCACTGGTTCCTCGGTGCAACTCCATATCTATGTACCAATCAGTAGGCACCTTCCCCAACGTCTAAATGAAGATCGTGGACCCATTCGGGTCTCTGCTATATTCCCCATACTTCAGTCCATTTCTCTAAATGTCTACGCGAATCACCCTTTCTGGAATAAAATTCTTCCATCCTAGTAGTCAAACACTCAAAGAAAAATCTCATCATTCGTACACATTCATCCCAGTTTCCCATTTTTCCTCTGTGAGTCTCCCACCATCATGCTGGAGTAGTGCGCAATGTTATATCTAATGCATTGAATATTTTTCCTTCTAGAATAGATATTTCAAGTTCTCTTCAAAACATGTTCACATTTTTTAAACCATCATAATACGGTAATTATTGTACCTCGGATGATATGCAGCGAAGATATTTGGTCACTCAATTGCAGTGCACCATAGATACTTCATGTAGATGATTCTGCCAGTTATCAAATTATTCATCTGAATCTGAGAAGCAGGAACTGTCCTTTTCCCAATTAAGCCTTCCATCGGTATTTGGGTTGATCCAATCATCATCTTGGTGCAGCCAACTTATAGATATGGTCAACATCATCATCTGCAGGCACATTTTCTCTATATCTTCCACCTTCTGTAGGATCTAAGGGAACTAAAAATTTGGTTCTGTTGTTCTTAAATACCACAATTCTCCTTTTCAAATTGATGATGGCATCCATATCAGTACACCAATATAACACCAATAGCATAGGATAAGGGTCAGTATCATCAAAAATTTGTATGACTTCGAAATATGCAAGCACCTTAACTCCTTCAATTTCTACTACCACATGTGATAGTATTGCTAATGGAATGATTTTTTGTCAGTTCGCCATGTCCAATTGAATAGTAGACCACTCCATCTTAGGCTCTCCCATGCACTACCAAGTTTTCTTAGGTCATACATTTACATCAAATCCTAGATCTAGAATAACTTGATCCATTTCATAAGCACCAATCTGAGAAGTCAAGTGCATCTCTCGTCCAGTTTTTTTTTCTTATTTTTCTTATAGATATTGTTGAAAACTTTTTGTTCCATCCGAGGTTGTTATTTTTATGTGTAGTTATCTATCAATTCTTGAATATTTTCCACTTCCATCTTGTTCCACAATAGTTTAATGAAAGCTTGCAAGAATGGTTTTTTTCTTCATGTATTTCACTCACATCCTTAGGTCTAGCTAATATCGATGCGCTTTATTCTGAAAATCCCTTCTTTCCTTCTACAAAAGTTTCTTTTTTCACATTGTAAATCAAATCCTTCATTTTTCTCAGATGCCTTTTGAATTCAAAGATCAACATATGACTTCTTCCCTTTGTCCTCACTAGTGGCCGCACCACTTCTAGTGACAAAATTCACGCTAGGATCCTCTTCGTGTAGGTTCTCCCTTACAATATGAATATTCTGTGTCCAAGTCTGTGAATTCTTCTCTTGCATATTAGCAATAAAAATAATAAAATAGTCAATTACATGATCAAACTTCCTACAATACCTGCATGATTGTCACACAATATTTGGACAGTCATGCACATAGTGACCAACATCTCCACAATTGTAGAAAATGAATTTTCTCCTTCCTTGACTAGCTGATCCTCCTCCTCTTCCTCTTCCTCTAGTCTAGAATGTGTTGAGATTCAACAAGATGATGAGCTTAGTGAAAAGAGTCTCATTCACTAAGTGGGTCCGCAGGCTATTTTTGGCGCAAAGTCTATTTTTGGACATGTCGATCATATTCTATGAGTTGCAGGATGCTATATGTGGATGGTTTGTCAAGTTGGAAAAATAGATGGACTTATATTTTTAGACATATTGTGCAGAATCTATTTTTATATTTCCAGTCTAAAAATAGATTTGTTGAATATTATTAGCTCTTAATAATATTTGGACTCTAAACGTTATCTTCTTCTCTTGGAGCACTTCAGTTAAGTGCACAGATGTGGCACAACAGCTGATGGAAGGAATTTCACTTTTCCTGAGAGTTTACTGGAGCTAATTCATGGAGGACAATAGTTAGAACTCATGTGACAAAGTTTGGTGGAGTAGGAGAAGTAGTTGGTGGAGTTGTCTTTAGTTTAACTCAGTTAAACTCAGTTGAGCTAGTTGTATCTAGTCTAACTGATTGATACAATAGTGAGAGTGGTGTGAATTAATTATTTAATTAATTCACTAAATAATAAATCATTAATCAACTGAAGAATAAATTATTTAAGTACAGTGCATGGTAGTTTCAGTGGAGACCAGTGGAGAGATAGTTGAAAAAGCAAGTGTGACTATCAGTTGTGACTATAGTGATGCATTGATTTCACCACACATTCATTGGAGATCCCATTGAGGATTGCGTAGTGAAATATTGGTGAATTCGAGTTCATTCAGATCCATTATTTAGCAGGGATTTCGCATTAGAGGCAGGCTAGCAGGTGGCAAAGATCAGTGCATGGATTTGCAAGATCGGGCTTGATTAGTGTGTAGCAATTATATTGTATTGAGAGCTTGATATGATCAGCTTTGTATGAGGATTGTTACATGATATCTATGAAATATATTATATACTGATAGTTGGGGTTTTCAGCTTCAGGATTTCCCATTGAACAACTATGTTAATGTGTGTGAATTTTTATTGTTTCATGTGTTCATTGCAATCTTGATTTAATTTCCACAAATGATCAATGGTGGAATGGATTTTGTATTTTGAATGAAGTTAAAATAGTGTGACATCAAGAGAATATTGGACATATAACACATTATTTATATAATTTCTACATGGTATCAGAGCATTATTGATCATAGGTGATTGCAATTATTGAAGCGGTTGAGTTTTGTGCTAGTGGAATTCAAATTTGTTGCAGTGTTTTCTTGGTGTCATAGTTGAGAATTCATTGAAATGTCTTTCAACAGAATGCGATTGGAGTATGCCCTTGATAGCAGCTCAAATTATATTTCATGGAAAGACAGGATGGAGGCAGTGTTGGATGATAATGGGTTGAAGGAGTTCATAGATGCTGATATTCCTAAGCCGGGATCTAGCGATGCAACTGCACTTGACGCATGGCAAAAGAAGGTAGAAAAGTGTCAAAGGATTCCATTGGAAGGTGTGAAGGACCACATTGTGTCTAGAATTCATGGGAAGGAAACTCGATTCTTAATGTGGAAGGCTTTGATAGATTTTTTCCGAAGCAGAAGTGACCAAAGAAAGTTGCCGCTTAAAGACAAGCTCAAAAAAATAAAAATGGAGAAAGGTGATAGTATACCAAAATACCTCACGAAGTTTGTCCACTACAAGGATGAGCTGGGAAGTGTGGGGGTTACTGTTGATGAAGAAGACTTGGTGATCTTGGCTCTCCTTGGGCTTCCAAAGAGTTTGCATAGCTACGAGGACTCTGTAAATGGATGGGAGAAACTACCAGAATGGGAGCGACTTTGGTCGGATCTTATGCAGGAGGAGATAAGGTGGGGTACCATGGATGGATCTTCATCGAAGAATGAAGATGAAGAAAATTTCACTTTGGCTACCAAAGCAAGGAAAGGGAAGGGGAATAAAATCCTTCTCAATCGGGTGTGAAAGGCAAGAAGCAGGATTTATCCAAGGTGAAGTTTTTTCACTATCACTAGCACGGTCATTTCGCCACTAACTATCCACAAAAGAAGAAGAATAAGCAGGTTTTTGGATCTGCAGCTAGAGAGGACTTAGACTTATAGTTTGAGTTGGATTTCCCTTTGATCGCATGCTTGGTTTCAAGTGTGATGGGATCGGTGTGGTTTCTTGACAGTGGTGCGTATTTCCATATGATCGGAGACAAAGATTTGTTTAGTGATCTAGATGAAAAGGATCTTGGAGTGCACATCGAGATGGGCGATGATGGTAGATACAGTGCGACTCGTATCAGCACCATTTCCTTTGAGAGGGAGTCCGGTAAACCTTTCATCTCAAAGGATGTCATGCATGTTCCAGGATTGAATAAGAATACGATCTCTGTGGTGATGTTGGAAGAAAAGGGTTACGATGTTGTTTTTATTGAGGGAAAAGCCTTCTTATGCAATAAAAAAATAGGTCAAACCAGGAGGATAGGGGTTCGAGTTAAGAATATTTATCAATTGCAGGTAGATGGCTGCGTAGGAATGCTAGCCAAAGCAGAAGGAGTGGTGAGCTGGGATGAGGGTGAATTGTGGCACAGGAGATTGGGCCATCTTCACCATGGGGCTTTGAAAATTTTGTAGTAGATTTCTACCGGGCTTCCCAAGGGTACACTTGCACAGTCAGATCAATGGAAGAGATGTACTTTGGGAAAATTTGTGAAGACCACTTTTCTTGAGAAGGATAGTCTCGCCACAACAATCCTTGAGAGAATTCACATAGACGTGTGTGACCTTTCTTGGTTGCTTCAATAGCAAAGTAGAGGTATTGTGTGATATTTGCTGATGAATTTTCTCATAAGTGCTGGATCTTCTTCACGCAGAAGAAGAGTAAGACATACTTAAAGTTCTGTGAGTTCAAGGCGCTAGTGGAGAAAGATTCGGGGAAGCAAGTGAAATCTCTAAGGAGCCATAATGGTGGTGAATACATCTCTGGCAAGTTCAAAGACTTCTATAGAAAAGAAAGAATTTGAAGAGAACTCATAGCGCCTCATAACCCATAGAAGAATGGGGTCATGGAGAGAAAGAACAAAATGATCGTGGGTGCTACACGGGCAATGTTTTATGATCAGGGCCTTCCCATACACTTGTGGGATGGGGCATGCAACACTGCGGTTTATGTGAAAAACCGTTGTCCTCATAGAGTACTTGGCATGAGTACACCTGAAGAGGCATTTTCTGGTAAGAAGCTTTATATTTATCATTTCAAGATTTTTGGCTCACCTATTTACATTCATGTGATGAAGGATGCCAGGAAGAAGCTGGAGCTGACCACAAAGGTTGGGAAATTTTTGGGGTACACAGAAACACCCCACAATTATCGCGTGTATTTTCTAGATAGGCGGATGACTGTTATGCGATGGGATATCAAATTTCATGAGGAGAAATCCATGAATTTGTCGCTTGAGAGGGAGCTACACTTGCATTCGGAGGAGGAGCTACTTGTTCCTAAAGATGAGCCTCAATATGTGGATCAGCCACAAGAGGAGGTTCATGGAGTGGAAGAAGCCACTCATGCAGCGTCAAACATCAGAGGGCAGAAGCGCACTACAGAAGCTGAGTGACTGAATCTTGATGCAACATAGAATGTAGGAGTTCCTACATCACAGCGTAGACAGAGACAGTCACCTGACTGATTTACTAGATACATGGCCCTGATAAGAGTGTGTATCATGACAGAACCATCCTCTTTTGAGGAATATGTGGAGGATCCCGCAGGGTAGATGCCATGGTGGAATATTATGATTCTATTGTCAGAAACAATGCATGGGAGATTGTCCCAAGGCCGGAAGGGAAATCAATGGTAGGTTCGAGATGGATCTATAAAGTGAAGAAAGCTACTGACGGGAGCATCGAGAAGTATAAGGCAAGATTTTTTTCCTAGGGCTTCTCACAGATTGAGGGGATTGAATATGAAGAAACCTTTGCACCTGTCGCGAGTTATTCTACCATACGGACCATCCTTTCTCTCTCAGCACAGATGGGTTGGAACATTCATTGGATGGATGTGAAGACTATGTTCCTCAATGGAATCATTGAGGAGGAGGTGTAAATTGAGCAGCCTGAAGGATTCAAAATCTTCAACAGCAAGTCGCATGTGTGCAGGCCCAAAAGAGCGTTGTATGGGCTGAAAAAAGCACCTCGTGCTTGGTACACATGGATAGATAGTTATTCCACTGAACTTGGTTTCGCCAAGAGTTAGGTCGATCCTAACCTATACCAAATTGTGGTGGAGGGTAAGCTTCTGATCATTGTGCTTTATGTAGATGACTTAATACTAATGGGTGATGAACTGTTGATACACTCATGCAAGGCAGATCTTGCAAAGGAGTTTGAGATGAAGGACTTTGGCCTCCTTCATAATTTCTTGGGATTGGAAATTTGGCAGTGGAAAGGTGAACTGTTTTTGTCTCAAGGAAAGTATGCCTGGGAGATATTGGAGAAGTTTCACACGCAAGGCTGCAAACCTATCGACACTCCTCTTCCTGGTGGTTGGAGGAAAGAGGATGCTACATCGGCAGAGGTAGTGGATGCCAGTGTTTATCGACAGTTGGCTGGTTCGCTCATGTAATTAGTTAATACATGACCAAACATATGCTATGCTGTGAACCAGCTTTCACAAGCAATGGTTAAGCCTACCAAGCTCTTTTGGAAGGCAGACAAGCATGACCTGAGATATCTCTGGGGCACATCTGGATATGGATTGTGGTATAGATAGTTGGATGAGGTGAAGTTGCATGGCTTAACGGATGCAGATTGGGCAGGAAGCCCAGTGGACAGAAAGAGCACATCTGGAGTGATTTTCAGTATCAGATCTACAACAGTTTCTTGGTACAATAGGAAATAAAGATCTGTGGCACTCAGTTCAGTAGAGGTCAAGTACATGGTAGAAAATTTGGCTACATTCAAGGCTATATGGATGAGGAAGATCCTGGTTGGTTTGTTTGGCTCTCACTTAGATCTTACTGTGATATATTTTGATAATCATAGTTGCATTAAACTCTTGGTTAATCAATTATTTCATAATAGATCTAAACATATTGACATCCAGTACCATCATATCAGATATTGTGTGCATCGGAGGATCATGTTACTTTCTTACATTCCTACAGAGGATCAGGATGCAGATATTCTGACGAAGGCACTCACCAGGAGAAAATTTGAATACCATAGAGACAGGATCAGGGTGGCAGATAATCCCTATCTTGTTGAGAGGGAGTGTTGATATTCAACAAGATGATGATGTTAGTGAAAAGAGTCACCTTCACTAAGTGGGCCCGTAGGCTATTTTTGTTGCAAAGTCTATTTTTAGACTATGTCTCTTTTTAGACATGTCAATCATATTCTATGAGTTGTAGGATGCTATTTGTGGATGGTTGGTCAATTTAGAAAAATAGATAGACTTATATTTTTAGACATATTGGGCGGCATCTATTTTTAGATTACCAGTATAAAAATAGATATGTCAAATATTATTAGCTCTTAATCATATTTGGACTCTAAACATTATCTTATTCTCTTGGAGCACTTCAGTTAAATGCACAGATGTGGCACAACAGCTGATAGAAGGAATTATGCTATTCTTGAGGTTTTACTGGAGCTAATGCATGGAGGAAAATAATTAGAACTCATGTCACAGAGTTTGGTGGAGTTGTATTTAGTTTAACTCAGTTAGACTCAGTTGAGCTAGTTGTATCTAGTCTGACTGACTGATACACTAGTGAGAGTGGTGTGAAAAAATTAGTTAATTAATTCACTAGATAATAAATCATTAATCAACTGAAGAATACATCAGTTAACTATAGTGCATGGAAATTTCAGTGGAGATCAGTGGAGAGATAGGTGAAAGAGAAAGTGTGACTATCAGTTGTGACTATAATGATGAATTGATTGCACCACACATTCATTTGAGATGCCAATGAGGATTGTGTAGTGCAAGCTTGGTGAATTCAAGTTCATTCAGAGCCATTCTTCAGCAAGGATTGTGTAGTAGAGGCAGGCTAGCAGGTGGCAAAGATCGGTGCATGGATTTTCCAGATTGGGCTTGATTAGTATGTAGCGATTGTATTGTACTAAGATCTTGATATGATCAGATTTGTATGAGGATTTTTACATGATCTCTATGAAATATATTATATACAAATAGTTTTGGTTTTCAGCTTTAGGATTTCCCATTAAACAATGGTGTTAATGTGTGTGAATCTTTATTGTTTCATGTGTGCATTGCAATCTTGATTTAATTTCCACAAATGATCAATGGTGGAATAGATTCTGTATGTTGCATGAAGTTAAAATAGTGTGAGATCAGGAGAATCTTGGACATATAATACATAAATTATATAACTTCTACAGAATCCACCGAGCCAAGATGGGGATGCTCATGAGGTAGGTTTGACCTACATTATGTACAGCTTATATTTTTCAATCATCAAATCAAATCTTCGGTAGTGTTCTTTATGATGTCTGGGTGATGAGAAGAATCTATAAAATAGTTGCTTCAACTCATGCATAAATTTTCCAAACCTTGGACAGAAATCTGTCACATATAGACCCATAGACTAACATATCGTGCACCATGTGTTGTCTTGAGGGTTCTTGACCGAGGTTCATATTTATTTCACAGAAGAAAAAAAACCCTCCAACCACAAGCCCTTTCGGTAATGACCTGCTTGCGCAGATCAAATTCTCACCTGAATCAGTATGGGGGGGTGTTGGAACCATTTTTTAGCACCCTGAGGAAGAAGTTTATGTGGTGGCCCTAAAGAGAATTGTAACATAAATTTTCACAGATAAAAAGTAAAGGTGCACATAAAAAGTTCAATAAAATATCAGATCAACTTCGTCATAGATTCAAGAAAGTGCACATAAAAAGATGACAAAATCACAAATCTTCGCAAATTATTCCAACATGCAGTATATATAACTTAATAAAATTTATTCATCAACAATATAATTAATTCATAATACACTTCACTCATTCATACAGATGCATTTGGTCATAAGAGAAGTAAAAAGTGTAGTCTCATAACTAATTATGATCTTAAAGCAATAAACATAATATATTCACAGCCATCAGGTAGATAAAACATTAATCACATAACACATTTGATTCCTCCAAAACCTTATTTCCATTAATAGATCCAATCATTTCAGTACATTCAGACTTCCCTTACAAATTATCCTTCCCTGCACACAGTCAGCAGAGTCTACACATAGGCAGGACTAGGTCTCCGCGAACACAACCAATAGGAGCTTTTCTACCCAAAACTAAGACTTAGACTGAAATCCTTACAAAATGTTCATCAACATAAGCATCATATTCTTACCCTGCTATATTCGATCTATCTATATTTATACCAATCTTAGCATGTAGATACTATGGTCTTAAACCATGGCTTGGAGCCCATAGCTTCCCCTTAAAAACCCATTTACATAAACTAGGGACTTTGACCCACCCCAAATCCTGTTTGACTCTTTCGCGCAACACACACAAAAAAATTATATACAAAAAATTTACCAAAATTAACCCCGGGGGACCCTGCTCCAATCGGCCTACTAGATCCTATAAGTGTCAAAATGAGTAAATGATCATCAAAAAAAGGGTTGTGGGATAATCTTCAATATCATCAATCAAAAGCACATTTTCTCATAACCTCAAATAAGGAAAGCCAAGTGCACAAGAATAATTGAAAAGAAGAGAAGGTGGTTGAAAGCAAATTTGAAGACAACAAGAGCAAGGAATACCTAGAAGATAATAAATACCTCAAAAAGGATCCCATGTCAAAACTTGTAGCTGCCCTAGCAGAGATAAGCATTTTCAAAAATGAAAATGAGGAGCTAAAGAAGCAGGCACAAGATAGTTACCATGACCTCGATAATACAAGGGATGAGGTTGACCTCTTAAATATTCAAGTACAAGAATGAATATAAGGAGATCACCAAGATAAGGATATCACCAATAAATGTCACATGAAATAATAGTGAGAGTGCTAAACACATTAATAATAATATTTCTTTTATTTATCTTGAATTCTCCTTTGGGGGAAGATGGTTTCTCCTTAAGGTATTTGGATTTCTCTTGGGGAAATTCATCCCAAAGCCACCCCAAATTTCAACACTTCTTTTTTTATTCCGGCTTTTCTTCTCTCATTCAGTACATTTTGCTGCAACATATATGATTTAGGTAATTTTTATGGAAAAATTCTTTGTCTCCCCCATTATATCATTCGTCAAGAGAAGCCTTATTTTTCATTCTAGTAATTTTTTTTAAGATTTGAATAGCTATTTGACAATGCTTGAAATCTATTTTGTTCTTTGTGAAATGAAACGTTGGAGCTCAAATGTCTATAAATTTTACAAATATCAATCAACCATCATAATATGGTAATTTTGGATTAAAAAAAAAAAAAAAAAACCTGTATAAGAAAATTTTAGATAATGAATTATATATGCATCCCCTTGTTCTAACCTTGCTTCTTTAAATTGTGTTAAAAAAATATCCTTATGTCGATTTTATATTTTATAAATATCCTAGAATCTGAATGTCAAGAGAGAGGCCAATTCTCTGACCTCTATCCTGATTGTCAGATTCTAAGGTGTTTTGATGCCTCTTGTGACTATCGGATTCTGGGATATTCCCATAATCTGAAATTGACATAAGTTTAGGATACGAAACCAAAATTTCTAGAATGGGTTGAGACGGATGGTCACATTTCCCTTTGTTTCAGAGATTTCCGAAACTCTTATTTTTTATTGTGTTGACTTTGAGGATGGTCTGTCCCATTTTCCTAATTAATATAATTCCCGTTGTAATATGTAACATGTTTATCCTTCCTACACCTTGAACCTTCTTATATATAAGTAAATTGCATCTTTTTTTATAATACATTTTACTTTCCCATAAAACCATGTATATATTGATGTAATAATTCATGATCTGCAAGTGGAAATTAATGTCATACTTTCTGAATGTAAAATAGATCATTTTTATAATAACTATTATATATACTATATTTCATGTTATCATATTGTTGCACGATGAATTTGCACACACACACACACACACACACATGCAGTTAAAGGAAATGAACTAATTAATCATGTATAAGTGGTTTGGTGAAAGTATAGAAAAGAGTGCAACCATTGGCAGATTTGCGAGAACTTTCTTCTGTCGAGAGTGTGGAATTATTTATTATTCTCTACTCAAACATTCTCCAAAACCACCTTTATTTTTAGGTATGTATATTAAGTTACATTTTTTTTGTGATGGTATAGGATATAAACAATCTTTTGGGCCTTGGCCTTTAGTGTCTTTTATTTTATGTTAGCTGGATTGCCAACCTAAATTATTCGTATTAAATAAGAGGACTATTTCTCTTTTAAACATGAGAGAAGATTGAATTTGTTCCATTTGGATATTTATAAACTTTAAAAAAAATCTTGATTCAAGGATATATATAAATACGTTTATGAAGTAGAGACAACTTTGGTCGAATTTGCTTCTTGAAATTTATTAGAGGGAGGAGCATTTACACCTTCCTATTTTTTTTTCCAAGTGTAACCTGAAGCTGCAGAGAAGGTCATTGCATTACAAGAAGGAAACCAAGCAAGGATTCCCATGAGTTGTCCTCTAACTTCCAAGTTATTTCTTTTTAATGATTCTTAGTCATACATTATGTTCTCCAAGTTATTTCTTATTTATTGTTCTTGTTCATGTCGATACCTTTCTGAGTATTTGTTTTAGTGAAAAAGAAGAACATTTGTTTCTTCCTTGTAGATACTACAAGAATTCAAGGACATATATAGCACTTATCTTGATAATGGAGATTTACCCAAGCCTAGATTTCTATTTTCCCGACTGACTTGTCCTCCAAAGGAAACTCTTCGAAAACACCTTTAATTCATTCAATAGTTACCGTAGATCCTATGACATCAAAGTAATTTAATAATCATTTAATTTTGAAGATGGTTTAGTTGTGCAATGTGTAGTCTTTAATTAATGTCCACAGAATAAGTGAAAAAGAAGGAAAATGGAATTTATTGTTGATTCATAATCTGAATGATAGATAATAATAGAAGAAATTCATTGGGATGGGAATGTTGTTCATAGGAATTTGAAAGACACTCTTTAACTAAATATTTTTTCAGCCCTACATGATGCACGAACTATTCCACGTATATTTTATATTTTATATTTATCTATTAAAATGCTCTTATTCAACCATTTTTTTCTCGAACGGAAACATTGTGACAGCGTCTACTTTTATGTGAAACATAAAAGAGAGCATGAGGACTTGGAACTATGTGCAAGTACTTACTGTGTCACTTTTCATATGATTTTACACATCTTTATCTTTTATATCACTGTAAACCTCGGTTCTTTTTATGGTGAGGTAATCATGGAGGACACAAACATTGAATGTAAACCCATAGCATGAGCACTTTGCAATAACATACTGAAATACTTCAAAATTTAATCAAGGAAAACTCCATCATCTAGTTACCAAAGTATATATTTAGGTTATTGTTATTCCTGTACAAATTTTGGGCACATGGAAAAATATTGCAGGGCTTATAACAAAGAGGACTCCAATAATTTTCCCATAAGTAAATTTTTAGGGAGATACTCAATTACACACACCTAAAGAAACTATGCTCCGTCATTCATGTCAGATATGAATGCTTGAAATGCCATAATGTTGTACATTTAGCTAGAGTTTTCAAATAAAAATGGGTCCCAGACAATCTAAATAATTTTCAACCAAGCATGGGAAAAGAGTCAAAAAGGTTTGGAGAAGGAAGCATGTTGCATGGGAAAAATAACACATTAATTGTGCCTTGAATGGTCAGGGGATCAATACTTGTTGTTGATCAACTTAAAGGAATCATAAGAAGATGATGCATACTTTTATGGGGAGCACAAGTAAAACACAATGAAAACATGAAGGATAATAGAAGCAACTCTATGACAAGAAGACTAGAATATTACTACAAAAGGACCAGCATGGAAAGCATGATAGCGGAGCGACATGACAAGAAAAAACATGATAGGGGGAGATCTTGCTACAAAGATATTGTCAAAAAAAGCACCCCATTTTCCATTGATGTCAAAGGGAGATAAAATGATAAAAGGCCAAGAATATTGCCATCAATGACAAAGCGTTATATTTTTTAAAGTTCTCATTGATGTCAATATGGAATTTTTTAAGGATAAACCCTAATTGATGCCCTAGTTTACAAGAAGCCATAACTTTGGAAAAACCATAATCCTATTATTCTACCTAATGAATCCTTGAAACCATATCCCTAGTTAAAGCCTTCCCTGGCACTCCTATTGAAGAAATCCTAGTTTTCCTTACTCGAGCCTTTGTCCAATGCTTGGCTAAAAGAAACCCAAGTTTATAGTGTTTCCCTAATCAAAACCTAAGAAAGCCATGAACCCCTAAGTAAACCTAAAGCATATTGATAAAACCCTAATCATAGATATATCAATCCCATATTTCCTAATTTCCATTAATATTACCCTATTCCTATTAGAACACCATCAAAAATATCTTACCAATTAATCCCAAAAAACACCTAACTCCTACTTAAAAATATTCAACATAGAGAAGGCCCTTGGATGGGGTTTTATGAATGCGATCAGAAAAATAAAGCCAATATGCCAGCATATGGTTGATTTGATATGAAGGTCAACACACATGATTATGTCCGAAGATTACCGAAGGATGTCACTAATGAAGAAATTTTAGAGAGGTTTTCCCAATATGGGATAATCAAAAGGATATTGATACCAAGAAACCACATGTGACGATTCATATTGAAAAAATTACTAGAAGACAAAAAGGACATGCACTTGAGACTTACTTGAAGTAGCCTTCAGTGGATTTGGCATTTCAAATTTTCGATCGAACTCCTTTATACCATGATGGAAAGAAGCTTATGTGAATTCTTGAGAAAAGGGGGACATATTTATGATTAAAAAAAAATGAAAATAAAATAAAAGATGACTACTGTGGTTATTCCGAGTCCTACATCTGAAAAACTACACCAGAAAAACCTCCAATCCAGCAAAATTAAAAATATCAAGTGAGTTGAATAATCTCCCCACGACAGTTGCTAGAAAGTGACATCAACAATTTAAATTCAAAAATTGTCTCTAACAACTTCAACTCGCCTCCTCCATAGAAAGAAACATCTCCATCAGAAATTTGTAAAAATTTAGCACAAGATCTGTTGTTTTGAGCACATTTATTGGGGAAGAAATTTTTTATTGCTTGTAATTTGGAGAGATAAGGAATTTTATTTTATTTGTATTATGGAGATATAAGGGATTTATTATTACTTGTAATATTTTTTGAGAAATAAGGTGCGAGGTTTGAGGGGTTATTTTTAAATATTTGGGACAGTAATTTTTGTAACTTTTGGAGTAATAAGGAGATTCTATTTGTAACTTTTATTTGGAGAGATAAGAGTAACATTGTAACTCAAAGTAATTTCTTTACTTTGAGGTGGGCTTAGAGTATTTTGTGAGGAAAACTTTGCAAGGGTAAAATTTTGAAATATTTCATTGTAAAACCCTTAAGAGAGATTGACTAGAGTCAAGTTCAAAGCTCAGTCATTTTTCTCCTCCTCCAACAACTATATGAGGGTGAAGGCCAAGCCCTGATGGATCATTTTATTTTTTCATTTTGTTTTGCATGTGGAGTGTTGCTCATATTGATACTTTTTTTGTTTATTTTGGTGCACTGCTTCAACACTACAATGTCAAAGTTAATTAATCTGTTCTCTAATTCTGATAAGCTAAAAGGGGTAAAATATTACAAGACCTGGAAATTTCTAATTGAAATAATTCTCATATATAATGAACTGTGGCATGAAATATGTGATGGTGACATTAAGCCTAATAAACGAACAAATTCAACTTTACTTGAGAAATGGGAAGTCAAAAATGCCAAGGAACTACCTCTTAAAAAGTCTTCAGTTAATAATGAGATGTATATTCATATTTAAAATGCCTCAGATGCATGGACCACTTTGTGTACATTCAAATGTCTCTTTGATACACAACCTGAATAAAAGAAGGTTGATCTTCATTTAAAATTTCTACAACAAAAATTAACTGAAGGTGGTGATATTCTTGAATATATTTCACAGCTTAAAAACATCAAGCAGGAAATAATAAATGTATATTTTCAAGTTGTTGATGAAAGGTTCCTATCTACAATTTCTATATTTCCATCGTCTTATGCACATTTTTTGGAAACTTTGCAATTCATTGGAAAATTTGAGAAGATCAAGTTTGATGATATAGTGATATGTTAGTCCAACATGACAAAAATTTTGGGAAGAAGAAACAGATTGGGGAAGAGGTATTCTTCATAGAGGCTAGCACAAGTAAATCCTAAACTTATAGTTATAGAAATTGAGGAAGAGGAAATTTCAATCAAAGTCAAGTAGCACACAATGTACAAGGTTGTGGTAACATTCAAAGCAGAGGAAACAATTTAAACAGAGGCCACAGTTTAGGGAGGAGAAATTTTCAAGGTAGAGGAAACAATCAAGGCAGAGGATATAATCAAGGAAGAGAACAAACTCTGAACAGAGGAAAAAGTAGAGGCAGAGGAAAGTATCAAGGTAGAGGCATAGATTTCAATCAAATTGTTTGCAGAAGATGTAACAAAGTTGGACATTATGCCGAGGATTGTAGAAATTCCATTCATAAAATTCCTAAGTTTCATTAAAACACTAGACAGTTTGCAAATGATCAAGATGATCATGATGGTTCAGAATATGTCTTCACAAACACAGAATCAACAACTTTACAGGTTTCAACCTTTCTTAGAAATGAATATGAAAATGTATGGATTTTGGATATAGAAGCAACTCAACGCGTGAATTTTTGACATGACTTATTTTGGAACTTCCAACAATTCCATCTCAATTAAATCTATCTTGTTGATAAAAAAAAACATAATCCTTATGGAAAAGATGTAGTTAAAAATTTTCTACCTAGCATTGGAAAAAGAATGATTTCAAATGTATGGTATGTACCAACATTTAAGAAAAATTTGCTATCTTTAGTCATGATTCGAGAAGCAGGACATCTGGTGATCATGGAGAATGGCTTAGTTAGAATTAACTCAATCAAACAGAACATGAAAAAAGTGATGACAGGCTATGAAGATGAAAATTTGTTAAGGATGAAAGGGACAACGATTTCAAGAAATTCTGATTTTGCAGTAGCAACAAGTACAGACATTTCACCGATCATATTGTGGCATGTAATATATGGCCATATCAACTTTGAAAGTCTCTTTCAGTTACAAAAATAGGGAATGGTTGGACTTCCAACCTTCAAAAGGTAAAATAAAAAATGTGAAGATTACATTTATGGAAAACAACATCGAGAGACTTTTTTGACAAGTTCATGGCGAGAAAACAAGCATTTTCAATTCGTTCATAGTGATAGTTGTTGACCCCTACAAACTTTGCTAGGAAGATGAACATATTTATTCCTATTTGTTGATGATTTTAGCAGGATAACTTGGGTATATTTTTTGAAGCAACATTCAAAAGAATTTGAAGAGTTTAAAAAAATTTTCCAACTTTTTAAGTCCTATATATTGGGCCGAGGCAATTCATACAACTGTCTACTTAAGGAAAAGATCTCCAACTGCTTCTTTAGATGGAATCACACCTTATGAAGCATGGTTTTGTTTCAAACCTCGAGTTCAACACCTAATATTTTTTGTATCAATATGTTATGACTTAGTTTTGAAAGAAAAATAAACAAATCTTGACTCACGAAGCTTGAAGTGAAAAATTATAGGGTATTATGATGAGAAGAAAGGGTGCCAAATTTTGTCCAATGGGAAATTTATTGTGAGTAGGGATGTGATTTTTTTATGAAAATGAGAGTAAGAGTGCTAACGAAATTGAAAGTCTTCTTAAAAAGTTAGAAGCAAAAGGCGATAAAAGAAAAGGAAATATAAAAATTCAACCAAATTAAAAAAATTGGTATGAACTTGAGTTTCCTTCATCTAAAAATGCTTCATCCAATCCATCTTCTTCACCAGCACCGTCTGGGTCTTCTAGTGGTTCATCCAAATCTCCTGGCAACAACAGTTCTTCTAAAAATGACTCCGCCCCTAGAATCTGTAATTGATCAACGAACATATGTTTACATCAACCCTTGTTACAATTATGGTGATTTTTCACAATCTCAAACTAGTTAACATCAATTTCAAAAATGGGCAGTTGAAATTTTGCTAGATGTAAGGCCTAAAGAGAAGAATAAAATAGGAACAAGGGGATCACATAGAAGTGAAGGAAATTTTTCCTTGATAGAAAATTATTTTATTGAACCCTCTACCTATAGAGATGCAGTAAAACATAAAGAATGAAAATAGGGTATGATTGATGAATATCAAGCAGTTCTCGACAACAACACTTAGAAACTTGTTGATTGTCCTCAAAATGTTAAAACCATCGGATGAAAATGGGTTTACCAAATTAAGTACAAGAAAAATGGTGATATTGAAAAGTACAAATAAAGACTTGTTTCTAAGGGTTTTGCGCACCAGGCAGGGATTGATTATGAGGAAAATTTTTCTCCTACCGCTAAATGGAACACCATCTGACTAAAAATTGCATTAGCAGCCCAGAAAGGATGGAAAGTTCATTAGATGGATGTAAAAAGTTCTTTCCTCAATAGATATTTACAGGAAGAAGTGTATATGAGACAACCACCAGGTTTCTAAATTGAAGGACAAGAACATAAAGTCTGCAAACTGATAAAGACTTTATATGGATTAAAACAAGCTCTCCTAGCTTAATATGAAAAAATGGACAAATACCTTTGGAAATTTGGCTTTCAACGAAGTGAATTTGATGATACCTTGCATGTATGCCAACAAGGTAAAAATTTGGTGATTTTGGTTATGTATGTAGATGATTTGATTATCACTGGCAACAATGATGATCACATTGCACAGGTGAAAAAGTAGTTACATGCAGTTTTTAATATGACAGATTTGGGACTACTTCACTACTATCTTGGAGTTGAAGTATTCCAACATCCACATCATATCTTCATTTCTCAGAGTAAGTATGTAGCATAAGTTATTCAACGATTTAGAATGCAGGATTGCAAGCCTCTTCTTACCCCCATGGAGCAAAACTTGAAACTTTCAAAATTTGAAGGGGGGGGAATGGTGGATAGCTCCACTTATTGACAGTTGATTCGCAGCCTGATTTATCTGACAACTACTCGACAAAATATTTCTTATGCCGCTAGTATTCTTTCCCCCTTTATGCAGGATCCACAAGACAACCACTAGAATGTAGCCAAAAGAGTTCTTCGTTATACCCAAGGAAAAACATATTTTGGTATTCTTTCCAAAAAGACTAAAAACTTTGTACTTGCTGGATTTTTAGATGCCAAATTTGCTCACAGTATTGATGATAGGGCATCAACCTCAGGTTATTTAATGATCATGGGGTCACCTATAGTGTCTTGGAGTTGCAAGGAGCAAGCTACAGTGGCCACTTATTTAGCATAATTAGAGTACATATCAACACAGGGAGCAGCATGTGAGATTTTTTGGTTGCATAGATTTTTACAAGACTTGGGAATTCCTCCACCTGAAGCTACATCATTATTCATTGAAAACCAGTCAGTAATAAAGCTTACAAAGAACCCAATTTTTCCTTCAAAGAAAAATCATGTGGATACCAAGTATCATCATATCAGATCAATCATTTCAATGGATGTCATCAGGCCAATTTTTTGTCCTTCAAAAGATCAAATATTCAATATCTTCACCAAACCTCTTTGCAGGATAAAATTTACTAAGTTCAAGGACGAAATTTTTATAGGTTGTAACATATCTTTGGATCATGGGGGGATGTTAGATGATCCAAATACCATATTTTAAAGGTAGGATAAAATATTTATTAAATTAGAATATTTAAATTAATATCTGAGACACTTAGAAATAGAATATCATTAAAAAAATATGACTCTAGAAAAGTGTCGTATCTTAGGCTCTAATATAGGAAACAATTTAGCAGTTTTGTTAGGACAATATTGATTTTAAATGGACACTTTTTGTTTTATCAAGTGGTCCATAACCAAAGTAAGTTAGGACATGTAGCTTATAAATAGGTCATTTTTCTAATTGCAAGAGTGTTGGAGTCTATAGGCGTAAACTCTTGCAAATTTCTCATGTAATTTATCTTCCTACAAATAATATTACATGTTTGAGGACACTTCTGCCATTAAAGGATGGATCATGGTGTATGTGTCCGGATTATAGGGAGGTCAATAAGCTCAATATTAAAGATAGATTTCCCATTCATGTGGTTGATGAATTATTGGATCAATTATATGGAGAAATTTATTTTACCAAGTTGGATGTTCATTTAGGATATCATCAAATTAGAATGAAGACTGAAGATATTATGAAAATAGCATTTTGAACTCATGAGGGTCATTATGAATTTTTTTTCATGCCTTTTGGCCTTACCAATGCAGCTTCTACATTTCAAGGGTTGACGAATTCCATTTTCAAACCCTTCCATAGAAAATTTGTGTTAGTATTTTTTGATGATATACAAATCTATAGAAGTCTCGCAAGGATCATGTTCAACATGTTGACAGGGTGCTCAAACTATTGGAGGAGAAATAGTTATATGAAAAAACCTCCAAATGTTTATTTGGAGTAAAAGAGGTGGAATATCTAGGTCTTATTGTATCTCTTTAGGGTGTTAAAGTAGACCCTAAAAAAATAAATCCATTAAGGAATGGAAAGTCCCCACAACGATAAAGCAGTTGCGAGGATTTCTCAGGTTGAAAGGGTATTATCACAAGTGCATTAGGAATTATGGAATAATAGTAGCACCTCTAACAACATTATTGAATAAAGATGCATTTTCATGGACTCCTAAAACAACTAAGTCCTTTGGACATCTTAAAGAGCCAATGTGCCTAGCACTGGTATTAGCTATGATAGACTTCACAAAAACCTTTATTGTGGAATTTGATGCCTCGAAAAATGGAACTGGTGCAGTTTTAATGCAAGAAGGAAGACCCATTTATTTCAAAATTGTTCCAATCAAAGGAAAGTATTTACAGAAAGATATTTATGAGAAGGAAATTTTGGCATTACTACATGCACTAAAGAAATGGCAACCTTACGTAATGGGAAGAAACATCAAGGTAAAAACTACTCATGATAGTCTGAGGAACTTTTTAGAACAACTAATATCTTCAGAAGATCAGAAAAAATGGGTCACAAAGATGTTGGATTATGACTTTGAAATCATCTAAAAAGTGAAGCTAAATGTTATTGTAGATTCACTCTCAAGAAAGGTAGAAGAGGTGGAAGCATTTCTTTGTGCCATTTCTATTATCCAACTAGATTGGATAACCGAAGTAAGGGGTGAATGGAAGAAGGACGAAGAAGTGTGGACACTCATTCCAAATTTGTAGCAAGATAATATTACAACTGATACATTTAGTTGGAAAAATGATTCCTTATGGTACAAAGATCGCTTATATATTTGTAAGAATTCCCAACTAAAACAAAGTATTATTTTTGAATTGCACACTTCTCCTTTAGGAGGACACTCTAGATTTTTTTCAAATTACCACAGGGTGAGGAAAGAGTTTTTTTGGGATGGCCTTAGATATGATATTCAAACATTTGTGGCAGAATCTTTGGTTTTCTAGAAAAATAAAGTTGAGACAATTAAGACATCGGATCTTCTACAACCTTTATCCATTCCAAGTCAACATTGGGAGGAGATTTCAATGGTTTTATTATAATTTTACATAATTCTGAAGGAAAGAGTGTCATCATGGTGGTAGCTGATACACGTACCAAGTATGCACACTTTTGTGAATTATCTCATCCATTTAAAGCAAGTATAGTTGCTACTGCATTTACAGAAATAATTAAAAAGCTACATGGAAACCCAAAGATTATTGTAAGCGACCGAGATCCCATTTTTACTAGAAATTTTTGGAGGTAATTATTTTCTTGTTTGGGTACTAAACTAGCGCATAGATCATCTTATCATCCTCAACCCGATGGCCAAATTGATATAGTGAACAAATTTTTGTAATGATGTATTCGATTTTTTTGTATCTGATAAAAAAACACAGTGGGTCAAGTGGTTACCTCTGGCTAAATGGTGGTATAAAACTTCCTTGCATACTGCAAGAAAAATAACCCCATTTATGGCACTTTATGGATATCATCCATCATCCATCACATCATCTTTAAGAGAAAATTCTAAGGTTCCAGCAGTGGAATATCACATTGAGCATCAACAACAAGTTCTCCAACTCTTAAAGGATAACCTAAATTTGGCACAAAGTTGAATGAAACAATAGGTTGGTCAACATCGCATCGAGAGAATTTTTAATGTAGGAGACTGGGTATTTTTATGACTAAAACCATACAAAAAAATTTCCCTCAAGCAAGTTAATAAGGATAATAAATTATCGCCAAAGTACTATGGTCCTTAGAAGGTGTTGCAAAATATCGGCACTATGACATACAAATTGGATATTCATGCTTCTTCATGAGTGCATCCAGTTTTCCATGTTTCATGCTTAAATAAGGTTATAGGTGACAAAATTTCGATTCCAAAAATATTGCCAGAACTTGATGAGGATGGAAAAATGATAAATCATATTGGAACCTGAAGCAATCATGAAAAAAGAACTCGAGAACTACGAAATCAATCAATTTCAGAGTATCTCATCATGTGCAAAAACTTACCCACTAAATATTCTACATGGGAGGATGAGAAATTTATATATAAGCATCCTAAGCTACTCAAGCTTTGAGGACAATAATTTTTTGAAGGAGAGGGGCATGTTACATCCCTATATTACTAGTGTAGTTCCTTATTGCTATTACTGTAACCCCCTTGTTGTAATTTTTATACCCCTGTAACCTCCATATTGTTATTTTTGTGCCCTTACATTATTATTGTTAGGACAAATAGGATTATATTGTGACCCCATGTACTCCTATATATAGAAGGATGTTTTTTCATTTGTATATTCCAATAATTTTTCATTTATGTAATGTAGAGGAGGTTGCCCCCTCGAACTAGCTGAGTTCTAAGGCATTGATCTATATTTTCTTCTAATTTTGGAGTTGGTTTCATAACATCAACTCTGAGGCGTAGGGGCCAACCAATAGCTAAAAGTTTAGCAAAATTACTGTTGATGTTACAAAAATTAAGAAGTAAATGTGATATTAACGGAAGAATCACCTACTAGACCTCTTAGGGAAGGAGTGGATACCTAGGTTGAATTAAGAGATGAAGTATCACCCCCTACAACATAGTTGCTGGATTTAGTAAAAGAATTGAAATTGGAAGTAACTAGTAGTAATTAAATTCTTAATAAGTTTGGTACATAATGTACCCTTATAAACAGGGGTACAAGTAGTATGGAAAATTACTGTCTTTACAAATAAGAAGAGAGGGTTTTACTATTAAACCTTAATGAAAATGTTGTACATAAGTCTAACTGAAGAAAACTCAGAAAAACTAATTAGAAAGAGATTATCATATCAGTATAACTCAATCAAATTAATGATAGAATTTCAAATGTAATCATTATAGAAAAAGACACAAGCATAGAGGAATATATGAATTCAGAAAAAAACTGTAATTTTATTGTACACAGTTGGTAAGCCACATCGAGCCCAAGCATTGAAACTCGGATAATTGTAGATTCTTGTTTAAAAGAAAAAAAAATATTTGTAAATAATCAAGCCCCTTTGGGGTGAAATACAAGTTGTTTGAAATAAGAATATGAGTGTTGGTTACTTAGTCCATGAATATAACTTATCCTAAAGTAAGTATCTTGAGATAAGACATCTGAATGGAAATAGGGTGACTAGTCCCATAGTAGGCCATTTCAAAAGGAAACAACCTAAAATGGAAAAGGGTGACAAAACAAAAATATGTATACTCTTTAATAATTGTATGGCTATGAATTCCCATATATCTATGTTTCGAACAATGATGAAGATTTTGTTAGAAAATTAATTATTACAGAGCAGTGAAACAAATAAAATATGCGGAAAACACAAACACACAAAGCACATAAAACCAAAGAGATACAGATATACATGGTTCACCCAGTTTGGGCTATGTCCACCCCGAACATCCAGTCCTTCCTTTCTATTATCCAACAAAATGAAGAGACGCAACCTACAGCAGATCCGTTGTAATATCCTCTGTCCTCTCTCAAAATCTCCCTATTTTTTTTTTTGCTCTGAGGATACACATACAATACACAGTCACAATACAATACCCTCATATAAGAGAAGAGTTGCCATCTAGGGAAAAAAACCCTAAAATAAACATAACTTATACCACCAGATCAGATCATCCGCCTAATGAACAACCCAAATTGACATAACTTCTATAATACACAGCCCCCAGATGCTCCCCTAGACCCCCTAGGCAGCATAAAAATTATGGGCAGTGTTGCCGCCCCATTAAGGTATAGGGGTCCAATGCTATGATAAAAAATAAAAAAGATAATCAGGCTCCACACCCAACATATTTTTCATTATAATGGTTATCACTCTTATCTTTAAAAAATTCTTAATTTGTACATGTTGTTAATAATTTTTATGATAATAAAACCCTTGTGATGGCCTTGAATGTAATCATGACAACAACATTATTATAGGAGATCAATATTTTCTCTTGTAGTGAGATGCATAACTAAAAGAATCCAAAAAGGGGGTTGAAGCCAAGTTGGAAACTTCCATAATTGTAATACTTAATTAACTGGAGAACCAGGGACCAATTTATGGGAAATACATAAGGTTTTGTTATAATTATGAAGTAAAAGCAACATATTTTTCTTTGGTTTTATATATAAAATCACTATTCCTATATAAATTGGGTGAGGAAAAACAATTAATTTTAGGAGTACAGAGTAACCCCTACCAAGAGTCAATCTCATAAGTGGAATATGGACAACAATTAGTGCCCAGATGGAAGTAAATATAATTGGAACATATTTGGCAAACCAAAATGGAATCACTTTAAGTTATTACACTTGTAGCAACATATATATGGAATTAGGGAACAAAATAACTTGAAGAAAAAGGAATTTACCAAAGGGAGGTGGTTCCTTAGAGGTTACTATCAAGGCTTGTGCATAAAAGTGATGGTCATCAATGAAGTAAGGAGAATAATAAAATGAAGTACAAAAATAATCTTTGATTAGAAAAAAAAGCTGCTAGTAAAACAATGCTATAAAAAAGAAAAATTCTAATAGCATATGTGAAAGTGGGCTACATATATATATATATATATATATATATATATATAGATATAGATATAGATATATATATAGATATACAAAAAATGTAATAAATTCTAGTGTACATGGGATTAAATAAAAGTAATTGTTTGAATAGTGTATGCATGTGGCACTTCTGAGGATTCAAAAATGTCATGGAAGCAATTGAGTGTGGATAAAAACTATAACATGCATAGAGAAATGATGTTTTCTGTAATCTAAGAATGGCTTTCTTGTGAAAAATGTTAATATTTATAGGAAACATTGCACAAAAAAATTGGAAATTGAACTTATCTTATAATATTTTATATGGAACTATGTATGTAACAATGAGTGTTTTCATTTTTATAGTTACAAAATAACCAAAAAGGTATTGTAAGACTGGTTAGGGAAGCATCGTGAGACATGATGTAAACATTGAGAGATGTATAGTATGCAAGTTAATTATGAATTGCAATAATTCTTTCTTGTATTTTTAGGATCCTAGTTAAAAGCACTAGTGCACCATAAAGACTAAGAAGGTTTGGGGACATTCACTATGAATAATCTAGTTTGACCGTATAAATACATAGTAAAATGTATGCAAGATTCTCCTAAGGGATGTAAATACCTATGAAAAGTGTTGAGAAGAGGGTGGATAAGTCTGTGTTATGTACAGTAAAGTATTAAACACAAACATAGGAGGTACCCAATTTTATCATGTGTTATAACTATATTGGATATATATACTAAACATGTACATCAGAGGAAAATATATGCCAGCAACATAAATCAAGTATGGGAGTGCTAAATGTTGTAAGTTATGAATGTGAATAAACTTCCATGGATATCATGAAATGGTTCGTCTTCAGGACTAATAATATTTGTGGAAGAATCAATCATATGCTTATCTTGAATATTGTTTTTTTAAAAGAATCTGAAAATTTAAAAAGAGATTTGTTATAACCTCCTTGATTGAGGAATGCCAGAGATTGATTCCTTGTAGTATAATCTTATTTTAGTTTAAGTGTTTTCACTGCTACAAAAACCTCCAAAATTTTATCCTACACCCAAATTTTAGAGCCTACTTTGACCTTGCATATTGTCATCACAAGAATTGAGACTTATTGCATGTGTTTTCTCTAAGTGTTTTTGTCCCATTTGCAAGAAAATAATTTTTTCATCTTTTGGCATGTGGCATGTCGCATGTTGCACAAAAGCTAGTTTTGGTGGTTTCAAGGGGTAAGACATGTGTAAATGAGTTGGTATTATCATGTAAACATGTATCACACTCATTTCCAAAGGTTAAAGCACTTTTGCAAAAGTGTCGCCACTATCGTCACAAAGTGTCACCTTGGTGTTGCACTTGGTGTAAGAACATCACAAAGTTGTCACACTGAGGGAAATATGTTGTTCAAGTGTTCTGGGTGATATATTTTTTGTCATCAAGTATTCTAACTGTGTGATCACAATCAAGTATTTTCACTATTCACATCAGCTACATTGATCCCATGCTTAGTCAAATCTATAAAACTTCCCAATGATGAAACCTAGCCTCATCTAACCTTCCTGAATTGTGCATTGTGAAGTATAAGACTTCAAGCATCAACCCTACCTCTTGGCACTAAAAAATTCATATTCTTGCCTTCTAGGACTATGCATTGTTGAAAAAGAGTGCTCAAGCTCAGTCTGTGACCTCTGAAACTACATCATCTATCTCTCTCTTGATCAGTGAGAAATACACATTATGCAGTCTCAAGGATTTTGCCTCAACATTGAGATCTTGTAATGTGAAATCATCTGGCCCCCTCTTCCTTCCAACATTATGCATTGGGAAACTTTAGTCATCAAGGCCTCATCTTAGCTCTTTGAGCTTCCCAGCTACACAATATTCAAGCCCAGACTAGCTTGAACACTCCATTACACAGTCCCAACGCTCAGAACTAACACTTAACTACCTAAGTTACACAATTGCATAGTCTCAGAGCCTTTCCCTCAACCCGTCACTTGGTTCCATATTATTTAGTGGATCGTATGCAACATCTTAGAGTAGGATTTTATCACGTTGATGTTCTCTTTTCATGAGTGAATTACAGATGTAGGTATTCTATTGTGCTATGAAAATATGATGAAGAAGGAGATGGAGAAGGAGATCATGCTAGAAGAAACCTTTGTAGCTAAAGATACAAGTTGATCAATAATATGAAATAAAAACGACCTCATTTTGTCACCATAACTCAAGGCCACATAACACTGAAGACTCCTCATCTCTAAGCCATATAGAGGTAGAAAAGAGATAAATTTGAAGAAGAAACATGCAAAGAAACATTAAATAATGGCTTGAAATTTCCATGCAATCACTTAATCCATTTCATTAGTTTAATTTCATTTCATGTGATGAGTCATCATATTCCAAATCATTTTGTGGATTTATGTAAATTTTTATTTGAAAATTTATTGCAAAGTGGAAGTCCAAAGGACGTGTAGAAAACACCAAGAGTCATGTAAAGTCGAAAAGTAATAGGGAAGTCAAATATTCATGAGGGTAATTAAAGAGTCACAGGGGAGGAGAAGGAGCATCCCATTGCTTATATATACACCCTCATTATACAAACAAATTAATTTTCACCTTGCCCCCCCCCCCCCCCCCATAAGGCATTAGAGAGACAAGCTAGTTATTTGTATACATGTGTCCTCAGACGTTCACATAATATATGAAGCCTAATAGACAACACGTTCTTCATGCATGGATTATAAATATTTGTAATACCCTTATGTGAATGTTTATGATTCATGTTTTTTTTTCACCTATACTAAAGTAGTTGAACAATTTTTCTTATTTTAGTGCTTATCATATCAAGAGTGTGTTCTAATGGTTGCAATGCTAGTCACATATTTGTGTACTATTCTGCTAGATGTTAGACGAATATTTCTTTTTTTTGTGTCTATCATAGGGTGGTACTGCTACTTCTCTCTTAGAGGCTCAATTTATGTTACCCTCTCTAGTAGAAGACCCTCTACAAACCTACATTTTAACACTCACTAGGCACAGTCACTTTATTTTTGAAGGCACATATATGTTCCTCTATTTTTCTTATAGTTAGAGCGAAGGAAAACCTTTAAGAAAAGTTGTAACTGGGTTGTGTTATGAATGTGGCTTCTATCCCAAATGGTGCGAGGTCTAATTGGGACCACATATCAAGGAGATCCCTTTGAATGTTGGTAGGTCCAACACTGCCAACATTTCATGTGCTATAAGGAGGGAAAATATATTTCTGTGGTTGATAACTCCACCCACCCTCATCAAACTTCTTCTGGTCAAGGAAGTAATATTCCCAACACTTATCCTAATATTAGAAAAACTTGTGAAATATCTTATGAGGATATCTGGAAAATCTAACCTATAACCCGTTTATTTGGAAGGGATATTTGGCTGATCCCTGGTGTACATAATCTTCCTCATTTTATAAAGAAAAGTAAAATCACACCTACTCGGATAGTGGTCTCTACAGTTTAATATTTGGTTCTCACCACCCTTGAAGAGTTAGAAAATACTGCAGAAAACATAGAGAAATCAGAGCATCATCCATATTTTAATGGCGGTGACAGGGACACCGTTGTGATCTCATACGACATTTCCCATGGGTTAGGAGCTTATGAATAGGAGGATTAATATCCTTGATATTCTAAAGAAGAGTACGAGCACAAAGACAGATACATGGAAGATCAAGATCTAGATTGGATATCTCAGGACCCACTTTCTCTACTAGGTCTTTTAGACAAGATGCCATAACACCGGAGAAAGTTGCTAACAAAGTATGACCCTGAAAAATCAGTGAAAGCGGAAGATCATTTGGAAAAAATCTACCTACACTTATAGATGCTCGAGGTATGTTACAATGATGTTGCATGTAGAAATTTTCCTTGTACCTTAGACCAGAGAGAAGTTGTATTATACCATAGTATTACTCCAAACTCAATCTAGAATTGGAAAGGGTTTACAATTTTTTCACTTGAAAAAAATTTCGATGAAAAAACCCCAACCATGTTATTAAAAGAGTTGGGAAATCTGAATATGGAGCAGAAATAAAACGTTAAGTATTTTAATCATAGGTTCAATTGCATATTAAACAAATTTCTAGGAAATCTGAAATCTCATGACTCTATCACAATTGATTAATACACTTCTTCATCACCAACAAGGATCACGTAGTTCATTTAGAGAACTACGAAAGAAAATTTGGCTAAGAGTTATGAAGAATCCATTGCGATTGAGAGATTAATTGCACACAATTAGGGTCTGTAATATTCCTAAATTAGTACACAGCTAATTGGAATATTAAATTTTGATTTTTCTCTTATATAGAGGAATAAGAGGGTATGAAGACCCATAAATCTCCTTAGTAGGAATAAAAGACACTCCTAGTGTGAATGGAGGTCATCTTAAAATATGGATTGAAGACCCTTAGGAGTGAAAAGGGGCTGGAGCATGAAGACTGGTTCAACTTTGACCAAATCAACAACGTTGTTATGGAGGAGTGGCATTCATGGTGAGAAAATGCATTTTTGGAGGGAGATTGAATGCATTGAAGTAGTGACCTAATTGAGTGGGGACAAGGATGAGGAAGCTCATCAATTATATAAGGAAGAGGATGGCAGCCATATGGGGTTATATTTTGATATTATTATTTTATATATGGTCTATTTATACTTGTTGCTCTCTTCAGCTGTTTAGCTAAGATTCCAGTGTCTTTTAGCATAGGTTGTTCCCAGTTTGGAATCCCACCTCTTTCCTTGAGAGGCCTCTTGGAAGAGTATTTCACTACCTTGTCCACTATCTGGCATCTGGCCAAGCTACATCTTTATTGTACAACACAGTTTCTGCAGAGTATTGTTTTGTGTTGCAGCGTGTAGCAATGGAGAGTTGATTTAGGTCACTTCCTTGATTGATTTTAGTTGAAGGAAAGCTTCCTTGTATTTAGAGACCAACAAAGAGGACCCCTGAGCCTTATTTCATCATCTAGCATCAGGCTAAGGTACTTTCATTAGTTACAACACAGTATTCTGAAGAGACTACATTATTTCAGTGTGCAGTTGCAGTAGAGGGTTTGGAGCCCTCGTTGGGGGAGATATATTTTCATTGAGGGGATAAACCTCTCATTTGGAGAATCTATAGGAGGAGTTTTCATAAATTTCCATATCAAGTTAGCAACCTCCTATCATCTATCTAGTTGTAGATATTATTCATCCCTAGGGCCATATTTGTATTTCTACATTTTTGTATATTTCAGGAAACCCTTCTCAGGTTATCTTGGTAATGTGTTTGGGAGCTTAGGTATTCACTCCCAACATTGTTTGAGCTATATAAAAACATATCTATATTGATCTATCCGTATGTAATATTTTATGCCCTAGAAATGTGTTTTCATGGCTCATGGCACTTGTATGGTAGTATTTTACATGCATTGACATATTTTCTTAGATGAGGCTTGTTTTATATTGCTTGAGTGACTAGATCCTTGAGATCTTGTGCCTATTATTTTATGATATGTTTAATAATATGGTTCTACATTTGTCTCATTTCATGGTGTGTTGATTTATTCACTACTATTTCCTTTATTGTGTTAAAATATTTCTACTTCCCCATTTGGGAATACTACATTACTATCAGAGCATAATCTTGGCTCAGCCTATGGACCTTAGGCATTATTCTATAAGGAGAAGGAGAAAGAGATCAAAATTATTGAAGGAATGAGTTTCATCTAATCTCTTTTTAGATCTAAGAGGGACCTCACCAAGGAGGTCAAGAAAAGAAAAATGGAGAGAAACAAAGAGACCTCATTAGGGTTTCAAGATGAGGAACTTGGTCCATATACTTCCTATCAACAAAAGAAATATCTCGTATTGCATAGAGCTCCAAAGAAACTTACTATTCCATTTCCTTTGGTAGAAGAAGACAAGAGGCATGAAGATGGAGGACACTTAGATCATGATATTCTAAGTGAGTATCTTACAGAATAAAAATCTCAAAAAAATGCTTTCAAGGATAATTTAACTCTCCCACAGTTCATTCAGCTCAAATAAGAAATGAGACCTTCTAGCAATAGATTTATATTCCCTACATTTTATGGGTAATCCACATGAATAACAAGAGCTTGGGGAGTGAAGTTGGATGATTTTTTCCTGCTACATCCAGTAGTAGAGAGAGAAGTTGTTGAGATTGCATTGTTGCACCTTGAGGGTGAAGAAAAAATTTGGTGGCTCAGCCATTTGAGTCATGAAAAAATGATTGCATATGCATATTTTACTCAAAGCTTGATCAAGAATTTTGGCAATAAGAAATCCAAGGAGAAGGAAATTCCACCACCACTTTTTGTAGGAGCACTTGCATCAACATAAAAAACACTTTCACCTTTGAAAAGTGGTCTTGATCTCTTGAATTTTAGAATCCCATGCACTATTATAAATATGCATGAGGAGGAGGAGGCTTATACCAGTACTGATGTAGCCATAGAGGAAAAATCATCATCATCAGTAGTTGGGGAAGTCATCACACTAGAAGAAGGAACCCTTGTAGCAATACAAGATGTTCGCAAGCTTTACCAAGGTATGTAGATATTTCCATTTCCTATTATGTTAGCACATAGAAGGGAGGGTTATGGGAACATGCTATCAAGGAAAATGCATGACCTAGGGTCAAAGCACATTTCTAATTTGGATAGCAGACTATCACTACACTGAGGGTCCTTTATTTTTTTCAAGAAAGAGGTATACAGTCATCCTAGTTATTCATTTTTGAGATGCACACAAGTCTTGGGGTTGGAGTGTAGAACTTTGGAGGATGGGATGAAAATTGTCCTAAGCAAAGAAATATAGAACTATGTGTTCAACATTGACTATAATCTTGAGAAAGTAGATGCACCATCATGGAGATCAACAACACTGTCATTGGGAAGTAGTGATGAGTTGGGGGCCCAACCATTATTGGAGCATTCTAATGATATTTCTACATGTATATCAGGGTATAGGTAGATGGTTTATGCGAGACATCTTATCTTCCATTGTTATAATGGATCTTTCTTGATGAGAACTTCATTATTAAATGAGAGTATTTTTCCTTCAATAGATTTGGATCCCTATGGGATAAACTTGGTCATTGATGAGTGGTCTTCATTTGGAGATCTCTAGGAGACTGAATTTCAACATCGCATGAAATGCAAAGAAAAAAATCCGATTTGGGAGGATGATATTCTCCATTGAAGGGATACCAATTTTGAGCATGATGATAGACACTCACCATTGGTTGGATGGGTGATGTTCATGAGCAAGAGGTTGGAAATCCACTTGTAGATTTATGACATAGGGAAATAGGAGGCAAGGCTATGTTGGCTACTCTTGAAAGAGTTTGGTAATCATGTACCAAATTCTATTTAAAAGAGTATGTTGATGGTTGGGGTTTTGCATGGAACTTGCATCATATGGAAGCAGGGATTTTGGGTGCATTAACTTGATATGACATTCTTCATGTCAATCATCATGTTTTCACCTCATGATTTATATGATGGAGGTGTGAGGAGGCATCAAGAGATATTGTTGCTTTGGATACTAGCTTGGGAGAGTATGGGCTGAAATTCTCCCATACTTTGCAGGATGTTTCAGGAGAAAGGGATGGCAGAATCAAAGTGCAAAGAGGCTACCCTTCAACATTGGAAGATGAGGAGGTACTTCCACATAGGAAGGAGACTCCCACACATAACAGCATGATAGTGGATGAATTTGGCATATGGAATGTCAAATAATGGATTCATGGAGTGGCAAGAGCCTTATCACTAAGGCCAACAATGCTGTCACTTGGGAGTATGTTTCTATTAAGGGAGTGTTCCAAGGGGAGTATGCATCCCTTTGTTTTAAAGAACTTTATGGGGAGATTCCTATAGGAGGGATCATCTATGGACCTCACTTTCAACTTACTCACAATTCATGGTAGGAAATTTATTTCTATACTTATTTATCATTTCATAAAGTATTTGCATCTTCTCAGCATCTATGTATAGTACTTTTCTCCACAAGAGGGCAAGATTATCTTTGGGTTTCATGGTCATTCTAGGACCAACATTTTTGATGGAGATAGCCCTTCTTTGCATGACCATGTGCAAGTGTGGTGTTATTATTATTATGCTCAGCTGATATATCATTCCATTTACTACCTCATAGTAGATGAGAAAACATGCACAACTAGAAACTTGTTGAGAAACAACTTTCCACATGATGTTCTAAAACAACAGTTGGTAAAAGCATGTTGTATCCACTCGGGAAACCATTGGTACCATCCAAAATTTCTCATAACCTTTAGTATATTTCTAATTTGGATGCCACATGGTGATGATGTACCATTGAATTTATGTGGGATGGTTTGGGCTCATGAAACTAGAGGAGGGGTCTTTGGAGATCCAATTGTCCTTTTGTATCTTGAGGGAAATATTATTGCACCCCATTATCAACACCATCTCTACACTTTCCATAAGTGGAGAGAGACAATGTGGGGTATACCATTTGTTCTATCATGTTTAGTTATGCAGCCTACCTACATTGCAGGAGCCAAAGGTGGAAGAACATTTTCATGAGTTACCATTATGGAGGGTGACTCACTTTTTGTGGATGATAGCTTGGGGTTTGGAGCCTCACATGGGAAGGAAGATTCCCAATCATTTTCTGATCCCATGCCTCAAGAAGACCTCTACACCACATATAGTTGTCTCCATGGATATCCCACTTGTTCATGATGAAATCCATTTGGATTTTTCACCAAAGGCATACCTATACACTTGGGAGAAGTAGTTTAAGGACATATTGATGAGAGAGAATCTTGTTCATTAGAGGAACTTATCATATGAGGATGTTGCAGGAGGAAGAGAAGGGGATCTTCAGTTATATCCTTGCAGTTTCTTAAGTACAAGCAATATTTGGGAGGGGAAGACTGTAATATTCCTAAATTAGCACATAGCTAATTGGAATATTAAATTTTGATTTTTCTCTTAGATAGAGTAAGAAGAGGGTATGGAGACCGATAAATCTCCTTAGTAGGAATAAAAGATACTCCTAGTGTGAATGGTGGTCATCTTAAAAGCTGGATTAAAGACCCTTAGTTGTGAAAAAGGGTTGGAGCATGAAGATTTGGTCAACTTTGACCAAATCAACATCATTTCTATGGAGGAGTGGCATTCATGGTGGGACAACACAATTATAGAGGGAGATTGAATGCATGGAAGTAGTGACCTAATTTAGTGGGGCCAAGGGTGAGGAAGCTCATCAATTATATAAGGAAGAGGATGGAAGCCATATGGGGTTATTTGTTTATATTATTATTTTGTATATGGCCTGTTTAGACTTGTTGCTCTCTTCAGCTATTTAGCTAAGACTGTAGTGCTGTTTAGCATAGGGTGTTCCCAGTTTGGAATCCCACCTCTTTCTTTGAGAGGGCTCTCAGAAGTGTATTGCACTACCTTTTCCACTATCTGACATTAGGCCAAGCTACATATTTGATGTACAATGTAGTTTCTGTAGAGTATTGTGTTGTGTTGCAGGGTGCAACAGTGGAGAGTTGATTTGGGTCACTTCCTTTATTGATTTCAGTTGGAGGAAAGTTTCCTTCTATTGAGAGACCAACAAAGAGGACCCCTGAGCCTTATTTCCTCATCCAGAATTAGGCTAAGGTATTTCTATCAGTTACAGTTCATTTTTCTAAATACACTGCGTTATTTCAGTGTGAAGTTGCAGTAGAGGGTTTGGAGCCGTAGTTGGAGGAGATAGATTTTCAGTGAGGGGATCAGACTCTCATTTGAAAAATATATAGGAGGAGTTTTCATATATTTCTAGATCATATCATCAACCTCCTATAATCTATCCAGTTGTAGAGATTATTTAGCCTAGGGCCATATTTGTATTTATGCATTTTTGTATATTTCAGGAAACCCTTCCCGAGATATCTTGGTAATGTGTTTGGGAGCTTAGATCTTCACTCCCAACATTTTTTGAGCTATATAACAATAGATATATATTGATATACCCTTATGCAATAGTTTTTGCCTTAAAACTGTGTTGTCATGGCTCACAACACTTGCATGGAAATATTTTACATGCATTGACATATTTTCTTAGAGGAGGCTTGTTGTGTATTGCTTGACTGACTAGATCCTCAAGGTATTGTGCATATTATTTTCTGATATGTTTAATAAGGTGGCTATACATTTCTTTCATATCATGGTGTGTTGATTTATTCACTATTATTTCCTTTATTGTGTTCAAATATTGTTTCTTCTCCATCTGTGAATATTACAGAGTCATTATTGATGACAAACCATCAAAATACTTCAAGGAAATGGGTAAGAGGCCCTGAACCCTCTTCAAGTAAAGTCAAGGATAAAGAAGACAATGATATCAAAATTTTGACTCAAAGCATAACATATCTTTCTAATGAGATGACAGAGTTATTTTTGAAAAAGGTCAAGAAATACAACTGTTAGCAACAAGCCCCCAAAGTTCAACTTCCTTAGAAGGGCTACCAACCCCAACAACAATGAAAATAAACCAACTTGTTAGAAAATTATATATTATAGAGCAATGGAACACATAAAATATGTGGAAATAAAAACACATAGATAACATATAAAACAAGAGAGACATAGTTATATGTGGTTCACCCAACTTCGGCTACATCCACAGAAATAGCCAATCCTTCCTTTCTATTATCCGACAAAAACTCTCTTGTAATGCCCTATACTCTCTCACACCATATCCCTTGCTATTTTTCGCTCACAGTATACACACCATACACATATGCAATAAAATGCCTTCATACAACAGAGGGTCTACCCTCTAGGGGAAAAATCCCTAAATTAAACATACTTCTACTATCATATCATCCGCCTAATGAACTACGCAGATTGACTACGAAATTATAATATTTTACAAGGAAATTTTACATATGTTTCTAGCTTTGGGGGCACTTCCCCTGAAACCCCCTGCCAGGTGGGGCTCGATAAGATCAATTTCGCCCCCGTGGACCCCCCTGACCGAAATCAAATGATCGGCAGCGTTGTCGCCCCATTAAGAATAGGGGTCCAACATGGTGATATATTTAAATAAGGAATATAACCAGGCTGCACACCCAACAATCTCCCACTTAGAGACTGATTGTAGCAACTCCACTTCTACTTCATTTGTTGGAAAATTAATCCACTTTGGACAAGGTTATTTCTCATATTCATCATCATACTTAAATACCAATTGAAACTGAGCATAATCTTAGTTTCTCCTTGGTTGTAGATTTTGTTAGCATATCTGCAGGATTTTGGCTACTGTGTATCTTTTCTAGGTTCAATTGTCCATCTTCCAACAATCACCGTATGAAATGATACTTAAGCTATATCTGTTTAGTCCTAGAATGAAATTTTAATTCCTTTGCAAGATGAATTTCACTTTGGTTGTGACTATATAACCTGCACATCTCATGCTTCTTACCTAATTCATTAATAAACCTTTGTAACCAAATTATTTCTTTGCTAGCCTCTGTAGCAACAACATACTCTATTTCCTTAGTTGAAGGTGAAAAAACATTTTTCATTTTGGAAACCTAACTTACAACTATTCCACCTATAGTAAATACATACCCTAGAGTGCGCCTCCTATAATCTCTATCACTTTCCATATCTGCATCAACATATCCCTGTAGAGGAATGTTTGAACCACCAAAGTATAATTCTTGATTTTTGGTACCTCTCAAATATCTGAGAATCCATTTCACTTCCATCCAATTTTCATTTCCTAGATGTTTCATGTACTTGCTTACAACTTCCAATGCATGTGCAAACCATTACATACATTAAGCTTCCAACTCATGATGCATATGGAACTTTAGACATAATCCATTTCTTCTTGGGTCTTGGGGCACATCTCCTTACTAAGTTTTAAATGGCTATCCAAAGGTGTACTAACTTGTTTTGCATTATGCATATTAAATATTTTCAACACCTTTTGTGTGTACTCATTTTGAGACAATGTCAATTTGTGATGTTTCCTGTCTCTAGTTGTTATCATACCAAGGATTTCTTTTGCAACTCCCAAATCCTTCATTGCAAATGAATTTTCCAATTTTCTTTTTAGCACATTTATTTCCTGCATGTTAGATCATACAAAAAGCGTGTCATCTACATACAATAATAATATAATATAGCTGCAATATTTTTTCTTTTTCAGATAAACACAATGATCAGAGTGATGTATAGTATAACCTTGTTCATACATGAACCTATCAAATTTTAGATACCACTACCTTGGAGCCTTTTTTAAGCCATACAAGCTCTTCTTTAACCTACACACTAATTTTTCCTTCCCTTTGACCTCATATCCTTGTGCTTGATGCATATATATATCTTCTTGCAAATATCCACGGAGAAATGTTGTCTTTACATCTAACTATTCAAGATGAAAATATTCAGGTGCTACAAGACTTAAAATAGTTCTGATTGAAGTCATATTAACAATAGGAGACAATATTTCATCAAATTAAATACCTTTATTCTGTTTTAACCCCTTCACCACAAGTCTAGCTTTATACCTTTGATTTCGTCCATCTTCTTCCTTCAGCCTATAAACCCATTTATTTTGCAATTTTGTTTTACCAGCAAGAAACCTGACTAAGTCCCGAGTCTGGCTATGTATTAAGGAGTCCATCTTTTATTTCATGGCTAGCTCCCACTTATTCCAGTTTCAAGATGCATTTCTTCTTCATAACATTCAGATTCACCATAGTCAGTCAAGAATAAATAATATAATGAAGGAGAGTATCATTTAGGGGGTCTACTTATCCTGGTAGATATTCTGACACCACTTTCAGGTGTTTGAGGTGCCTATTATTGTTGTGGTGGTTGTTGTTGTTGTGGTTTTTTATTATTATTATTTTCAGGAACTTATACTTTTTCTGTGATCTCATCAAGGACTGTGTATTCTTTGTTTCTTTTTCCTGTTTCTTTTACTACAACTGATTCATATACAAGACCTTTTCAATGAATACTACATCTCTTCTCCTAATGATTTTTTTATTTTCATAATCATATAAGCGATAACAAAAATCATTAAAACCATATCCAATAAAGGTACATTACTATGATTTTTCCTCAAGCTTTGTTCTATTTTCTTTATTAATATGGACAAAGCCCTCACAACCAAAAGGATTTAAAAAAAGAGTAGTTTACCTTTTTACTTGTCCATGCCTCCTCTGGAATACCACCATCCAAGGAAATTTAAGGCACACTATTTATTAGATAAACATCAGTATCTACAACATATGCCCAAAATTTTAAAGGAAATCCTATGTGCAATCTCATGCTCCTTGCACACTCCATGATTTTCATGTTCATCCTTTTTGACACACCATTTTATTGTGGTGTTCTTGGAACTGTCTTCTCTCTGTGAATTCCATGCTTTGAACAGTACCTATCAAACTCTTTTCTGCAATATTCACATCCATTGTCTAATCTTAGACACTTAAACTTATTTCCCATCTCAATCTCAACCAAAGCTTTCCATTTATTGAAAGTATCAAATACAAATGGTCTATTCTTAATACAATACATCCAATTTTTTCTAGTTGCATCATCAATAAAAGTAACATAATAACAAGACCCATTGAGAGATGATACCTGAGTAGGTCTACATACATATGTATGCACAAGCTCTAATTTTTCATTATTTTATTTTTTCCCAGCTCTAATAAATCAACTCTCACCTGTTTTCCATCAATACAATTCTTAGAGAAATCCAAATCAATATTTTTCAAACCCAACAACATATTTCTTGAGTGAAGAATATTCATCCCCTTCTCACTCATGTGTCTGAGCCTATGATTCCATAATGTTGCATATGCTCCTTTGGAAGTTAGAGCATTAACAGAGTTAGAAATACCATTACATAAATACAACGTACCAACATTTTCTCCTTTTTCTATTACCAGGGCTCATTTAGTGACCTTCCAGGTTTTATCTGTGAAAGTGGTCACACAACCTTCACTGCCTAACTGCCCTATTGAAATCGGAATTTTCTTTATATCTGGAACATGCCTCACCTCCTTTAATAACCACTAATTTCCATTCTAATATTTTACAAGAACTTTACCGATTCCAATTATTTTACAGGGTATATCATCACTCAGACAAACCTGTCCAAAATCTCCTTGAACATAGTCATGAAAATATTTCTTATCATGTGTGGCATGGAATGAGGCCCCTAAATATACCACCCAGGAATCAGTACATTTTCTAAATAAAGAAACAAAGAATATTGTTACACATCACCTCTCACATTTTCTTCATGATTGTTTTCTTGTTGTGCATATCCTTCTTTTCCCTTCCAAGATTTACAGTCTTTCTTCAGGTGTTCTTTCTTTCCACATTTCCATCACACTATCCCTAATATGGATTTAAATTTGCCTTTCCTTTATTTACTACAATATATTGAGCTCTTTCCTCTTTCCATTTTCCTTCCCTTATTCTGCACTCAAATCATTACCTGATGTATCACTGGGTCTTTTCCGCCATAGTTCCTCACTAAAGATAGAACTGACAACATCATCAAACTTTAAAGTACTAAATAGAGAGATAGAGTTACTAATGGCCATAACTAAACCACTCCATATTTTTAGAAATGAGAACATATGTAATAGAGTCCTAACTTCATCATAAAATTTTACCCCTACAGAACTTAATTGACTGGTAACCGTATTAAATTCATTTAAATGCTTAGCTAGAGATCCACCTTCCAACATCTTCATATTAAATAATTTTTTCATAAGAAATACCTTATTTGAGGCAAAGGGTTTTTCATATATTTTCCCAAATGTCATAATTAAACCCTTTGTTTTTGTTTCCTTCGAAATATTTAATATTATCGACGCCGCGAGGCACAACCGTATTGTTCCAAGTGACTTTCTATCAATAATATACCATTCTGCATCTATCATACTTGATGGATTCTTTGTTTTTCTTCTTAATGGTAGGTACAAATATTTTTATACAGATAATCATCAATCTACATCTTCCACAATGGGTATTTTTGGCTATTAAATTTCTCAACCCTAAACCTACCATCTTCTGCCATTGCTCCCACTCGAACCAGGAACACTTCTCTCGTGTGATTTTATCATCCAAATATACCTTCGGCTCTGATACCAGTTTCTAAAAAATTATATACTATAGAGAAATGGAACAAATAAATTATGTGGAAACACAAACACATATATAACATATAAAACAAGAGAGACACCGATATATGTGGTTCACCCAACTTGGGCTACGTCCGCAGAAAAAACGAGTCCTTCCTTTCTATTATCCAAAAAAATGAAGAGAAACAACCTATAAAAGATCCGTTGTAAAATCCTCTACTCTCTCACATAGTCTCCCTTGTTATTTCTTTCTCATAGTATACACACCATACACAGATGCAATACAGTTCCCTCATACAAAAGAGGGGTTTCCTTCTAGGGAAAAAACCCTAAATTAAACATAACTTTTACCATCATATCATTTGACTAATGAATGACCCAGATTGACTACAAAATTAGAATATTTACGAAGGAACTTTTACGTTTTCTTTTAGCTTTGGGGACACTTCCCCTTCAAACCCTCACTAGAGGGGTGCTCCAAAATGTCGTCGTCCCCCCCTGGACCCCCTAACAATGATCAAATGACGGGTCACGTTTCCACCCTGTTAAGAACAGGGTGCAACGCAGTGATACATATAAATAAGGAAGATAATAAAGCTCCACACCAAACAAAAATATTTTTTCTCAAATATCGAACATCATGTTGAATGTAGAGAGAAGGGGCATGGACCAATATTGTTATTTTCATCAAGAATATAATTTTTAAAAGACATGCCTGTAGTGGAATCATAACATGAATTCTCTAGCTATGCATATCATTGACACAATACTTCCAGATGAGTAGACTGAGCCAATGGAATAAAAGGAAGAAACTGATATGGATGGAGAAATTGTGAGTGTTGGGCACAAGATGAATGCTTTCAGTTGTAACACCCTCTTCCCACATCTACCCAGGTTATTGTCCAACTGAGGTAAAGATGTGATGAGAGGTTACCAATATGATGTTCAAGATTCTAGATTACCTTGAGGAAGTGGAACTAACAGAAACATGACAAACGCATCTTACATGACATAAAAAACATCCCCAAGAGGTAACCCAACCTTTCGGAACACTAAAACCTAAGGGAGACTGAATTTTTGACCCTTTTGGACCATATTCGTAGGCATGCCATGGCAAGTTAGTCGCTAAGAGCCTATATTCGTAGGAAAAATACTACAAGCATGCAACCATGTCCCCAATTGGTCAGTTTTTGTGTCTGCAAATCTAGGATTTGTGGCACCTTTTTAGCCCCACAACCTAGGTGACTGCCTAGAACTTCATGAAATTTTAGGAGATGTTAAATAATTTTAAAAAAGGTACGGAATCAATCACATCATCAATAACTCACCTGTACCCCTCCTATACATCATAAGGATTTTGTCAAACATTTCATAAACATTGCATCTACAGGTGTGAACAACATATTTAAACACATGAGTCTCATACTTATCTGAGAATCGCTAAGAAGCATTACTCCCTTAAATCATAAGCTGCAATATAATCTATTTTATCGTCGATACATTGTGCATCCATTTACAAGTAAAAATATAGATATATCCATACATCATCATTGATTAAATACATGATTATAGCCAGCATAATAACAACACAAATACCATGGATACAACAATAATAGAATCCATATATAAACGAGTACATTTCGATACAAAATCCCAAAGGAATGAGCTATACATTACTACATGTAAAAACCGACTGGGGATGGTACTTCCATGTTCTACCTAACCATATATTGCTTGATTGAAACGTCTCTTCAGCCAATTACCCTTGTGCCATATTCCAAGCATGAATGTCAGAGTCAAACTGAAAAACCAACTAGGGCATCCCGAGGCTAAACCACCTCACCTTCATCAACAGAAATAAGGCTTTAATGTGATCCATCCTGGATCACTAGGTCAACACAATAAACATGTCAAATCCATATTTACCATGAGCTACCCCTAATAACTAGGCCAATGTAAGAATGGTTTTCACAAGATTCTCTCCACCTAAACTGTGAGGAATTTTCCTGTCTCCTAGTCTCTCAGTATTTAACACATCCCACAATTTGAATCAGGGGTCACTAGGACCTAAAATGAGACATACCCTCCAGGATTTACCGTATATCCCAAATCTGAAATTCCTAGGACTGATGGAGAGAAAACTGCCTCTAGGCTTTACCGTATATCCTTCCATTCACCGGTCAAGGATTACTAGGCCTACCGAGCCAACACTATACAGATTTATCATAACCCATATTCTGGTTTAGTGGTTACTATGGCATGTGTTATATAAATTCATAAATCCACCCCACTTGACTTCAAATCCATCTGGTAATCTTGCTAAACCAAAACATGAGTACTGCACAACACCATTTCTATCCAGAAATGGAAAGGCTAGGCTAAAAACAATGTCACACTAGGAAAAACACATGCCAAGCTAGAAAAGAACCACATGAAATACCATGCATTTCATATCTAGTAAGGAAAATACACATGAAAATCGATACCTGCTAGGAATCATGTTGTAGCTACTTGATTCATTCTCCTCCTTTCTTGTGTCCTCCTTTTTTCTGCTTTCTTTCCTTCCTTGGCCCAATGCCAAAATGCTCCACGAAAATTGAAGTGTCCAAGAGAGACACAGAGAATAATGAGAGAGCTCCAAAAAATTTGGGAAACCAGTTCCAAAAATAGAAGAAAAGATATATCAACGCCTTAGAAATAAGCCACTTTGAGGGGGAAACCTCCAATACATTACATGAATGAACAATTCTTGGATGATTCAAATTAAAAAACCTCCTTTCTATATATAGGAGTCCATGGGGCCACAATGTAACCCTAGCCGACCTAATAATAATAATTTAAGGGCATAATAATAACAATATGGGGGTTACAAGGGTACAATAATAACAATAAGGGGGTTACAATAACAACAATAAGGGAATATACTAGTAATATAGGGACCTAACATGCCCCTCTCTTTCAAAAAAGTTTTTTCCTCAACGCTCGAGTAGCTTTGGGTGCTTTTGTATGAAATTATCATCCTCCCATGTAGAATCTTCAGTAGGAAAGTTCTTCCACTTGATGGGATACTCTGAAATTGCTTGATTTTGTAGCTATCGAGTTCTTGTTTCTGTGACCGCTTTAGGTTCCAATATGATTTTTCCTTCCTCATCAAGTTCTGGAAATATTGTTTGAACTATAATATTTTCAGCTATAACCTTCTTTAAGCATGAAAAATGGAAAACTGGATGCACTCGTGAAGAAGCAGGAAGCTCCAATTTGTATGCCATAGTACCAATCTTTTACAACACCTTGTAAGTACCATAGTACTTTGGCAATAATTTATTATCCTTCTTAGCTTGCTTGAGGGACATTTGATTGTATGGTTGTAGCCATAAAAATACTCAGTCTCCTCTATCAAAACTTCTCTCGCTGCGATGTTGATCTACATGTTGTTTCATTCAATTTTGTGCCAAATTCAGGTTATCCTTTAAGAGTTGGAGAAGTTGTTGTTGATGCTCGATGTGATCTTCCACTTCTTGAACCTTTCAATTTTCTCTTAAAGATGATGTGATGGATGGTGGATGATATCCATCAAGTGCCATAAATGGGGTCATTTTTGTTGTAGTATGGAAGGAAGTGTTATACCACCATTCTGCAAGAGGTAACCACTTCACCCATTGTTTTTTTTTTATCAGATACAAAACAACAAAGATATCCTTCCAAACATTTATTTGCTATCTCAGTTTGACCATCAGATTGAGGATGATAAGATGATATATGAGCTAATTGAGTACCCAAACAAGAAAATAACTCCATCCAAAAATTTCCAGTAAAAATGGGATCTCTGTCTCTGACAATAACCCTTGGGTTTCCATGTATCTTTTGAATTGTGTCCATAAATGTACTAGCAACTGTACTTTCTTTAAATGGATGAGATAATGCACAAAAGTGTGCGTACTTGGTAAGTCTATCAACTACCACCATGATGACACTCTTTCCTTTGGACTTAGGTAAACCTGTGATAAAATTCATTGGAATCTCCTCCCAATGTTGACTTGGAATGGATAAAGGTTGTAGAAGACCCGAGGTCTTAATTGTCTCAACTTTATTCTATTGGAAAACCAAACATTTCACCACAAAATTTTGAATATTAGATTTAAGTCCATCACAAAAAAATTATTTCTTCACCCTTTGGTAAGTTTTTGAAAATCCTGAGTGTCATCCTAAAGGAGAAGTGTGCAATTCCAAAAGAATCTTTTGTTTTAGTTGCGAATTCTTACAAATATACAAGCGATCTTTGTAACATAAGGAATCATTTTTCCAACTAAATGTATAAGATGTACTAGGATCTTGCTGCAACTTTTGAATGAGTGTCCACACTTATTCATACTTCTTCCATTCATCTCTTTCTTCAGTTATCCAATCTGGTTGGATAATAGAAATGGCACAAAGAAATGCTTCCACCTCTTCATTCTTTCTTGGGAGTGCATCTGCAACAACATTTAGCTTTCCTTTTTTGTAGATTATTTCAAAGTCATAACCCAACAACTTTGTGACCCATTTTTGCTGCTCTTTTGAAGATAGTATTTGTTCCAAAAGTGTTTAAGACTATCATGATCATTTTTTACCTTGAAGTGTCTTCCCATTAGGTAAGTTCACCATTTCTTTAGTGCATGGAGTATTGCTAACATTTCCTTCTCATAAATAGGTTTTTGTAAATACTTTCCTTTATTTCGACGACTTTCAAAAGAAATGGGTCTTCTTTCTTGCATTAAAACAACACCAATTCCATTTCCTCATGCATCACATTCCATAATAAAGGTTTTAGTGAAGTCTGGCATAGCTAAGACCAGTGTTAGGCACATTTCCTCTTTAAGATGTTCAAAGGACTTAGTTGCTTCAGAAGTCCATGAAAATGCATCTTTCTTCAATAATGTTGTTAGAGGTGCTGCTATTCTACCATAATTCTTAACAAACTTGTGATTATAACTTGTTAACCCGAAAATTTCTCGCAACCTCTTTATGGTTGTGGGGACTTTCCATTCCTTAATGGCTTAATTTTGTTAGGGTCTACCTTAACGCCCTCATGAGATACAATATGACCTAGATATTCCACCTCTTGTACTCCAAAGAAACATTTGGATGTTTTTGCATATAAGTGTTTCTCCTATAATAGTTTGAGCACCCTATCAACATGTTGAACATGATCCTTCCAAGACCTACTGTAGATTAGTATATCATCAAAAAATACTAGCACAAATTTTCAAGGAAGGGTTTTAAAATGGAATTCATCAACCCTTGAAATGTAGAAGTTGCATTGGTAAGGCCAAAAGGCATGACCAAAAATTCATAATGATGCTCATGAGTTCGAAATGTTGTTTTCAGAATATCTTTAGTCTTCATTCTAATTTGATGATATCCTGAACAAATATGCAACTTGGTAAAATAAATTTCTCCATGTAATTGATCCAATAATTCATCAGTCACAGGAATGGGAAATTTATCTTTAATGGTGAGCTTATTGAGCTCCCTATAATCTAGACACATGTGCCATGATCCATCCTTCTTGTGTACCAATACTATAGGAGCAGAGAAAGAACTTTGACTAGGTTGAATTATACTCACCTCTAACATTTTTGCAATCATACGTTCAATTTCTCTCTTTTGGACATAAGGATATCTATAAGGTCTGATGTTTGGAGGAAAACTTCCTGGAATCAAATGAATATCATGATCATGATCATGAATAGGTGGGGGAGTCCTTTGGGAGTTTCAAACACCTTGGAATTGTTGTCCAAGACTTTTTGGAGATCTGTAGAAATAGATGATTTTGATGTCGGAACTTCTAGTGAGCATAATTGTACAATTACGTCTCGTTGTTATTTCTTTAGAAGATTTGTCATAACATTAGAGCTTATTATCTTTCCCAACTTCCCTTAAATACCCCGTAATTCAACTTCCTTTCCTTCTGAAATTTTTTTCAAGAAAAGTTCTTGAAAATTAAAAGCTACCGTCCCCAAAGATTGTAACCATTGTACTCCTAGTACAACATCAGCACATCCCATAGGAATGGAAAGCATTGGAATATTCAATACATATTCCCCCATGGTTAGCTTGATATTATGGCATTTTCCAGAGCAATTTATGTTTCCTCCATTTGCAACCATCACTTGACATTCTAGTGCTAGGTATAGGAAACAATTCAATTCCTTTGTTACCTTACAATGAATAAAATTATGGGTACTACATGAATCAATCAACACTATTACCTTTTTCTTCTTGATATTTCATTATATCTTGAGAGTTTGAGGAGTGGTAATTCTTGCCAATGCATTACATGATATGGTCAGACTCATTTCTTCCTCTTCTAGGGTTGGTTCCTGGTGTATATCCTCTTCTTGTTCATTTTCTTCCTCTTTAAAATCTATGTAAAATAATTTCTTCTCAGGACACTTATGACCTTTAGCGTATTTTCTATCACAACTATAGCAAAGCCCTTTTGGTATTTTTTCTTCCAATTTTTGTGGTGTCAATGTTGTAGGTTGTGGAAATCTAGGCATAGAAACACTTCCTTCTTTATAGAAGTGAGTGGTAGGCTTCCTTGTCGCCATAATTTTACATTCAATTTTTCTTTCCAACCTGAATGCCTTCTCCAATGAATCGGGTTCCAAAACATGAAATTCATGCTGGATGTTATCCTTTAAAGTACCTATGAAGAGATCAATCTTGTGTTCCTCTAGAATATCAGTTACCCTTATATTCAATTTTTGGAAGTCCTCAATGTGCTCCCCCACTAAACCCTTTTGTTTGAGATTTATCAATTGGCTAAAGAAGGTGTTGCTCTTTGTATCCTGATAATGTGCTATCATTTCCTCTATAAAAATTGACCAAGTGCCAATTTATTTACGGGAGCAAAGCCATTGATACCATAAAAATGTATTTTGTTCTAAATGTAAAGTTGCAATACGTACCTTTTGTGTGTTTTTCACATTATGGAGATCAAAATATTTCTCCATCTGTAGTATCCATGTTACAGGATCCTTTCCATCAAACTTCCTCATATCCATTTTTGGAATATGGTGGTTGTTCCTGCAAACATTAGAGTTTATGAAATCACTATTAACATTTATTTTGTTCTCATCATGAGTTTCCTCTAGTATCTTTTCACCATCGGGAAACATTTCTTGTATCAACTTTCTCAACCCTTTTAGATCACTCTTCATGTTTTCTATTTTTTCATTGATCTTAGCTTCCATTTCATCCATCTTAGATTCCATGGTAGCTTCCATGCCATCTATCTTAGATTCCATGCCTTTCTTCAAACCATCCATCTTAGTTTCCACACCTTTCTTCAAAGCTTTGATGTAATTTTTTGTTGCTCTTTACGAGAACGAAATTTGTTGCACTTGCTCTTGTAATTTTGATATGTCATGTTGTCATTCTTCATCTTCATGAGTCATAGTAGAGCCTTCTAAAGGATTAATGGGTGTTGAATTATTTTTAAGGGACATTTTTGAAACCAATATTGATATCTATTCTACAATATGCCCTTGGAATCAATTCAACTTTCTTCTTCAAACAAGACTTATGCAATTCGGAAAAATAATACACACCTTTTACTTGGTTTTGCAGAGCTCTATAATGAAATTGAATTATCTCTATAGTTTAAGATCCTCAATATCTAAAATTTCGCCCTGTAGTAGTCCTTTGAAGCTTCTTTCAAATTCCACAAGTCTGACTTGATTTGGATTCTTCAAGGCAAAGTTATATCCAATGTCCCAGAATGACCTAATTATGGACTGGTTCAGTAGAGAGAAATTTTATGACTTGCCACGTGTCACTGTTTGTTCCTTTGGCTCTGAAATTTATAGACAGGAAACTATATTCCTTTTACTTCCAGACACTTTTTATATAATTCCAATCCGATGCTCATAGAGAGAGATATGAAGATTTTCCCATGATCACCACTTTGAGATGAAATTAGGGAGCCTGAAAAAGACCTAAATTCCATAGATCATATCTCTGAAAATATTGTGAACCAAGCTCTAAAATATTGCGATGATGTTCCTCAAAATCTCAGGTTTGCGCTCTAAAAATTTCAGCTTCTAAACCTTCGTAGAAAAAAACATTATAGAGAAAATTTCGTGATAACCTGTTTATGTGAGATTCAGGAGCCTGCAAAAATCCCTACCTTCCATAGATCATATCTCCGAAAATATTGCGAACAAAGATTTGAAATTTTGCGAAAATGTTCCTCAGCTTCCCACCCTAAACATTTCAGCTTCTGAAACTTTGTATAAAAAATTTATAGTGAAAATGCCACGACGACCTTTTTGGAGCAGCGAAACCCTAGAATTCAAAGCTCTGATACCAAATGTTGGGAAAATGGCTCCAAAAATAGAAGAAAAGAGATATTAAAACCTTATAAATAAGCCACTTCAAGGGGGCAACCTCCAATACATTACATGAATGAACAATTCTTGGATGATTCAAATTACAAAATCTCCTTTCTATATATATGAGTCCATGGGGCCACAATGTAATCCTAGCCGACCTAACAATAATAGGTTAAGGGCATAATAATAAAAATAATGGGGTTACAGGGGTACAATAATAACAATAAGGGGGTTACAATAACAACAATAAGGGACTATACTAGTAATATAGGGACCTAACAAAAAAATAAATTAATGAAAGGTAGTGAAATCTTTCCAACTAATCCTTAGAAGCCTTTTTATAGAAGAGGCATCTATTTTCCTCATCTTCAATTATTTTCCTTCATTGTCCTCCTCACATGCAACCTATGACATTTCATCTCCCTTTTCTCCCATTTTCCCTTATTTTCATAAATAAGCCAAAAATATTTTTTTCCTCTTTAATGCCTTAGCCATTTCCCTTTTCCACAAAAACTAAAATAAACACCCACTAGGATGTTTTTCCGAGCATTCAACTTAGAATAAGTGTTCGAACAATCATGGTTATTATTTTTAACTTTTGTTACTTGGAATTTTCACCATGGATGTTATAGAACCCTCCCCTTTGGAGGAACACCATCCTTAGTGTTTAATGATAGCTACAAACTTGTAAACCACTAAAAATAAAACATACTTCCTATGGATATTTATAACACATCTCGTTGCAGTATTTATAATTAATAACCTACTGAAAAAAATGCCAAGACAATCATATTGCGTACTGGAGCTTTATAACAGATCTCATTAAAGTAATTACAATAACCTGCACATATACACATATGCACATTTTCTTAACCAAAAAATAAAAGGATATGATGCTTGCATCTGAAACAAGGGAATCTAGAGGCTCACACCTCCACCCTTAAGGTAGTACCAAGATTCACACCCTTCCCAGGAAGTCGAGAGTTCTTTTCCAAAGTCAAATATGAATCTAATGTTGAATGCTACAATATTGCGCCATTGTACCCTTAGTGAATAGTTACCTCCTCATTGTTCCAGGGCACACTCCCAATGTGCATCTAATTCCATCTCGCAATGCTAAAGACACAAAACAAAAAATATCAAAGCTTCTGTTCTTTGCTACACACTCCCTCGAGAAATCTAGTAACCCCATTCCATGTAGTCACTCACCTTCCAATTTCCCTGACATCCCCTATCCTAGGAGATCCATCCCCTGGAAAGGAATCCTTGCATCAGAAGATACAAAATGAAGGCATACACCTGCCTCAACCATCCTACTGGTCATAGGATACTTAATAAAATCAATTGACACTATTAGGTGCCATTTTCTGATAATAGCGTTACTCTTGAAGTGTTGTACGCACATAATACTACATGTTTCAATTAATTTTTCTTCTGGTGGTAGTTCTTGTAGTCGGTTTCAACCATCCCAAACCAGTAATTTCATGCTTTCATGTACCAAGCACATAATTTCCATTATATTCAAAATAAATTGAAATAACTTCAAATCATGCCTCGTTGATAGCCCATCAATTAGGTACACTTGCACTTTTGTTTACTTCCTCTCACACAAGTCAAACTAGTTGTTTGATCAGATCATCATGTATAAATATACCACATCTGGTTAGCTCAAAATTCACCCATCATAAGTTAAAATCATGAATCGTGTGAAATCATCATAAACCATAATCATAAATCACATTTCACCATTATAATTTAGAGTCATAGATGACATGCATAATAAAACTGAAATAAAATATTGATAGTGATCCTTCATTGGTCCTTACTTCTACCTTTGCTCTTTCTATACACACACAAGTTCGTGTGATACACCAGGCAATCACCCAATGCCTTTTCTTCTCTTCAATCACATACACATACACATAGTGTATATCACAACCCATTCATCCACACAAGACATACAACACCACACATTTCATACACCAACATTTGACACACAACATAACACTTACACCTACAATTGGTTTACAACACAACATGATACACCTATACTCATTGTACAACACAACAAAATACTTCTATATCTAGTGTACAATACAACTCAATACATATGCCTACAATGGAACACAACACATACACCTACACTGTCACACAACAAAACAATACATATACATAAATAATGCAACACAATGAATACACATGTCACAATACCACAACTACACCATGCACATACATAGTCCCACATCCCGCAACACCACATGTACAATTCTACAAACAACACCATATGTACAACACACCCAAAATGCCATATGTGCATAGCACTGCCTATAAAATATGTAAATAACACCATACATACACATCACCACATATACAACAAGCGAACAACACCATATGCACACAACATCGCATATCCAACATGTGACATTACGGTATGTACAGAAAATTTCATATCCAACATGTACATAGCACCATCTATACTTAGCACTGCATATGCAATATTCAGAACACCATATATACAGGAAGAACTTAACATCATAGGTACAATCATTGAATATACATCATGTACAACATATACACAACAATTGTACTACACATATATAGACAACATAGTGACCCAACAAGTAACATTGTTTCTAGTGTCTTTCCACTATCCATGGCTATCATAACATGCCACAAATTCCACTACTTTCACTTCATTGCTGTACTTCTCAGCATTACCTGTCCACAACATAAACATAGTAATAGTACAAGTATATAACATTAAATCATATCCACATGATATTGACCTCATAGATATAAACATTAGCATTAAAAAATCATGATCCATGAGGACCCCATTAGACATGACATACATACATACATACATGTATACATATATAACACCAACATAATCATGATCACAACACAATTGATAGATATCATAAGGCCTATGTTAAGAGAACTTCATTTATTTGTGCACAACATGCACATGCCAAACAATAGTTCCCAACATAGCCAAGTCATCTAACTTCTCATATCCACTTTATTTACCTTCCTAGTTACCTTTCTCATTTATGTACTGCCACCTTCCATTTACCATAATGGACCCAATGAGCCCAACCCACTGTCATATTCTTACCCTCCACTGCACTTACTCATGCACCAAGCTTCACCCATGTCTTACATTACTTGTTGTAAGTTTCATTTATCTCTTCCATAGATCCATTAAATTTCCTATTTCCTAACCAATTCCCAAGACTCTCAAACAAAAGAAAGATCAAGAAAGAAATAAGAAGAAACCATGAAAGCCAATTAAAATACAACACTGCAAACAAATTTGCATAGCCATGCACTAGACGCAATCAAGATCACAAATCAAGTGAAACAAATAACAAAATACCGAAATCACAAGACTATAAATAAACACCATGAATCAATCCTCATGGTTCCCCAAGACTTCCAAAGTAAATCTCAGCTCGAGCCTTCTTCAAGATTTCACAGTAGTCTCTTTTTCCATTCAATCCCCCGCATCTTACTACCATAAACACATAACTATCAGTGCATAAATAAGCATACAACATGATACTTACCTTACCTTGTTGCACCAAGCACTCTAACTTGTAACTGAACACACATTTCATCCATATGTGCCAAACATCAAGTCGACATATCTATCAATTCTAGATCAACTTTTACCAAGGAAAACAACTATTTCATAATCAATAATTAGCTCACATTCATTGGTCATAATACAAAATTTTTCAACTATTACCTAATTTCACTCAAGTACATAGCATATATCTAAGCACATATGCGTTAGCACAACCATCTCTAAATAAGATCATTCCTTCAAGCAATTTTATGGAAACATATACTCATATCATGCAATTAATAAAAAATTCAAATATCTTTCCAACATACTATGTTAAATAAATAAAATAGATGAAGTAATAAACACCAAATCAATCAAACGTAAAATAGATGACATAATCAAACATTCAAGTACAAAGTAGAGAAAAAAAAAAAATCTCATACCTTAATGTATCTCAGGGGAGGCTACCTTGTCTGCACAATCAATCTATATTAGCATTATATAACTTCAAAACATATCAACCTAGTCATAAATAAGGCCATGATATCCATGACAATATCTAGCTAACATGTTCGCACCATAGACTCATACAAATTTGTCATTCATGCATACAATCACTTATGTATAGTTGGTCTAGACATAATATAATAGACTATCATAATTGGGTTGACTCATGCCTAAATTTCATAACCCTAACCATCAAGTCACTAGCATGTAACGATAACAAGTTATATATCATGGTCATAAACAACATGTAACCTAATCATCAAGCTAACTATCGTACAAAAAAAAAGACTTAACCCATAACATGCTCATCAATAACATAAAGTTATGAAACATCAAACAACAATAGAAATGCATACCACCATGGATTGCCATCATTCATGACTATTAGATACATGTTCATATAACCAAACTACTCAAATAGAATATATAATGTATGTAAACATAACATCAACATAATTAAAATACTCTTAACCATAATGCATATAAAAATACTTAACCTACATACCTACATGCCCAACATCCAAATATGTATGGTGACATGCTCTTGCCTCAAGGTCCAATGCTACAACTTCACTTTGATGGTTTGCATCTCCTTTTCTATATTAGCCAACACATTAGCATCATAAACTACCAATATCATCAGGAAGACCTAATTTCATAAAATGACCTTATGCACAACAACCTTCACCATACCAATGCAAAATTGACCCTATCCACCCACTTGAGATGTATAATCAATCATGAATGACCACTGCATGTCACATCACATAAGCAATCATACACCTAAAACACACAAGTATGACCAATATGTGATCTAGCGTGAATAGGAAATACATACACAACATGTATAAGCATGTAAGTAAGAATGTGTGAACAATACATAAGAAAGAACAACACATAACTAATCATACACTCATGACAACATGTTGACAACAACACTATCAACCCTTCCTTGGCGATACCACTGTCACCATGGAAACACAACATGGATGCAAAAAAAACATGCACCAAAGGCATGAGGAAAACCTATGAAACCATAAAAAAATCATGGACAACACACCCCCCATCAAGTCCAAGGGTTGAATCATGCTTTGATACCACTTTGTAACACCCTCTTCCCACATCTACCCAAGTAACTAAAATACTGGGGTAAACATGTGATGAGAGGCTACTAATATGAGATTCAACCTCTTAGATGACCTTGAGGAAGTGGAACCGAGAGAAACATGACAAACACACCTTGCACATCATCAACAACATCCCGAGGAGGTAACCCAAACTTCCAGATCCCTGACCCTTGAGGGAGACTAAATTTTTGACCCTTTTGGACGATAGGTGCAGGCACGCCAAGTAAAGGCAGTGGTTGGGAGACTATAACCATAGGAAAAACACAAAAATCACGTCACCAGAGCACCAATTGTTTAGTTCTGTTCATACAAATCTGATATTGGTGCCACCTTTTTAGCCCAAGAGATTATGTCACTGCCCAAAACTTCATGAAACTTTAGGAGAATTTAAATAACATTAAAAAAAAGGTGTATATGAAATCACAACATCAAGAACTCATTTTAACCTCTCCTAGCCATGAGAGGAATTGCGTTAAACATATCAGTAAGATTTCATCTACATGTGAAAACATATGATTTAAACATAGGGGTCTCATACTTATCTAAGAATCACTAAGAAGCGTTATTCCTTTACATCATAAGTTGCAATACAATATATTTGACCATAGATACATTGTGCATTTATTTACAGGTAAAAATATATATAGATCCATGCATCATCACTAATCAAATACCTGCATATAACCAATATAATAACAACATAAATATCGTGGATAAAACAACAATAGAATCAACATAGAAACCAATACATTTACATATGAAATACCGAAGGAATGAGCTCTTCATTACTGAATGTAAAAACCAACTAGATATGGGACTTCCTGTTCCACCCGACCATAGATTGGCTGATCCAAATCTATCTTCATCTAATCACCCCCATTCCATATTCCAAGCATGAATGTGGAACTCAAACCGAAAAACCAATGAGGGAATATTGAGGCTAAACCACCTCACCCTCATCAACAAAAATGAGGCTTTACCATGATCCATCCTGGATCACTAGGCCAAGACAATAAACATGTCATAACTATTAGGGTCCTATAAGGATTCATAATTTTGATTTGACTTTGATTAGTCTTGTAATATGTACATAGTTTTCTTTCTACAAATTGTTTCCCCATATCAGAAAAATAAAGAAAATTTAAAGAGGGTAAAAGTACTAGAAGAAAAATAAAAGGACTTGAAAGAAAAAATATCAAAAATAAAAATAAAATTGACCCCAAACAAACAAGATAAAATAAAACATGAAACTGATGCAAATCCAAATGCCACTACTATTTTCTTTTACTGCAAAATAAATATTTTGTGAAACTTGTTGAAATGCCACAATCCATGAAGGTTAAACAACTTAATCTTAGCCTCTCATGCTTTAAATTTCATGTTGTTAGATAGAGAATAAAGATCTAGCCAAATAGTTTAATCTCGGTAGATTAGTAGTTAGGTAGAGAATAATAAGGAGCTAAAAAACTTAATCTGAGCCCTTGGAAGAAATAAGAATAGAATTAGTTAGTTTGTTGTTTTAAAAGAAAAATGAACAAAGGTTTGTAAGCTCAAATGCGCCCAGGTAAATGAAAAAAAAAATATGAGGGTAGCATATGGGTAGGCAGAAGCAGTATTTACAAATCATGGATAGGCAGAAAATTGGTCATTTCATTTTCTAACTTCATTCAAAATATTATACCCTTGTAGAAATACTTCATCCCTTCCATTTTCATTCTTTCCCCTTCATTTTCTCCCTTTTCACATTATCATCCATTTTCCTTTGCAAAAATCCCCTTTTCATAAGTTTAAAACACAATTTTACTAAAGAAAAGTGAAAATCCTTTAACTAATTCCCTCTTAAACAAAAAATACTTTATCCGAAGTATAAATTTTAAATTATTATGTTGGCACCTATTATGAAGAAATCTATTTCCTACATAATATTTTACATTATACTTAGTTTAAAACGCACATCCCACAAATACAGTTCTTTATTAACAATAACTTATATATTAAATACTTGTGTATACCTTTTATCTCGTATTAAATTAAATACCTATATATTATTCCCCACCCGTATTTTAATTTTAACCTATGTTCTATTTCCCCACATGTTAAATAGCTCCCCATCCGTTAGGTTAAAAATATTTAACTCGGTTTATATACTGGTCCCATTATATATCATTCGAGCCAATTCTAATGTTACACTTACATGCATCCCATTTGTTAATATATTATCCTCTGCCTATCATTTTAAACCCCATTTATATGTAATTAAACATTTTTTTAATACATATTAAACCTCTTGCTACATTTAAACCCCAGGTCCCACGCGATCCTACCTTGCATCTCTATCGCATCATCCTAGCCATTCACTTTTCAACCCCCAGATTAGATGGCGGTTATCCTTTATCACACATTTCATTCCGTGACGGTTAACCTACCCCAAAGCTTGCGATAAGCATGGTTTGCGGGTTTTCTCTCCCCTCTATGTGTCTTAATTTTATTGGATCGCACTGATCAAATTAATTTCACTTACCACCTTTGAAATTTGTTAAAAATACTTGGTGTTTTCTTTCCCCTGCGCCGTAACCACTCATCCATTTGAATTGACCCCACAATCAATGCATTCACCGTTGAATGAAAAACATCTATGAACCACCCAAATGCATTCTTTTCACTTTTTGTTACCATTTTCACGCATAATAAGTATTGTAGACCGAGAAAAACGCTGTCGAATTTGTTTTAAAGCCTAATTGAAATGGAATTCACCAAATTGATTGCTACAAACACTACATAACTCATCCAGGTGTTATAAAGACCAACAAAAGCTTCTGAAATTTTTCAGCAACCCCATAAATCCTTCTTCACAATAAAAATTTAATTTTCCTAGGTATTCAGAAGGACAGACTTATTCATCGATCTAAAAGAGCATTAAAGTTAATCGAATCATTTAGGAGCTCATCAACCTATAGAAAATTGCATTTTATTCCTAAATCATTTATTTTGTAAACCCTGAGAAATCCTTTCACAAATTCTGAAATCCTGGACTATTAGAAATCAAAGATTGAGTAAAATGAAGAAGTTTAAGCCATCTATAGACCTGGGAAAGCTTTATATGACCTTCAGACTGTTTCTTACAGTATTCAGACATCCTTTTTGCATAAAATTGATGTCTTGAGATTTTTTTTATCACATAGAATGCATTATAGGCCCTAGATATTACTAGCAGAACCTCTAAGACCTTGAAGTTTCTCTTTTGATATGTATATTATATTTTAAGGTAATTGATAAGAGATATTCCTTTGCAGAAAAAAATAGAACCCTTGTTATATCCAAATCCTTCTGCAAACTGTTTAAACTTTCAAAGGTACTCCTACAAGCATATATCATATTTTTCTAAGGTCAAAATTTATTCAAATTTATTAACCAATAAAAGCAATGGCTTCCAAAAATATTCTAGCAGTCAATCCTCTACAACCCCCTATTGTAGATGTGAAGCATATTCCACTAGCTGATGTAGACTTCAAGATTACTGATACAGTGACATAATTTAACCTTCTTGAGCTCCACTTATAGAGCCAAGAAAAATTGTTAGATAAGGCTAATGAAGTGTTTATCTGGGAATCAAAATTGCCAAAATATGTTGTTCCTCATACTTACCAATGCCCAAAAGTAATCAAACTCTTCCAATCATGTTACTCTTCTAATGAAAGAGCCATAGTGAACCTTGAAAGAGAAGTTTTGTTTACCATTACAACTGAATCTATCAACGAGATGCTACAAATACAACCTGGGCCAAATGAAGTTTCTTTTTCTATTGAAGCCCTCACTATGTTATACTTGAATCTAGACTTCCCCAAGAGGTTCCATATTTTTCAGACCTTCATGCCTTCTTATGTAGAAATTCCCAAACTGAATCCTCCATACTCTTCTGCTAAATTCTCTGAAAGGAAAAGACATATTATTTCCATGTTGTCTTTCATTCTTGGCTATCTTACATATGAACATGTTGATGCTGCAGTGCTTGGTTTCTTATCCAATTTTACACCTTTTTAGCCTCTTGCTACTATCTTTAACATTGTCCAATATATTTCTGATAGTATCCATAAGAAATTGGTAAAAATGCCTTCTGAAGGTGTGTTCAAGTACTCTTCATTCCTATTTCACATGTTCCTATATTTTTAGACTAAGAAGTTTAATATAAGCCTTCAGAAGCTTGATGTGGAAGGAAATCCACAATCAGTCATATTTTGGACTTCCTTGATAAGGAAAGATTCCAATAAGTTCACCTATTTAGATTTAACGGATTCCTTCATCCATCCCTTGGTAAATTTGCTAAACAACAGTGTGCAGCCCAGAATTAGTAATGAAATCAAGAAGGTTTTGCAATTTTCTGAGCATAATAGGATAGGTGATTGGTACTTGTACCAAAATCACACTGAAATATGAGTTTATGGATCAAGTCTTATTCCTTATAAACTGCCAAAATACCTCCCGATGAGGTTCTTTTCCCTGGAATATATAAGGAAAATTCTAAATTCATATGTTGTTAATTTCTTAATAGAAAAGAAGAAAACGCATCTCAAGTTGAAGAACCGGGTTGGCCCTTTTATCTGTAATAATAGAGAGGCATGTCCAGAGACAGAAAAATAGTTGGTGGAGTTCAAGTTCAGTCCTAGTTTCCTATGGTATTATGATCCCCTTGGTGTTATTAGTAAAATGGGAGTTAAATGGAAATTAACTCCATATATACATGAAAAGAATATAGAGATTGAGAAATTCTCAAACTAGTTTGAGTGGTTAGAGAATACATTTGTAGAGGCAGATAAGCAAAGTAATACTAGTCAAACTTTGCAAAATCGATCCCAAGAAGATAGAAATGTGAAGTGAAACAAAACGGAAGGATCTTATACAACAGATACTACAACAAAGGCTAAATTCAAATTGAGGTACAGTAAAAAGCCAAAGCTAAATCCTGCCAAGAAAGAAAATGAGCAGTAGAGGTGATTGATACAGAAATTGCAGAAAAAAATAATGAACCTCCTACAATAATTGAAGAGGAACAATGACCCACTACTTCTAAGACATAGTTGATTAAAAAAAAACACATTATAGAAGTTTCTTCGTCTAAGAAAATAGCTGAAAAGGACATGGATATCAAAGAAATATACAAAGAAATAAAGGCCAAAAATGAAGAAATTAAAAATGAAATATATTCTCAGTATCTAAAGAAAACTCCTAGCATTCAGAATAGGTTACTTTCAGCCTTTGACTACAAGAATAAAAAGATGTTGATGATAATTCTTCAGCCCACAGTTCAAACTCCTAAATCATCCTCTAATTAAAAAAAGATAGATTTTAAAGTTCCAGTCCAGGATATTCATCCTCTGTATCAAATGGAATTTCATAACAAGGCAGGAGAGATGATTTATTCTACAATGACCACCAAGGTTATGAGTTCACAAAATCTTCAAAACACTCTGATAAATGTAAGAGATCAACTCAAATTTTAGAAATCATATTCAGATGCAAAGGACACTAGAATCAAATCCTTAGAAAAGCTAGTGATTGAAGTAGGTTATGATCCTCAAAATATAAAATATGTAGAGGAATTGATAAAAATCTAAAATGAAGACATTGTTGCTTTAAGGAAAAAACTAAAGCTGCCCCCTACATAACATCCTCAAGACAAAGAGGTCTTATATGATACCAATCATAAAGATGAAATGATGAGTCTCATTTTATAGGTGACAACTCAGATAAAGGAAATGGAAATTGAGATGGACAAGTCGTTCCAGGAGAAAGAAGGCAACAAAGCAAAGGAAATTCCTGCCAGTATAATCCCTGTAGTTAGAAAATATGTACCTTCTACTTTGGCAGAATCACCGGCTCCTAGTGTCCCAATGGCCACAGTAGTTCCAGTTACTTCATCTAAAACTTCAGCCACAAAATATTCAACAACAGTAGCATAGCACATTGATAAGGCAAGAAAACTAGTAAAGACTGCAATAAATGTCTATTCAAACCAATGAGATAAATATACTAAAAGAACAGCTCAAAAATATTTAAGATGCTAAGAAACTTGCTCAAATAAATTTGAAGAATGAAGAACAAAAAGGAAATAGATTCAATGAGCAACTGAAAAAGTTAGAAAAAGAACTCACACTGAAGAAACCAATGGCACATGTCAAGCAATAGCTATGGTCCAATATCATTGAAGCAGTCAATCATATCTGACCATCCATACAAGTCAAATGTGAGTAGAAAAACTTATTGAAATCAACAAGAGAAGCAATCTAGAAGATCAAAGAAGAGCTTGGAAAAAAAAATGAAGAATCTCTACAAATAATCGAGTTTCTTAATTCCAAAAATAGATAAGAGCTGGAAGAAATTGGAATTAATGATCAAACAGAGACCATCCTGGAAGTTAGGAAGGTAATATCCAAGAAACATTTTGATGACACAGTTAGAGGAAAAGTGCCAGAACCTGGAGATTGCTATCACAAGCTTCATGATCAAATTTGATGTTCTAAGGAAAAAATGCCTTCACAACCCCCTAGTGATTAATGATAGATTAATGAAGCATGATGATTATGATAAAAAAATAAGAGAGTTTTCCAGAGAACAAGTAAAAAAATCAGCCTTGTAGGGGATCCCAAGAGGGAAGGTACTCTATAATCATTTTGAAATTTTTTTTACCTACAACATGAAGAAAAACACTTATTTGTAAACAAGCCAACATTCTCAAAGTATATTGAAGCTGATGAAAACTTCAAAAGGATCATGAATATAAAACTACTAGAGGCATAATTTTCGAAAAAATTAACTGATCTACTGTAAAGTCAAATTGTAGTAAGCACAAAGTAGTCGAAATAAAAAAATTGAGCTTAGTGTTATTACATTAGCATTTACATTTTTACAGTGAAAGAGTATCAGTTCCAGATCAAAATTTGAAAGTGAATAAACAATTACAAAGACAAGATGAATCTACCAATGTGAAAGACACCTCGTTGTCTAGCTTCACATTCATTGAACAACAAAGAGATAAAGCAGTAACAAAATCAGGACATCAAAACTTTTTTTCAATAAAAAAGGGAAAACTAGCATTAGTTAGGAAGTTGTCACTATATTCTTGCATGAAAGTATTTCTTTTTCATGAATAATTCCTAAGTTTATTCTAGGATATTTTGTATGATTTTTTGAATAAATACTTCTCATTTGGAAGTATTAAGTGTGGATGAATTAATGAACATTTATGTAGTTATACTATTTTGAACCTAAGGGTCTTTTGTGCAAATTTCAAGTCAGCAGACTCGATCACAACAATAAAGCATCATATTAGAGGATTCATGTGCTGGGACACTACAGTGAAGTATTTTCACTTGTTACTTTGTCAATTTATTATGTTTTCCATAAATAGTTGAATGTGTTCTAAATCTAAATGATATATCAGGAATTTTTATTTTATAATACGTTAAAATTTCTCTGTTTTTATTGATTATCCTTTATATGTTTTCCACTGATATATAGATTAGGGAACCCTTAATTGCTCCCTAGTTTCAATTGACCTCTACCTTTTCACTCATAATAATGATTTAAGAACCCTTAATTGCTCTTTATCTTGATCAAAACCATTTCGCCATCAGCCTTGAAGATCTGAAGTGACTTAGCTATCTTGCCATGTAAACATTTCCCCTCAGAACTTGATCCTGATTTGAATACTTGACACATTGAATCCATTTTCCCAATGGGATATAGATCTATAGCTATCCATCTAGGTAAGTGATTTCACCACCAAATCAAATCAAAACCTGAAACCAATTTACCCTACATAACTATCCTAAAATAAAATATAATCAACAAGGATAAATCATCTAGAGAGAGCCCTCTCTGAGCATTAGGAAGGCTAGATCCTAAGGCTTAAAAGTAGGTTTGTGGTCACCTCTAATACTCTTTAAAACAAAATAAAAAACATAACAACTATTGAGAATTATTGGAGTGATAACATACTGGCGACTCCACTGGGGAACTAACCAATCCTCAGTTTTCAAATAGATCTTAAAGGAAATATTTTCATTTATCTTTTCACCTTAAGATTGTTTTAAATAAGTTGTGAGTATATTTTCATAAAAATTTTACTTCTGGCTTCCAAAAGAGTCTACTATACGAGGTCCAATCCAAATCCACAACCTGCTGTCATAGTAGATAATCTTGATAGAATTGGAAATAAAAACAAAAGAGTAGAGGATTTAGGTAATAAGTTTTCATTGGTCAAAGAAATTATCTTCTAAATAAATTATCAAGTTTACAAGTCATTGAATTTGATTTGAATTTTGAAATATATGTATATAATTAAATCAAAAAGTGGCTTACATAATGCTGTAATAGATCCTGATTTCATTTCATACATTGAAACTAAGAAGGAAACTATTTTAGTTGATTCTGATCAAAATATTTTTGAAGTTTATGATAAACTTGATGCCATAACTGCAACTTTGATTAAAGAAATTTATGAAGCTTATTTACAACATTCAGTTTAATTTATTGCTTCATCAACCTATACCCCTAAGCCTTCTGCTAGTCATTTAGATACTAAAATTTTAGAATCTGTAGGTTCATCCATATTTACTATCACTTCATTCATTATTTCCACCACACTTCATTCCACGGACTCATTTTTTCCCAAGCTTCCACTTCAACCTAGAAATTTATTTCCATATTCAACCACCTCAAGTTCATCCCCTAGTATTTTGGTGCATTTTCCAATACACCATTCTCATTTCCAAGAACCTCTTCTAGCATCCCAACTTCATATTCTAGTATCTCAACCAAATTTGCATGTATATCTTCTTATATCCCAATCTCATCTCCAAGTTCTTTAACTACATCTACAAGTACTTCTATTTCTTAACCAATTTCTTCAAAATTACTTCCTAGCCAAGCTAGAATCCAAGCCATGGCTACCAGATATGCTCCCTTGGTCCTACCAGCACAGTTACATAACATGCCCCATGATTATCAAAGAAAAATACCTCAATTTGATGGAACAACTCATTATGCTACACAACAGCATGTTAATATGATGACAGACTATTTTGAACTACATGAAATTGATGATGATGATCTCCAAATGAGATTTTTTTCTCAAACTTTAACTAGTGAAATGAAAAAGTGGTTTAAAGGTTTGAATGATGGTAGTATTGCTGATTTAGCAGTTTTTCATAGCATGTTTCTTAACATATGGGAGAAGAAGAAAAATCCACGAAAAATTTTATCTCAATTTGAAAGCATAAAAAGAGCACCAAATGAAACAGTCCAAGATTATTGTACTATATATAATAGTATTTATAACGCAATTCCTTCTAATATTAAACCTCCTCCAGACTTTGTACTCATCAAATTACCTGATGGATTTGATACAGATATAACTTATCAACTGAGAGAGAGAAATCCAAAAACCATAGAGCAGATGCAAAGTAATGCTACTAGTGTAGAGGAAAACTTGTTAACAAAGAAAGCTAGATTAACAATGAAAGGAGAGTGACAGGAAAAGAGGAAACATCAACTTCGGATTTGAAAATAGATAAATTAGCAAAAACATTACAGAGAATGATGGATAGCTTAGATAATATGGAAAGGAAGCCACAATGGGATAACCAACAACAAGGACCTCAAATTAGAAATCCCAATTTCATGAAAAACACCAACACTAGAAAATCTAGAGAATCAGCACCTGACCAAACAATAAGACCATCTTTCCAAGAGAGCTATGCTGAAATTTCTCATGAAAACAAAGATGATGAAGACACCAAAATCAATCTAATGGGTATTAATGATGATAACACCATTTTTCTTACACAGGAGGAATAGGATTTATATGAATTACAACAACTACAATTAGATTCTGGTGAGTCTTTTGATTACAAGAAAGGTTACGAGTTTGCAATTAATGAATTTCATAAGAAATATAACCTTAGAAGCAAGAAAATGTAGAGCCTTCTAATAAGAAAACTGCTCAAAATCAAACAAAGAAAACACTAGAGGCTCCCACCACTCAAGTTCTGCAAATCCTCCCTAGGGAAACCCAGCAAAAATCTAGTTCAACTCAGAAAATTTCAAGTTCCAAAAGTTCACCTAGTCCAAAATTTTTTGACATCACAAATGTTATTGTCGAAACATCAACATATCCTCAAAAATCTGTTGCTGCCATGAAAAAAAAAAATTTATTAAAACAAAAATTTCAGATCCAAAAACAACTACTGTTGATCCAAAATCAGCTGATCTGAAAGCAGCCAATGCTAAGATAGTTGTTGGAACTACAAAATGTGCCAAAACCTCCACTACATCTCAAATTGTCCCTAAAAATAAAAATAAAAGCAGTAAGATAATGGAAATACAAATAGAAAATGAAAAATCAATTGTAGAAAAAGAAGACAAACTCACCCAAACTACAGTTACGAAATAAGAGATAATTCAGTAGGAAAATCACAAGCACCATTCAACATCCAAACTGAAATTTCCTAATTAAAGATACCAATTCCTTTGATAGAGTTGGTAAAACCTGACTTATAAAAATCACATATCACTGAGATCTTAAATATGAATGGTGGAGAAGCTTCTGTAAATTTGAGTGATGATCAACCAAAACTAATCTTTGGTCCTGATGTCAATGGGAAACACAAAGAGGGAGGAGTTCCTCATTTCTACGTTAGCTTAAATTTTCATGATCATATTTACATAATGCAATGCTAGATTCAGGGGTTTCACACAATTTGGTGCCAAAGGAAATAATGGAAACCTTGAATTTAGACATCACTAGACCTTATAAAGATCTCTTTTCATTCGATTCTAGTAAAGTGAAATGTTTAGGCTTGATAAGAGATTTATGTGTTACTTTAGTTGAATACCCTAGAAAAAGCATGGTCATGGATATTTTATTAGCTGACATCCCTCCTAAATATGGAATTTTGTTATCTTGCTCATGGGGAGATAAACTGTAGGGATCTATACAACTAGATATGTCTTATGCAACAATATCAATTTTTGGCCAACCCAAGAAACTTTACAGAGAGACATTAATGAAATACATGGTTAGTAGTGTAGAAAGACCTCGAACCTATCCTATTTACTCTACACCTACTGATATGGATTCATTTATCTTATGTAATTCCTAAACTAGCATTGATAACAATACTGAACTAAAACAGAAAAAAGAAAGCACCAGACAGTGACCACATTTTTCATGAGTCGATGTGGCACCTAGAATTTGATGGATTAGTTAATAAATTAGGAGTAGGAGCAGGATTTTGGATATATAACGTGGAAAAAAATCATGCTGAAGGTCATGCTTTTAGATTAAATTACATATGTACAAACAACATGGCTTAATATGAAGCTCTTATTTTAGAACTGCAGATTGTTAGAAATTTAGGAGCCAAAAGAGTGTCAATAATGGGAAACTCTAAGTTCATTGTGAAATAGATAACAAGAGAACATTATTTGTATAATCCAATATTAATCCAATATAGAGAAATTGTTTTAGATCTGATTAAGGAACTTCCTGAATGTGACTTTTCTAGAATTCCTAGAAAATAGAATATACATGCACACAACTTAGCAATTTTTGCTAGCACCTATAATATTCATTTTCAACCAAATCATAAATATACAATAGAAATTAAACATAGGACTACAATACCATATAATCTAAAATATTGGCAAATATTTTCATAGGGATGAATAGATTTATCATTTCATGAATACTGAAGGAGAATTTCAGAATTGTAACATAGACACAGATTGTACAGTAGATCAAACCATAGATAGTGAGATTGATATAAACAATGTATATTTAAATAACTTAGATTTTACTAAACCCACTAAATTTACTCAAGTAGAAATAGATAATTTAGAGAAAGTAGAGATTGAAGAATTATCAGATGATGATTCTGATATTTTAAACCTTAAAAACAACTTTTTACCTAATGGATTAGCCCCTTTAGAATATATTTTAGATTCTAATGATGTTGCAAGAAAACCTAAGATGGAGCCATTAAAATCTGATATTGAAGAGTGCAATATAGGAACATAATTAAAGGCTAAGATGATAAAATTTTCAAAAGCCTTACCTCAAGAAGAAAAAGTCAAATACATAGCTCTCTTAAGGAATTTCAAGATGTATTTGCATGGAGTTATGAGGATTTAAAATCCTATGACACTAGCATAATACAACACAAAATACCTATAAAAGAAGATCACAAACCTTTCAAACAGAAGCTTAGAGAATCAATACATTTTTGATGCCTTTAATTGAAAAATATGTTCAGAGAATGTATGAAGCCCAAATAATTGCACCAATCAGATATTCTAATTTGGTTTCAAACCTAGTTCCCACTAGGATGAAGACAGGGGAAATCAGACTATGTGTTAATTTCCAAAATTTAAATAAAGTTTCCTTAAAAGATAACTACCCTTTACCCAAGATCGATCACATTTTATAGAGGGTGGTTGGTTCTTCCAAGATTTTATTGCTTGATTGATTCTCTGGATATAACTAGATTTTAATTCAACTAGAAGACCAACCTAAAACTGTTTTTACTACTCCTTGGGGTACTTTCATGTATGTGAAAATGCCTTTTGGATTAATGAATGCAGGAGCCACTTTTCAAAAAACTATAGATATAGCATTTTATAACGAAATTCATGATTCCCTTGTGATTTATCTAGATGATATTACTATATTTTCAAAGATTGACAATCAACATCTAGATCATCTCAGACAAGTATTTATCAAATGCAGGAAATTTAGTATTTCTTTAAATCCTAAAAAGACTCTATTTGGACTGGAAGAAGGTAGATTGTTAGGACATATCATATCTAAAGAGGGAATTAGGATAGACCCAGCTATGATAGAGGCCATTCTGAACATTATTCATCTTACGAATATTAAAGAGTTGCAAACTTTCTTAGGTAAAATAAATTTTCTCAAAATATTAATCTCAAACCTAGCAGAAATAATTAGAGAACTCAATAACATGTTGAAAAAATACTCAGTACTTAAATGAACTGTGGAGACTAAAAAATCATTTGAATCAATCAAACAAGCCTTGACAAAAACACCAACCCTTATAAGTCCTAATCTCAAAAAATATTTCATTATTTTTTCTTTTACTTCAAAACATACTATTGATGTTGTCTTACTGCAGAAAAATGATCAGGGCTATGAGTAGCCCATTACTTTTTTCAGAAAATCACTTAGAGATGCCACTTTAAAGTATAACATAATGGAAAAGCAGGCACTATCTTTAGTGAAGTGTATCAAAGACTTTAGAGTGTACATCATTTATTCACGTATCATTGCTTATGTTCTAAATTCAATTTTGAAGGACATTTTGACTCAAAATGGGCCTGATGGTAAAATAGGTAAATGGATTGCCACCATTTTGGAATATGACATAGAAATTAAGCCCACCAAACTCATGGCTGAATCAAATTTTCATTCTTTAGATATTAATTTTATTGCCTAATTAGATGATCAGGAAGAGATGACGACTCCAGAGATTAGTGAAGCTTTTTCAGACTCACAATGATATGCAAATATTATATTTTCATTACTAAATTTACGAGCTCCTCCTGGATTATCAAGGACTAAAGCTAGATTTTTAAAGTTAAAGAAAATGAAGTTTTGTATCATAGACATTCCACTGTTTTGGAAAGATCAGGTTGGCATTTTATTGAATTGTTTTCTTAAAGAAGAAGATGATAATTTTTTGGAAGAGTTTCATGAAGGTGATTGTGGAGGACATATTTATTGGAAGACTACTACAAATAAAATCTTGAGAGCTGATTTTTACTTGCCTACTTTGTTTGCGGATGTGAAAAGGTAAGTAACCTCATGTCACAAGTGCCAGATCTTTTGAGGAAAGAAAAAGCTGCTACCTTTACCCCATAAACCATGTCAACAGAAATTCCTTTTCAGCAATGGGGTCTTCACTTCATTGGTGAAACTCACCCTCCATCCTCAACCCAACACAAGTGGGTTTTGATAGCCATGGACTATTTTACTAAGTGGATAAAAGCCATACCTTCTAGGCAAGCCACTGACACTGTCATAATCTCATTTTTAGAAACAAACATACTCTCAAGATTTGGATGCCCCTAAAATATCATCACTAATAATGCAACTACATTCAAGTCCAAAAATATGATTGAATTCTGTAATAAATACCACATTACCCTTGGTCATTCCATTTCTTATTACCCTCAAGGTAATGGCCTTGTTGAATCCTCCAATAAAAGGCTTGTGAATATCATCAAGAAAATACTAGAAGACAATAAGAAAACCTGAAACAAAAGGTTAGTGAATGCCTTATGGGCAGATCAACTTACCACAAAGAAATCTATTGGTACATCCCCTTAATAGATTGTTTTTGGGATGGATGTTGTTTCTCATCCTATTTAGGAGTACCAGTAATGAAGATATTTCAAGAACTACAAGTTGAAACCAATGATATCCAGATAACGATAAACCAAACAATACACTTGTAGCAAACCAGGGAAGATCTCTATCTCAAGTCTCAAATTGTTCAAGAAAATATTAAAAAGGTATTTAACAAGAAGACTAAATAAGATGATTTTTATATAGGTGGAAAAGTTCTAAAGTGGGATTCAAGGAGAGAAGATAAAGGTAAACATGGTAAATTTTATTTCTTATGGAAATTCCTGTATGTCATTTATGGTTACAGAGGTAAAAATTATTTCTTTTTGAAGGAGTTGGATGGATCAGATCTGCGAGGTGGACCTATCAATGGTAAAATGCTTAAGAATTACTATTCCCCAGAATAATAGTATTTCCCTTTGTTTACTTTACCCATTCTACATAACATTGCAGAATTTAGATTGGATTGGATGTTTTTCTAGAAAATTTGAAGCCCAGAGAGAAGGCCCTAAGCTTTTAAGGATAAAATATCATAAGTATGAATAATGCAAAGCTCAGAAAATAGTTCCAAGGCCAGCACAGTAAAAATTTAAAGGCTACTAGTCTCAAATTTCTTGACATTTCACTAGGAAATGCCATCCCCATATGGAGCCACTGTTAGGGTCCTATAATAATAGGATCCATAATTTTTATTTGACTTTGATTAGTCTTGTAATATGTACATAATTTGATTTCTTCAAATTTTTTCCCATATCAAAAAAGTAAAAAAAATATAAAGAGGGTAGAAGTCCTAAAAGAAAAATCAAAGGACTTGAAAGAAAATATATCAAAAAGAAAAAGAAAATGTACCCCAAACAAAAAGGATAAAAATAAAACATGAAAGTGATGCAAATCCAAATGCCACTACTATTTAATTTTACTGCAAAATAAATATTCTATGCAACTTGCTAAAATTCCACAATCCATGAAGGTTAAAAAACTTAATCTTAGCCTCTCATGCTTTAAATTTCATGTTGTTAGATAAAGAATAAAGATCTATCCAAATAGTTTAATCTTGGAATATTAGCAGTTAGGTAGAGAATAATAAGGAGCTCAACAACTTAATCTGAGCCCTTGGAAGAAATAAGAATAGAATTAGTTTGTTTGTTTTTTTAAAAGAAAAATGAGCAAGGGTTTCCAAGCTCAAATGAACCCAGGTAAATGAAAAAAAAATAAAATTATAGTATATGGGTAGGCAAAAGCAGGTTTTACAAATCGTGGATAATAATAAAATTGGTCATTTCATTTACTAACTTCCTTCAAAATATCATACCGTTGTAGAAATACTTCATCCCTCCATTTTCATTCTTTCCCCTTCATTTTTCCCTTTTTCCCATTATCATCCATTTTCCTTTGCAAAAATCCCCTTTTCCTAAGTTTAAAACACTTTTTTACTAAAGAAAACTGAAAACCCTTTAACTAATTCCCTCTTAAACTAAAAAATACTATATCTTAAGTATAAATGTTAAAATATTATGTTTGAACCTATTATGAAGAAATCTGTTTCCTACATAATATTTTACATTATACTTAGTTTAAAACACAAATCCCGTTCTTTATTAACATTAACTTATATATTAACTCCTTGTATATACCTTTTAGCCCGTATTAAATTAAATCCATATATATTATTCCCCACCCATATTTTAATTTTAACCTATGTTCTATTTCCCCACATGTTATATAACTCCTCATCCCATAGGTTAAAAATATTTAACTCGGCTTATATATTAGTCCCATTATATATCATCCTAGCCAGTTCTAATGTTACACTTACATGCATCCCATTTTTTAATACATTATCCTCCTAACCCCATTTATATGTAATTAAACATTAGTTTTAATACATATTAAACCTCTTGCTGCATTGAAACCCTGAGCCCCACAAAATCTTACCTTGCATCTCTATCACATCATCCTAGTCGTTCGATTTTCAACCCCCAGATCCGACGATGATTATCCTTTATCACACATTTCATTACACGATGGTTAACCTACCCCAAATCTTGTGATAATCATGGTTTGTGGGTTTTATCTTCCCTCTACGTGCCTTAGTTTTATTGGATCACATTGATCAAATTAATTTCACTTACCACCTTTGAAGTCTGTGAAAACTGCTTGGTGTTTTTCTTTCCCCCACGCCCAAACCAGTCATCCATTTTAATTGACCTTGCAATCAATGCATTCACTATTGAATGAAAAACATTTATAAACTGCCCAAATGCATTCTTTTCACTTTCTGTTACCATTTTCACACAGAAGAATTATTGTAGACTGAGATAAACACTGTTAACTCCATTTCAAAGCCTACTTGAAACAAAATTCACCAAATTTATTGCTACAAACACTACAGTTTTCATCCAAGTGCTATAAAGACGATTACACTAGAAGGAAAAGACCCTCGAGTGGAGGTTATAAAGGAGGTTTTCAGTGTTATAAAACTGGCCAAAATTGTCAAAAAAACATATGCTACCACATTTGTTTTTGGATATGGATGTTTTGGCAAATATTTTAACAGAAATTCAACACAACTAAAAAAAAACGGCCGGCCAGAGGTTATCACGACTGTTTTTTTAATCGGTGCTCTACTCTGGCTTTAATGCACTGATCCGTACATTCAGAAGGCACCCCAGGGCGGTCTAGGGAGAATGCACCAGGCCCTTAATGTATAAAAAAACACCGAGCGTAGTGTTGGTGATACAACGCACAGGGTTGTTATAATTGGTCTTGGGATTTGAGTGGTGCCCATAGGTCATATCAACGCATCAGTGCATATACCTTTATGATTCACTGGTGTGCCATATCACATAAAGGCACTGAGATTTTTAATTGGTATCAGTATTTGTGTTGTGCACATGGATCATATAAATGCAATGGTGCTTATATATACATAAACGCCCCTGTACGCAGTATCACACAAACGCACTGATATTTATAACGGGTACCGGTATTTATGTGGTGCCCATAGATCATAAATGCACTAATGCATATAGACACTAGTGTGTATACGCACCGGTGCGTATAGAGACATAAATGCACCTGTTGACAGTTACTAACACGCACTGGTTTTCATTTTATTTTTTAGAGACATCGACCTGTGACAGTCCAACTATTCTGATTGTTTTAAATTAATTATTAAAAAAAATTCAACATATCTTATAACAATATTCATATTAATTACATTTTTATTAATGCATTTGAATGTGCTATTTGCATTAATTTGTTATATCATATCATAATTATTGTGGTTTTTAAAATTCATTATTCATCAAAATTCGACACATATATATATCTTATAACAATATTCATATGAATTAAATTTTTATTAGTGCATTTGAGAACAACAATGGAGAATGCAATGGAATAAATTAAAATATATTTTGTGATTATACATATAATATATATGACTAAGACAATCTTTATCATACAAAATGGGACAGTTAATATTTGTATCCATTTGTCTTTGAATTGGGACACTATGTCCATTACATTAAACAAAATGTCTGATTTCACAGGCATATTTCAAAAAATAAAATGCCTTACTTTGATATCCAAACATAGTGATAATCATTCTTTGCTTCAACTTCTGTCATTGCTAGAGCTACTTCCATGACTTGGGTTATTTTCTAGAATGTTGTGCTCATGGCATTGATTGTTTTCTTCTTCTTCACTTTCCATCTACAAACATAAAAATAAACTGAAATGAGTGTATATGCATTGGTGAGAATAATGAAAATTGCAATATTAAATAATATACATCAATGTAAATCGAAAAGAAAAATGATGTACCATAGCAACAATTGACTCATAAACTATACACATTCTTTCAAAACCATGTACCATGCCATCTTTCAAAATTTCATCTGTTGGCACAGTTCCATACTTTGTTTCCTGTAAGTTTTATGCCCCATAACAAATCATATATTTAATATAATTTTTTTTTTTCTTCTCTTAATTATAGACGGAGCTAATTAAAACAAGATCGATAGATGCTCACAAATTCCACAATTAAATTCTAATATGCCAACATATACTCACAACCCATATTTAACCCAATTTCAATCAATTCATCTAATGGTTCTTCTTTGTATGTTAGCACCTGTTTGAAGACATTCAATGATGATTTTTGTAAAACAACTTAAAAAATACAAAAATGAAATCTAGTTAAGTTGTTATAAGGAAGTAACAATTACTCACAAACTTAGAGATCAACCATTTTCTTCCTTGTCGTCCTGTTTTATGTGCTGAATGGGTTCCATTTTCTTTTCTTTTATGCAAGAAAATTCTTGAAAATTAATATTTAATGCTAAATTGTTTATTTATTGTACCTAATGATCGAAAAATTCAATGATTACATATTACATTTGAAGCACGTTGTTGTATTCGTTCCACTAGATCCCTCAAACTTTTGTAAAAGTTTTTCCCCCTTTTGTTAACTTCCAGCACCACTCCAGATGAGCCAAGGAGCAATTCATTTTCATTTGCATGTTCTATTTTTTTTCTTTTCTTAGAACAACATTCCTTTTCTGAGTTGTTGGTCCCTGTAGAACATTAAACAAATGTGAATTAGTAGACTGTTTGACACATGTTATCTAATAATTTTAAGTATATTATTAATGATAATTAAAAAAAGAAACTCATATTGGATTGATAGTATTTTTTCATTCACCTGATTCATCCTTTTGCAATTTTTCCATTAAACTTTTATGCTCTTCTGGTCCTAGATCAGAAATAATTATATCAAGCTTCATCATTTTGTGGCTCTGCATGATACACAGTAAACAATACATATTAGTTAAACTTACATGTAGTTCAAAAATAATATTTTTTATAAAGAATTTACAAAGAACTTGTCTTTTTTGCTTTTCTTGATGTGTTAATAGTATTTTTGTTACTTGATCTCTTGTCAGACATTTATTTATCAATTTGAAACCTATACCATATCATTCATTAATATATTTATAAATAAATTCTCAACTTTTCAGGTAGAAAATAAATCTCAAGACACTGGTGCGCCTTTAATGAGGTCCGCACAGCAGTCAGTGTGTGGGGATATTAACAACGCACCGTAAAACAGTATAATACACGTACAGTGCATTTGGTATTATAAACACACCGCCAAAAATAGTGTAATAGACCTAATGGTGTGGGGGGTATTATAAACACACCGGAAAAACGGTGTAATACACCATACGGTGCTTGCCTAGTTAAATGGAGCACCGGTGCCCTATTTCAGATTTGGTGCATGGATTTAGAAAAAAATGTTTTCATTTTTTTACTACAGTACTTACGCGGTGCTGTAACATATGCAGGGTGCATCGATAAAGAAAAATCTATTTTTTCAAATATTCACGCAATGGTCGAATGGATTGGGATCCGACTATGTAAGTCGTCCCGTGGGTTGGACGTCAATCTAAAATGAAAAACCCTAATTCTGAAATCACAGAAACAAAGAGAAGAAAGGGAAAAAACAAAAAATAAAGGGTTTAGGGTAAAAATGGATAAAATTGCAGAAAAAAAGTAAAAAATTGCAGAAAAAAGTAAAAAAAATAATCAAATTTAATCACGAGATGGTTTCAAATTCTATGATATAGGGTTTGAATCAACAGATTTTTGGTTTCTGATTGTCTGAATACTTCTGTTCGAACGTATTTCGCTGCTCCACAATGCCCTCCTGCTCTCTTGCTCCAGGTCTCTCTTCTGCAAATATCTAGTTGAAAAAATTAGCAAAAATAGTGAAATAATGAAAAGTGTTTAGTATTTAAAGAATTATTTTATGAAATTAGATTTTCGAAAATATTTTTCCGCCCATTTTACAAATTGCCATTTTTTTTCACTTAAAGAAAATAGAGTTGTGTTTTATTTGCAAGTATTATTTGGTGCGGTAGGTTTTGATACTAGTGCGTCGTATTAATACGACGCGGGGCGTGTAAGAAGATAAACGCACGAAATTTGTATAAAGTTATTTTTTTTTGTATGTAATATCATAATAAAATAATGATAATTATAAAGTACATGGATTTATTTTCATTATTTTCTAAACTTTATTATGTTACAAAAATTCATATTATTCTAGATTTGTACAATTAAAATTTTCACATTAATAGAATTAAAATGTTACAAATATTTTACATACAATTACAATTAAAAGTACAATTACAATTAGAATTAAAATTACAATTACAATTTTACAAATATTTTACATACAATTCAATTAAAATTACAATTACAAATACAATTTATACAATTTTAGAATTTTATATACAATTACATTTACAATTTTACATAGAATTACATTTTTACAAATACAATTATAATTTTAGAATTTTACATACAATTACATTTACAATTTTACATAGAATTACATTTACAATTACAATTACAATTTTATAAATATTTTACATACAATTCAATTAAAATTACAATTACAAATACAATTACAATTTTAGAATTTTACATACAATTAGAATTACAATTACAATTTTACAATTTTTCATATATACAATTACAATCATTTCAGAATAAATTAAATATTACAATTACAATTAAAATTTTATATTAATAAATATTTTACATACAATTACAGTTAAAATTACAATTAGTAGAAAAACAAATACAATTTTACATACAATTAAAATTTAAATTACAATTACAATCACAACATAATATTTAATAAATACCATGGTCATTTAATATTAAATTAATTAATAAACATCATCACGATCATGATACCCATTGTACAAACATCATATTCGAGTAATAAACACATTCAAACATCAAATTAACATTATATATTAACATCATCACAACACGAACATCTAATATACATATCAATATGTCAAATAACTCATGCTATAACATATATACATCTATCTGCAAGCCAAACATTAAATGAACATATCTAACATGACCTAACAATATGCGCCACATCATGATGATCACCAACATGAAAATTAGGTACAACTACAACATGAACATAAAATACATGGACCATATATATATAACTGAATAATGTTAAAAATATACAACTGTAATATAAATTTCATGGATCAGGCACTGGAGGTAGTATAACAACATCAATAACACTACAAGTGGATGCTTGCGTAGTAAAGTTGGGTGCAGCCTCGACAGTCGATGGTCAAGCCTGCTCATGATCATGATCACTAGTACTGATGGATGGATCCGCTGGTGGTAGTACAACATTAATATGAGCAGTAGTAGTGGAGGCCTAATTAGTCAATAGTGCAGCCTCGCTGGTCAATGGTCCAGCCTGCTCATGATCATGACTAATACCAATGGATTTTGTAGGCTACTGACTGGACATGGCCGATGGTCCAGCCTACTCTCCATGATGAATGTCAGATACTGCTAGTGGAGCCTCATGCTCATCCACCGCACTGCAAGGTGAACAATCATGAGATGCATGTGAGTCATTGCTCACAGATTGTCCATTAGGTGCCACAGCTCGACTATGCCTATAGCCACGGACAATCCTCCTCAGTCACGTAATAATTGTCCTAGCTCCTACAACATGCCGCATCAGGCCGTACATGTCATGCGACATGCCTCTCCACATCTGTAACAACTTAGCATTGGCCTGTATGTCTCTATAATGAGCGGGCCTGATGCCCGCATCAAAAATCAATGCACAAAGTTAGTTGGCAAACTCCATCCTACATGTAGCCTCAGGTCGACCACGTCTAGCGAAAGGCGACATCGGTGCACCATGACCAGGAGCATGTCTCTCTTCTGCACTGGCCTCATCCTCATCATGATCATCCTCGGCATCAAGAATTTCCTGATCGTCATCATCAGGATCCACACTTGGATCATGTGGTGGACCCGACATCTCCTCGCCATCAAAAGAGCCAATGTCTGCAAAATATATATAAGTACACAACAATAATTAGACAATTTCCTTACGCAATTTAATAAAAACACGTTAAAGAAAATTTTAGAATAAATATAAATCAAATAGTAATATTACCTCTATTATCTGGCAGATAATCAGCTATGAAGAGGATGTTGGGATACCCTCACCAATGTAAGCCAACATAAGGACATGGGACCATAATGAAGGGATGCAGTTCGTAAAAAATGGCTAGTAAGTCCAGTGAATCATGTGATATCCTGGCTAGAAACAAAGTGCCTCCCCTCTTGGGCATCATCTTCCCCCACATATGCATCTGGGCCTCAAACATTGGCCTACAAGGCTGTCGAAAAAAACTATCTCTCACCTCTGGAAACCTCTCAAAAAATAAGCAAAACAACTCTGAAGAAAAAGGGAAGTTGACCCTCCCTTTTGCATGAGCACGACATCTATCTAAGGCCATACAAAAATACTGCAAAAAAATGGCAGACCACATAACAAGTCATGGCTATTGTACTAAAGAATCAACATAATATAAAAGTGAGCAAATAATGTGTTCCTCATCAATGGTGTTGTGCGAAATGGTCGAAATGATAAGGGAGAGGCACTGCAGGTCCTGTCTACCAGAATCACCTATATGTAACTGATCTCCAGGTACCTGAAACTCTGAAGGAGACAATACATGTGCTCCAATGTATCTCTGGGAGTAAACTAACTCACTCCCTACTACACAACCAGCTGGCACGTCTTGGAATGAGGGAAAATCCACCCCTCTCCTTGATAGTCCTGTAAAAAAATAAATATCTTCCTCAGTGGGTATGTACCACTGGTCAAGAACAAACTAGAAAGCCTATCGGTAGGAATTTCAATTGTGGATAAGATATCTCAAAAACACACTATGGGCCCTTAGGGAAGTAGCCTCCTCATAGAACTTGAGGAGGCCTACCTGCCTAAGGATCACCTGGGTATCTATAGTAATAGGGCAAGGGTATGCATCTCTCTCCCTCTCTCGGGCCTCCCATTGGAAAATCATGTCATATTGTTTAGCCTGTTTTTGCTGTTGTTTCTCCTCTTATCTCTGAATCATTGCCATGTTAAATAAAGTTTTTTTTTATTAAAACAAACTTGTATCTAGGAATATACATATATATATTTTTTGAAAAATAAAATAAAAAGACATGTCGATGCGCCATAAAAATAGTCACGCACCAGTAATGGTGCATCTTAAGAATGTAGCGCACTGTTAACAGTGCCCCTAATGAAATACAACACACCAGCCACAATGTAGTTGTCTATTTTTCAAGCACCATTACCTTTATAAAAGTTCAGAATAGCGGTGCGCTAACTAAAATATACGCCCTGACGCATATAGTCTTGTTAGCACACTAACTTCTGGACAATTACATAGTCGATGGTGATGTCATTTACCCAGCCGCATCGTTGACCCTCTTGAAATCCAAATTGCGGTGCACTGACATACAATAGGGAAGATATTTCCGTCAACACACTGCACTGTGATTCCCGTGGTCAATGGTGCACCTAGATGAATAAACATATCGAATTTTATATTATTTTTTTAGTTTAAAATAAATCGGGGCATCTTTTGGTACTGCCCCGAAAATGGTGCGGATACCTTTAGCACCGGTGGCGGTGCGACCTATAAATTTTATAGGCAACACCACTATCCGGTGCAAGTCGAACGGCTTTGGTGCACCGCACAAAAAATTTAAATTTTTTCTTTGTTAATGGTTATTTTTAAGGTTATTTCAATTTATAATCCACTAAAAGGCTTAATTATGGAAAAACTAGAAAAATACCTATACATTTCGCCATCGAGGAGGCATATTAGCTGTAAAATTTGCCCACCGTTTTTCAAAATTCAAGCTGGAGATTGGTGGCCAATACAGAGCAGTAGTGCGTGCAATGGATGCAATGAGAGCACCGATGCTAGGGTGACTCAGACAAGGGGAAATGGTACAGGTGCTTGAGAGCTCTAGAGCACCGAGGAAAGTGAAAAATGAGGTTTTTTGGCCGTAATTTTTTTTATTTAACCCTGTTCCGATGAGCGAGATTTTATAGGGCATCGGTATGCTTACCTACAACCACAATGGGCTATGTTAAATTTGGTGCGTTCTTTATAATACATCAGGGTAGTGCCCTAACACTGCACCAGGACATTTCAGTTTTGGCGCGAAATGTTGATGATGCACCAGGGTCGAATATCTGTGAAGCACCGGTGCAGAATAGTCGTAAAGCACCAACTTTTTGGCCTTAAATTTTTTTTTGTGTAACGTTGTTCCAGTGCGTGCAGTTTATAGGCACACCGAGGCTCTTGGATAAGAACGCACCGGCGCATTTCTTTTTTGGCGCGATGTTTTATGATGCACCGACACAGAAGTGTGCTGAAGCGCCAGTGCGTTACAGTAATAGGGCACCCTAGAGGTGTGTGAATGTCGCGCACGCTGTCTGGGGTGCCAATGTTTCATGCACACTAGTGCATTCTATGGTAGGGTGCACACCGGTAATTGAGAGCTTAGGACAACTGGAAAACTGAAAAATCTAGGTTTTTTGCTGTAATTTTTTTTAAATTCAACCCTTTACCGGTGCGTGTGGTTTATAGGCACACCAGTTTTGTTTCTTACAAATGCACCAGTTGGTTTTTTTTTTCGCGTGATGTATTATGATGCACCGGTGCAGTTGCTTTCTACCACACCGGTTAGTTTTGGTTTTGGTGTGGTGTTTTATAATGCACCGGCGTAGAAGAGTTGTCATGCACCGGTGCTATAGAATAATATGACGCACCGGGCTGGTGTGTACGAAGTGCATGGTGTCCGGTGTGCCAATTTTTTGGTTTGCACCAATGCTTTCTCAGTTACTCCACACCATGGAGACATTTAATGATAAGCACATCGAAAGAAAAACATCCGAAAAACCCTCCGCCCACCAACCTACTCTAGTAACCTCCGATAGAAACAGATGTATGGGGTATTTTTCTATGGGCTTCCTCAAAAAAATCCACTAGAGGGTCTTTTCCTTGTAGTGTTAAAAGCTTCTGAAATCTTTCTGCAACCCAGAAACCCTCTTGCACAGCAAAAATTCAATTTTCCCAGGTATTCTTCAGAAGAACAGAATTATTCATCGATGTAAAAGAATATTACAGTTAATGGAATCATTTAGGAGCCCCTGAACCTAAAAAAAGCCCCATTTGCTTCCTAAATCATTTATTCTATAAACCCTGAGCAATCCTTTCACAAGTTTTGAAAGCCTGGACTACTAAAAACCAAAGATTGAGTAAGCTAAAAAATTTTATGCCATCTACAAACCTAAGAAAACCTTTTGTGGCCTTCAAACCCTTTCCTATAGTATTCAGGAATCCTTGTTACATAATATCAATGTCTTGACATTTTTTTATCACAGAGAATGCATTACAGGCCCTATATATTATTAGCAAAAGCTCTAAGGTCTTCAAGCTTCTCTTTCAATACAAATATTACAGTTTCAGTTAATTGATCATAATTATTCCTTTGCAGACAAAAGATAGAACCCCTATTCTATCCAAATCCTTCTGCAAACAGTTTAAACTTTCAAAGGTGCTCCTATAGGCATAGATCAATGTTTTATAAGGTCAAAAAGTATTGAAATTTATAAACCGAGCAAAGAAATGGCTTCCAAAAATATTCTAGCATACAACCCCCTGTTGTAGATGTAGAGCATATTCCACTAGCTAACGTAGACTTCAAGATTACTGATAGAGTGATATAATTCCACATTATTGAGCTCCACTCCTAAGAAAAATCGTTAGAGAAGGCTAATGAAGTGTTTATCTAGGAATCAAACTTTCCAAAAGATGTTTTTCCTCATACTTACCAATGCCCAAAATTAATCAGAGTCTGCCAATCATGCTACTCTTCTGATCAAAGAGACATAATGAACCCTGAAATATAAGTTTTGTTTACCATTATAGCTGAATCTGTCAACTATATGCTACACATACAACCTGGGCCAAATGAATTTTCTTTGTCTATTGAAGCCCTCACTAAGTTATAATTGGATCTGGAATTCCCCAAGAGGTTCCCGATTTTTTAGACCTTCATGTCTTCTTATGTAGAAATTCCCAAACTGAATCCTCCATACTCTTCTGCTAAATTCTCTGAAAGGACAAGACATACTATTTCCATGTTATATTTTAACTCTTGGCTATTTTACAGATGAAAATGATGATGTTGTAGTGTTTGGTTTCTTATCCACTTTTACAGCTGGTCAGCCTCCTACTATTATCTTTAACTTTGCCCAATATATTGCTGACAGTATCCATCACCAATTGGTCAAAATGCCTTCTGAAGGTGTGTTCAAGTACTCTTCATTCCTATTTCACATGTTACTATATTTTTAGTCTGAGAAGTTTAATATAAGCCTTCAGAAGTTTGATGTGGAAGGAAATCCACAATCACTCATATTTTGGACTTCCTTGATAAGGAAAGATTCCAATAAGTTCACCTATTCATAGTTTAAAGGTTCCTTCAGCCATCCCTTGGTAAATTTGCTAACCAGTAGTGTGCAGTCCAAAATTAGTAATTAAATGGAACATTTCGCAATTATCTAAGCATAATACGATAGGTGATTGGTACTTGTACCAAAATCACACTAAATAATAGTTTATGGATTAAGTCTTATCCCTTAAAAATTGCCAAAATACCTTCCTATGAGGTTATTTTCCCTGGAATATATAGGGAAAATTCTAAATTCAGATGTTGTTGATTTATTAATAGAAAAGAAGAAAACACAGTTCAATTTGAAGAACCAAGTTGTCCCTTTTAACTATAATAATAGAGAGGCAGGTCAACAGGCAAAAAAACAATTGCAGGAGTTCAAGTTCAGTCATAGTTTCCTATGATATTATGATCGCTTTGTTGTCATTAGTAAAATTAGAGTTAAATAAAAAATAACTCCATATATACATGAAAAGAAGTGAGATATTGAGAAATTCTCAAACCAATCTGAGTGGTTAGAAAATACATTGGTAGAGGCAGAGAAGCAAAGTGATACTAGTTAATCTTTGCAAACTCCAGCCCAAGAAGACATAAATGTGAAGAGAAAGATAGAGGAAGGATCTTGTACAACAAAGACTAAATTCAAATTTAGGTACAATAAAAAGCCAAAGCTAAATCCCGCCAATAAAGAAAAGGAGATAGCAGAGGTGATTGATACAAAAATTTCAGAAAAATATAATGCACCTCCTACAATAATTGAAGAGAAACAAGAGCCCACTACTTCTAAGACACATTTGATTCAGAAACAACACAGTATAGAAGTTTCTTCTTCTAAGAAAATAGTTGAAAAATACATGGATATAAAATAAATATACAAAGAAATCAAGGCCAAAAATGAAGAGATCAAAAATGAAATATATTCTCAGTATCTAAACCGAACTCCTAGCATTTAGAATAGGCTACATTTAGCCTTTGACTACAAGAATAAAAATATTCCGATGACAGTTCTTTAGCCCACAGTTCAAACTCATAAATCATCCTCTGATTACAAAAATATAGATTTTGATGTTCCAGTATAGCATATTCATCCTCCAGATCAAATTGATTTTCATAAGTAGGCAGGAGAGATGATTTATTCTACAATGACCACCAAAACTATGACTACACAAAAACTTCTAAGCACTCTAATAAAAGTAAGATATCAGCTCAAATTGGAGAAATCATCTTCATATGTGAAGGAAACTAGAATAAAATCCTCAGAAGAGTTGGTGATTGAAGTAGGATATGATCCTCGAAATATAAAAGCTGCAGAGGAATTGATAAAAAAGAAAAATGCAGACATTGTTGCATTAAGGAAAAAACAAAATTTTCCCCTACAGAACATCCTCAAGCCAAGTAGGTCTTACAGGATACCAATCAGAAATATGAAATGATGAGTCTCATTGTACAGTTGACAGCTCAGATAAAGGAAATGGAAATTTAGATGGACAAGTTGGTCCAAAAGAAAGAAGCCAACAAAGCAGACGAAATTGCTGCCTCTGTCATCCCTGTAGTTACAACAATTACACCTTCTACTTTAGTAGAATCACTGGATCCTAATGTCCCAATGGCCATAGCAGTTGCAGTTACTTCATCTACAACTTCAACCACAAAATCTTCAAGAACAACAACATAACACACAGATGAAGCAAGAAAACTAGTAAAGGCTATGCAGTAAATGTCTATTTAGACCAATGCAATAAATAGACTAAAATAAAAGGACAAAAATCTTGAATATGCTAAGAAACTTGCTAAAATAAATTCTAAGAATGAAGAACAAAATCCCATAGATTGAATGAGAAACTGAAAAAATTAGAAAAAAAACTCACACTGAAGGAACCAATGTCACATGTCAAGTTGCAGGTATGGTCCAATATCATTGAAGCAGTCAATGATATTTGGCCATCCATATAGGTCATATACGAGCAGAAAAACTCATTGAAATCAGAAAGAGAAGCAATCCAGAAAATCAAAGAGGAGCTTGGCAAAAAAATTGAAGAAGCTCTAGAAATCATCAAGTTTCTTAATTCCAAAAATAGACAAGAGCTAGAAGAAATTGGAATTAATGACAGAACAGAGACCATCCTGGAAGTTAGGAAGGTAATCTCCAATAAGAATTCGATGACATAGTTAGAAGAAAAATGCCAGAACATGGAGATTTCGATCACAAGGTGCATGATCAAATTTCAATGTTCTAAGGCAAAAAGGCCTTCCCAATCCCCTAGTTATTAATGACAGATTAATGAAGCAGGATGATTATTATAATGAAATAAGAGAGCTTGCGAGTGAACAAGTAAACATATCAGCCTTGAGGGGGATCCCAAAAGGGAAGGTACTCTATAAGAATTTTGAATTTTTCTTTTACCTACAACATGAAGTAAAACACTTATTTGTGAACAAGCCAACATTCTCAAAGTATACTGAAATTGATGAAAACTTTGAAAGGATGATGAAGATAAAACTGCCAGGGGCATAATTTTGGGAAAAATTGACTGATCTACTATAAAGTCAAATTGTAGTAAGCACAGAGCAGTGAAAGTAAAAAAACAAAGTTTTTTGTTTTTACATCAGCATTTACTTTTTTACAGCGAAATAGTATCAGGATAAAGAGAATCATATGAAAGAGTATCAGTTCCAGATCAAAATTTGAAAGTGAATCAACAATTACAAAACATAGATGAATCTGCCAGTGTGAAAGAGACCTCACTGTCCAACTACACCTTCATTTAACAACAAAGAGATAAAGCAGTAACAAAATCAAAACAACAAACCATTTATTTCAATTAAAAGGGGACAACTATCATTAGTTAGGAAGCTGTCACTATCTTCTTGCATGAAGATATTCTTCTTCCATGAATAATTCCTAAGTTTATTGTAGGATATTTTGTATGAGTTTTTGTATAAATACTTCTGATTTGGAAGTATTGAGTGTGGATAAATTGTTTAACATTTATATAGTTATATTGTTCTGAACCTAATGGTTTTTTGTACCAATTTCAAGTTAGCAGACTGAATCATAGCAATAAAGCATCATATTACAGGATTCATGTGTTGTGCGACTGTAGTGAAGTATTTTCACTTGTTACTTTCTCAATTTCTTATGTTTTCCATCAATACTTTAATGTGTTCTAAATCTAAATGATAAATTAGGAATTGTTATTTCAGAATATGTTAAAAGCACTTTGTTTTGACTAATTATCATTTATATGTTTTCCACTGATATGTAAATTAGGGAACCCTTAATTTCTCCCTAGTTTCGATTGAACTCTACTTTCTCACTCATAATCCAGATTTAAGAACCCTTAATTGCTCTTTATCCCGGTAAAAACTATTTCACCATCAGCCTTGAATATCTGATATGACTTAGCTATCTTTCCCTGTAAAAATTTTCATTTAGAACTTGATCCTGATCTAACTGCTTGACACGTTGAATCCATTTTCCCAATGGGATATAGATCTATAGCTATCCATCTAAGTAAGTGATTCCATCACCAAATAAAATCAAAACCCAAAACCAATTTACCCTACATAACTAACATAAAATCAAATATAGTCAACAAGGATAAATCTTATAGAGAGAACCCTCTCTGAGCATTAGGAAGGCTACATCCTCAAGCTTAAAATTATGTTTGTGGTTACCTCTAATATTGTTTAAAACTAAAATAAAAAATCTCACAACTATTCAAAATTATTGGAGTGATAAAAATAACCATATTTACCGTGATATACACATGATCACTAGGCCACTACAAGCATGAATATAAATGGATTCTCTCCTCCTAAACCATGAGGAATTTTTTTATCTCCTAGTCTCTAAGGCTTTACTGCAACCCATATTCTGAATCAAGGGTAAGTAGGCCGTAAATCACGAGATACTCTCCAAGATTTACCATGTATCCCAGCATTCACAGGTCGAGGATTACAAGGCCTATCGAGGCAACACACTTTTTGGATTACCGTAACCCACAATATAGTTGAAGGGTTCCTAGGACATGTTCTATATCAATTTAGATATCCACTACACTTAGTTTCACATCCATCCCGTAATCCAGCTAAAGAAAAAAATGAAAACTCCACAACACCATGGCTATCCGAAAATGATAAGGCTAGGATGAAATCACTACCACACCTGGGAAAACCCATGATAAGACATAAAATAACCACATGAAATACCATGCATGACAAATCTACCAAGGAAAATACATATGCAAATCGATTAATTCCAAGAATATTGTTGTAGTTGCTCGATTCCTACTCCTCCTTGCTTGCTTCCTCCTTTTTCCTACTTTATTTCCTTCCTTGGACCAATGCCAAAACATGCCAAGAAACTCCAAGTTTCCAAGAGAGAGAGAGAGAGAGAGAGAGAGAGAGAGCATAATGAAAGAGCTCCCAAAAATGTACTGACAAGAGGTAGTGAAATCTTGTCAACTGATCCTCAGAAGCCTTTTTATATAAGATGCCACTATTTTCTTCATTTTCATTTAATTTCCTTCATTTTCCTCCCAACATGAAACCTGTGACATTTCACCTCACTTTTCTCTTATTTTCCATTATTTTCATAAATAAATGTGCCAAAAATATGTTTTTCCTCTTTAATGCCTTAGCCATTGCCTTTTCCAATTTCCTTTAGCCATAATAACCTAAATAAACACCCACTAGGATGTTTTTCCCAAAATTCAGCATGGAATAAGTGTCCCATCAATCGTGGTTATTATTTTTAACTTTTATATATGGAATTTTCACCATGGTTGTTACATGATTTGGGTATTCATAGTTGAAAAAAAAATTGTTGAATAACTGCCACTGAGCAAGGACAGAATTCAGGAGAAAAATATTCGATATAAGTTGTGAATCCAAGGGCCAATTAATGAACAAGAGCTGACTAGAAATAAATTGGAAGAACACATGTTAAGGAAAATCATATCGCCTGTCAATGGAGCTCAAAACACTTAGAATAAGTCTGGAAATACTACTACAGTGAAAAATACTTCTGCCAAAGGTAAAAGAAAGTTCAAATTACCATTCCAAAAGTATTAGGTAAAGTCACTTCCCTAAACACTTTAGGGATGCCCACCACACTTGATTATAATATAGTCGAATAAATAAAGAAATCTTTAGCTAATATATCAATATTCAAGCTTAGAAGGATATTCGAGCTTATAAGGATCGGAAGTTAGGAGGAGCTACTTGTTCGAGTTCTTGAGTATTATTCCTCAGGTGATAATTCTCCTTTGTAGAAGGGATATGGTAAGTCTTGTGGTCCCCTAAAATCCATTCTTAATGCATTAAAATTATAATCGAGCACACTCTTCCCTCTATTTTTATTGACATTTGAAATTTTTAATTACAATGTACACAACTGATTAGTTGACTAGGGTGCATCCTTAAATGAAATTCCATTTTCTGTAACTAATAAAATCAATGCTAAATGGGATAGGACAGATGCACATATTATTTAGCTAGATAGGACACTTTTCTGAGATATTGGTGAACTCATAAATGTGCTTATTCACCTATCATATGATCAATGAGTTCAATAGTGCATAAACATAGTAATTTTTGACATCCTAGAAGCCTATGGTGTATTTCTAAGTAGAAAATGGTCCAACAAATTACAGGGGTATTTTTCTACTAACTGGTCACATTTATGGCTTTCATATAAGGGAAGGACTAACCAAATCTAGGTAGAATCAAAATATTACATGAAGCACATTGTCACAATCTTTGAGTGAAATAACAAGCCAGTTTTTTTTTCATATATAATTTTTGGATATTTCTTTCCAGGGAGTGACCTTCCCCAATCCCACCATACACACAGTTGGAACTCCTTCCTAGTAGAGCTAGAAGAAATGACCTTTGTAGAGCATATAATAGTAGTACTAGTGTATGTTATAATTCTTGTATATATGATGTTTGGAATTTATATTTTTAAGGTTCTAAGAAACATGAGGACTATGGAGTTGGTTGTGTTTTAATATACTCATAATAGAGAAGACAGTGATCTCTAGCCTCTTGGAATTCATGTGCACTAACAACACTGCAGAATTTGAAGCACTCATCCTTGACTTATAAAATTCCATTGACCTCAAATTTTGGGTTCTTAAAGATGTAGTTGACCATGATATTGCCATATTTCAAGTACAAAATACTATACACTCTGTGTCATGTAATTTGAAAATTTATCAACAAGAGGTATGGAATTTAATTTCTCAATTCTAAGAATTTAATATTGTATGTATTCCTAAAATGTGTAACACAACTGCGAAGGCATTAGAAAATCATACTGCTAGGTTTTCACCACTTAGGGATGGTTTTTCTATTGAAATTATTTATAAACCATCCATTCATCATAATACCACTAATTTATGATTTTTTAATGATTACCAAAAAGTATTTCATTTCAAGTCAAACACTGATGTGTTCAAATATGCAACCATTAATGAATATGAGAACGATAATGCGTTGGAAGATGTAGCTCGAGTAAGAAATCAGAAGCCCATGCCGAAGGGTGTGGTATCACTATAAAAGAAATATGAATTGCATAATCACTTTAGATCAACCAGTTAATGTCAAAAGGCAGATTTCAATGTTGTTGCATGAGAATATCAATATTGGAATGGAGAAACATCCAAATTTTCTTAATCTCGGTACTTGTTGCAGACCAACCGAGCAACAAGCCTTTATCTTCTTATTCAAGAAGTATTGATATGTTTTTGTGTGGATATATGATGAGCTCGGAACTGATGACATGAGAATAATCTAGCATGTTAATCCAATTAAGGAAGGAGAGAAGCCATTTCAGCAGAAGCTATGGAAGCTACATCTAATGCTTGAGCTCTTGATTTAGAAGGATTTGAGGAAGTTTTTGGATTCTCAGATCATTTACAAAGTGCGACATTAAACATGGGTGTTTGAACTGGTCCTAGTAAGGAAGAAGTCTGGGTAAATATGCATGTGTGGATTTTTTAAATCTTAACAATTCCTCAAATAAAGACAATTACCCTGTGTCATCAATAGAATAAATATTCCATACATTATCGAGGTCCAAAACTATTTTCTTTACTTGACGATTTTTCTAGCTATAATGAGGTTCTGGTCTCATATCTTGACATACTCAAAACTACATTTTGAATGAATTGGGGCATGTTTACATTCATAAAGGGAAACATTTCAACGTGCGATGTAAATCCGATTTGATTGTATGATCGATGAGTTCATGGTGGTGTATCTTGATGATGTCATGGTGTTTTGAAAGAAGAGATATGACCACCTACACCACCTAAATAAAATATTTGAGTGATGTCAAAAATAAGAGATATATCTTAATCCCAATAAGATATTTTTGTTAGTGTCTCAAGGAAACTGCTTGCACCATGTCATAATGAAGGGTGGGATTAAAGTATGTCGTAAAAGGATCGAGGCTAGTATGCATATTCCCTTCCTAGTGAACACGAAATACATGTATTACTTCGTGGGGAAGATAAAATTTCTCAACAATTTCACCTTCAAATATGCTCAATTGTGAAACTGATGTAGGAGATGGTGAGGAAGAATGTAATTTACAATTGGGATAAAAGGAAAAAATATGTTCTCCCATATTAAGCTAGCAATCGTAGAAGCAACAAGCTTGTGAAACCCATATTTCAACACGGAGTTTCTACTCTACATTTTTGGTCCTAATACTTCAAAATAATGAGTGACTAATATATTTTATGATCAAAATATATTAAGTGACTAATATATTTTATGAGTTTCAATGTAAAAGTACATGAAATTAACTATCCTATCCTAGATAAATAGGTGTATGCAATCTATAAGGAGGTGAAGAAATTTTGGCCCTATATTTTGAAAAGTCATTTTATTATCTTTTTTCTACACCAAACAGTCAGATCGTTGTTTGTCCAACAAGAGTGGGTGATAGAAGATAAAACTGGATGACCATTTTACAAGAGTATGATCTAGAATTTAATCTAGTTCAAGCTATTAAGGTGCATGTTCTATGTTATATAGTCGTAGAAGCGATGAATGCAACAAAAGTTGTTCCATCTCTGTGGTCTAGTATCTCAGAATATCTCAGACTCTTGGTATGCCGATGTGCGATAGTACCTTGAGCATGGAAATTTTCCCTCTCACTTATCCACACGACATGTAGAGATATATAAATAGATTCAACTAATATTTTAATATACTAAAACAAATTACTTAATAAATTCTACAAATTGTGGAAATAAGTAAGAGAAATAAATATGAATCACACAACACAATATGTATCTCGGGAAAGCCTCATCTATAAACCTCACTATCTATGTATTTCATAAATTCGAGAACATGAAACAATACAATGTTATTTCTCTTTGTGAGAAACCTGCTAATTTAATTATGGTAAAATTAAATTACAAGCCCCCTTGGGGTGCAATTCTTGTTCCCATTTTCAACACTCCCTTTCAACAAGAAATGGATTTTATTCTACTCCAATCCTATCTCTAATGAATTCGAATTTTCTTCTTGACAGTGCCTTCATCAAGATGCCTTCATCTCGCTCCTCCATGGGAATGTACTCTAATGACATAATCCACCTTTGCACACAATCTCTGAGATGGTGATATCATATATCAATATGCTTCGAATTTTCATGATCTGGTTATGTGGATTGATTTCTTTCAATGGAGAGTGGCAAGGTCTTGTGATTCGCTCTCAATTGATTCTTCTTTATTATTCATATCAGTGTTCAAAAAAGCATAGCATAATAGAAAAGAACAAATATGAGATTCAAAAATGGTTCATGAAGACATGATGGCTCAATGATTTATGATGGATGGATTGACAGGTGGAATTCTCCCTATTTGAGAGGGAGTGTTAAATTGGAAACTAGGTCCATATTCCATTTTGGAAAAATCCTTTGGGGAAAGATTTCCCAAGTCCTGCTCAATATCAAAAAATGAAAGATTTATCAAATGTGAGGTGCT